>CM033120.1:15767763-16367763 GCA_019321725.1 Paulownia fortunei
AGTAAGTTGGGGGATCATGGTGCCTATCGGTGCTGTGTTTGCAAGGTACTTAAAGGTTTTTCCTTCGGCCGATCCAGCATGGTTTTACCTTCACGCAACTTGCCAAACCTCGGCCTACATCATCGGAGTAGCCGGCTGGGCTACCGGTCTCCGACTAGGAAGCCAGTCTCCTGGAGTTCAATATACTTCCCATAGGACCATCGGCATTGTCCTCTTTTGTCTTGGAACCCTCCAGGTACCATCAAATACTTTGATGCAAAGCTGCCAACTTTTTAGAAAATGTTCACACACGTACTATGTTAGACTGATTAACTAGGGGTGGTAACAGTGCAATTTTTTTTTATTTTTAATTAATTTTGAAATTGAATGGTCATATGTGCTTTTGCCTAAGAGAAACTTCTAATTGCAATTTTATAAATCACTACCGAATATGTGGTTTCTTGCTAACCCAAGACTCAGCAAAATTGGTTTGGTGAGATGCAATGCGAGCGGTTAGGGCAGCTATATTTGACAACCAAATAATTGAATACATACTTGCACGAAGGAAACTACCTAATAGCTAGCATTCCAGCTGCTCAAATATAACAATCCAGGCCCAATTTTGTTGTGATAATGGAACTGAAATGAAAACTAACGTTTCCATGGGGCACAGGTGTTTGCTTTGCTTCTAAGGCCGAATAAGAATCACAAATACAGATTTTACTGGAACATCTACCACCACTTCATCGGATACTCTGTCATAGTCCTCAGCATCGTCAACATTTTCAAGGGTTTCAACATCTTGAATCCAGAGGAGAAATGGAAGATAGCATACATTGCAATCCTAATAGGTGTGGCTCTTGTTGCTGCAACCTTGGAAGTTTACACATGGTATGTAGTTGTGAAGAGGAAGAAGTCTAGCAGCCCTAAAAAGACCCCAAATGGGGTCAATGGAACAAATGGTTACAATGGATATGGAGCTAGGGCACAGGATAGAGTATGAAAGAGATATACAGATACTTCATATGAAGTTGTTCTTTTGTCCCATTCTTCTTCTGTTTTTATGTTGCTTTTCCCTTGAAGATGTGATGTTTAGGAATCTCTTCTGGGGTGTTTAGAAAGCGATACGTGTTTTTTTCTAGCCTTTTTCCCCATTGTATATCAAGATTTTCTGTTGGATAGCTGTTTATATTTCTTATTTCTTTGGTGTGCCATAATATGTTCCTTCTTGTTTCTTCTCCATGTTCATCAAACAAACATTCTATCCATGGCCAGAGAAAAACTGGAACCATAATAGATAATTCGGATAAGAGAGAGAGCGCAAAAAGTTGCTTATACATAAAAAGAAATGTGACAAGCAAAGCATGGCATCTGAAAAAGCTACAAGCAAATATGGGGCGACAGAGCACAAAGGCATGATTATTCACTTCTTTTAAAGGCCGCAGCCTTACGAATTTATGAACCTTCCTTCCGAAGGATGGTGCAGAATGATGACTTCCAGCATGCCTTAACCTTTTATCTTATTCACTGATTCTATCCTCTCCCTCTCTTCTATTTTCCTAATACTATTTTATATTGTATTTTTCAGATTTTATGTCTCAGTTCGATATGACCTTCATTTGCTGGAACTATGACCAAACAAGAGTTTTATGCCACTCTGCTGAATGGCATTAGTTTCCTAACAGTTAGAACAGATGAGAACTAAAGTGGATGTTACATTAAGCTTTCGAAAGCACTGGACAACAACAGTTCCCTCATTCTGACTGTTGCAGTGCCTCAATGAATGCATCCTTCAGAAGAGGATTTGAAGCTGCTATTCGCTGAGATGTGATGTCAAAATCCTTACCCGAGCTGTTACAACCAAAAAAACTCATAATCAATGCAAAAGCTACCAGTGGCGTAGCTGAAAATCCAATTTAAGTTGATGTTTTGGATGACATATTTATGAATTCTGAGTCAACTACTATATGCTTGAGCAGTTTACTTATATTTCAATCTTTTTTGTCAGGGTCTTTTTGCAACATAAGAATGAAATGAACCATTTTTGTTTTCCAAAGTTTGAGGACTTGTTACTTACGGATCAAATACAAGTCCTCCAGCTTCACTTACAATGACAGCACCAGCTGCTACATCCCTGAAGAGATGACCCAAGTTCAGTAATTTATTGGACCATAGTCCAATCAAGCGTTTTAAAAAATCTTACCAAGGGCCTCCAAACCCAAGTTCATAGAACAGATCAAGCCTTCCACATGCAATCCCACAGAGGTTTAATGCACAAGAGCCACTCATCCGAAGGGACCTAACCTGATCAAGTGAGAACCGAACCCATGCTCTCAGCTATTTTGACCATGAAAAGTAAAATGAGAGAAATGGTGAAATCATTGTTACGAGATCACTACTAAGTTACCTTGAAGAGTAAACTATTGATCCTATCTGTGGAGGCATCCACAGTGGACTTGTCACGCTTCGTACCCACCTATTATTTCAGTTAACACAAAATTTTATTAGCTCCTTCGAGGTAAAAAATTAGAATGGTAATTTTCTAATGTTTGCAACTTCAACTGCAGGACTACGTAAACAGAACAAGCATCGGCAAGTAAATATAACTGAAATTAGGTCAATATCCTCTCCAAGTTCTATAAGTTCCTGTTCTGCTATATAATTGAATGCATATTTGTCTGCCAACCAAGCACTGTTCAGCAATATGTTAAGGAGAGTACCTCTGTGACAAGAAGGGACTTCACAAGCTCAGATTGAGAAGATGCTGCACACGACAAACATAGTAGCAGGGATCAGACAAACCATAACCTGAAAGTGCAATAACATATGTAAATGAAGAAGCAACTTACTTTTGATGGGTTTTCCATTGAGAAAAGCACCTTTGCCACAAATTGCAGTAAAAAGCTACATATTGAAACCAAGGTTTATTATCCACTCAACAAGAAAATTCTGCTATAAAAACAATGTAAACGTACTAACTGTCATCCCCAACAGACAGTAAAGTTGAGCAGACAATGAAAAAATCACATAAATGAAAGACAGAACTACTGATCACTTCTTTGCTAGTCACATTTTTTATCATCGATACATTTCGTTGTATGAAGACATGACTATCGCACATAGAGTAGGAAACACACAACATTTGAGCATAATAAATAAGCTAGACAATCCTACCTCATCCATAATTGGATTGTAGACAACACCAATTGTTGGAATTCGTCCAATTGTGAGTCCAATAGATACACATACGAATGGAAACCTGCAGTGCATCACATTTTAAAACTTATGAGCTCATTATGAATACTTGGGAACTTCTCTACAATAACTGAAATAAGCATAAGATACTAGCCCGTGCACAAAATTGGTCGTTCCATCCAGAGGATCAACAATCCAAGTTGGTTCATCAGTTAATTCTGTGGTGCCGTAAGCAGCAGTGGTTTCTTCCCCAATGAACTAAGATGAACAAAAATCAATATCAGACATGAGACCTGGAGTGGAGAAGCATCCAACTCGAAAATATCACTAAAAAAAGGAAATAATGCAAAAATTAGAGTTAACCTTATGATCAGGGTATTGTAGTTTGAGCAAATCAAATATGAGTTCTTCACATCTCTTATCAGTCTCTGTGACCAAATCCACCTACACAGAGCAATGGATGGTTGATATATATCAGCAAGTTACACAATTAAGTAAAGAAAGATCCCCAAGATTTATTGACATGTCTTTTCTGCTTCATTCCCTAGCATTTTATCTTCTTCCTCCTTAAACACCATTCTTTACTGTTTCTAAACAAATAGACTAGCTCACAACACACACAAACTTCTTTCTATCTCCATCAACCACATTATCAAACTTTAGACGTTGGCCATCACGACTTTAGCGTCCTCATAACTAATTAAGTTTTATCATTTACTCTAAGATGATGCATCATGAGAAAGGAGCACAGAAGCATTCCGTCTTAACCAAGTATATAGCCACTGCACTAACACTGGCATCTTTACAGCATAGCTAAATATACAGAAATTATTGTCCTTTCATTATCAGGATAAAGTTCACATGGCTGACAAAATTCCTTCAAATGGTACACTTTGCTCAATCCCTGTCGTCATCAGATGATTTCCAATCAAACAAAGGAATGAGATCCCTCATGAAGCAATCAAAGTATTCCCAAATTCAATACTGTGAAAATTACTCTTATCAGTGACCATAATTAGCACACTCCAACATCCAAAATTGTTAGTATATGAACTCAATTCCAAAAGCAGAAACCCTTTAGGCAACATTCAACATTATATAGCAGATTACTGAAGATACCTCTTGCATATCAATTTTCGTTAGAAATTTTCAAGTCTTGAAATAAAAAATGCACGATCATTCGCACACACAGACGGTTGCTCATGAATTTTCTGAAATTAATAAAATCAAAATAAGCTAAAATTTTACCTGGCCTTTGTGCTCCACCCGCTTTGTCTCATAGAACCCAGAACGAATAATCTGTAACCCAAAGAATATAAACCAAAAAGAAAAAAAAAAAAAAGAACAACTATGTGAATGTGGGCAAAAGCTAATCAAATCAGTGCCTCAAGAAAGGCTAGAAAGCATGAATACAACAACGGCAAACAAGAATTTTAGAGTTCAGAATGCTACCTCCCCAGCACTCTTAGCAGCATCCACCGCCGTGGCCAAGAAATCCTCCACTGAACCTGAAAATCCAAGAATCACATCAAGAAACCAGCAAACAACATACGCACACTGAATAATTTGTGAATGTGTGTTTGTGTGCGTAAACCTGAAGAAGAAACATGGATGGTTTCTTGCCTTTTTTTGCCATTTTTTCAGTGTCCTTGAAAAGTGGGTGATGAGATTAGGAGAAAAGATGATTTTAAGTTGCAATTATTTGATTTTAAATTCTTTCAGGCAGCACATGAACGGAAAAAAAATAAAAAATGATGCCAATTATTTATAGAAAAAAAAAAAGAAACATTGAGCCAGTTGCATTAATGACCATGGATTTGCACGGAATCCCATATAAACAGTCGCATTAAGCCACTCCACACATCATTCCGGGATTGGTAGATGCTGCACTAATAGTGCACTGCACAGTATTGGGTATCTCTACTTTTCGGTATTTGTCTTTTTTTTTTTTTTTCTTTACCAAATCAAAATATTTAACTGTAAATGTTCAGGAAAAACAAGAGATTCAATTTGTTTCACTAAATAAAAATAATCAAAACAAAAAATCTGATTCAATCAATTAATTTTTACTAAATCAAAATAACCCAATTCTAAATCTAATTAAATTTGTTTTACTCTATCAAAATAAAGAATTTGATTCAATTTATTTTACTAAATTGACACAACCAATTCTAAATTTGGTTCAATTTATTCTACTAAATCAAATAACCCAATTAGAAATTTGATTCAATTTATTTTACTAAATAAAAATAACCCAAACCTAATCGTCTTATTTATTCAAAAATTTTGAAATTTAAAAATCGAAATATCAATAATTTTTATCATATGTAATTGAATTGGCTATTTTGATTTAACGAAACACAAAAAATTAAAAAAAAAAAATTGCGGCAAATAAAGCTGCACACTGTGCAGCATCAACCGAACACGACAGGAAGTAATTAATCACGGATAAAATAGTAATAATAAGTTAATTGGACAAATAAAAAAATAAAAGTACTTTTTAATCCTCGTTGGTTTTGAGTCTAATAAGATTTATGCAATGCCTCAAGGAATTATGCTACATTACAAATGATTCCATAATCTTGTAAGGATTTACTGCCCTGTTCTTAGGTACTATCCAGATATTTTAATTGAAATAATTTGTCATTTGAATTGCTACAATCAAGTCCAACAACGAGAGTATTATTACCTTTTACCACCAAAAGATGCATCCATTCAAGAAATGCGGAATTTATTAAAGTCGTCAGTACACGGCATATGCCAATATGTTATTCGCTTCTATTCTTTGAAAATTCTTGCGAATATCTTAAACACTTATTCAGTAGGACACGCAACCCCCTTCCACACCGAGGGAAAATTTCATGCAAACCTGCACCTCATACCATAAAATAAAATATTATTATATATAATCCAACAATCGACAACACCACTTGGATACTTGCATTAAATCCCTGATGAGAACACCTAAACACGTACATAAGCTGCAAAAGAATAGGAAGAGAGGAAATATTGGGGGCAGTGAAGGAAATTTTTGATCACTTGATCACAATATTTCTATAACAAAAATGGCAAAGCGTTAATTAACATACATGGACTGGTATCATGTCACAGTTTCATCGACAAACTTTGAAAATTCCCTTTATTTTCAAATTATTTTCCAGAAATAATTTCATATGCTCAACAACAGCATCTACAGTATGGGTTAATGAAAAGTCCAAATCGAAATCAGAAATTTCCAAGGCGTTCTTCTCATTAATACTTACAATATCGGGCTTAAGAACTATTAATTAACAACCATATATATGGCGTAAAAAAAGAAAAAGAAAGAAGATACCAACAACTAGGATTTACTCGTACAACACTACCATGACAGCTGATACATCAAATTAGAGCTGAATTCATGGTCATTCTTTGGGCTCAAGTTCAGCAATTTCTTTGACGATTTGTGCTTTATCAGCCTCGAACTGTTCGTCCTCTGCAACAAAAAGAACCAAGACTAAGACACACGTGTTCATTGAGAATCACAAGATTCAAGGATTATCTGCACACATATTCATTCCTCACCTTTTTCGGTCTTAAAATCAGCAAAGAGGCGAAGAAGCTTGCTTCTATTTGTGACAAGGATACCAACAATATCAGGGGGTTTGTTCTGATTGGCTGCGAATAACTGCATGTATTTGTGCTGAATCAAGAAAAAACACAAAACGGGCAAAACCATGAAACCCATTTTGCCACAAGCTTAGGTTGGGATGGAGAATTGATACCTTAAAAACATGAAATGCTTCAATCTGAATGCTCTTGCTTGACTCCTGGCAGAAGGCAAAACTCAACAATGAATGCATGACTTTGGAACTACTAAAATAGAACATGTTTCTTGTAGTCTTTTCAAGTGAGATGATCAAAAAGAGCAAGGGGTTGGAAAGAATTTCATTTTTCTTTTTAATTTGTTAAAGGGAGGCAGAATGTTGCATATTTTACTCCATCAAATAACATTTCACTCACATCCAGATACAAAGCAAATCATGCACGTGATCCTCAAAATTGAGCAGAGTAAGGTACAGTTCTTGTAAAATCGTTCTTGAATCTGTCGTTGTGCTTTCTAGTTCTTGACGTTCATTTTAAAAATACAATTTTAGTCATGTTAATCATTCTTTTTCCATTTTTATCTCTCTTCTTTTTATATTTCCCCACTTCTCCACAAATGCACAAGATAAGGAGGTTAATGTAACAGCCAAGAGGCAATCATACTCTAAGAAGATTCATGAGGATCCTCAGGTTGTCCCGTGAGCTAACATATCGAGTCATCACAGCAGAATTTGAACGATCAAGCAAGATATCACCCAATAGCTGAAAGAAGTACATCACAGAAGCAGGATTGAGTACCAAACAGAATAGAAAGAAATTTTCCTACTAGAATGTTTTCCTTGTGGGGTTGTTTTTTTTTTTTTTTTTTGGGGGGGGGGGGGGGGGGGTGTGTGTGTGTGTGTAATATGTTTCACCATGTGAATGGTCCCAAATATACAACTAAAGAGAGAATGAATAGGCATTACCTTGACAGCTTGCCTTCTAGTGATATAATTGGTCGATTCAAGCAACTTCGAGTTATACTCTGCAAAGAACTATCAACAAAAAAATCCAGCATATTAGAAAGTGGGGCTCATCCAGGAATCCTAAAACAACATTATTTAGCATCCAGTGTGAGATTTGAAGTCTCCAGAGCAGAAATGAGCATAATATTCTTTAAAAGAAAGGAAGCTCTATAAAGATTACAGCAGAAAAAAAAAAATGGCTTAAAAACTTATACGCATATGATAGGCCAAAAGAAACACTGTAATAAGGTTAACAGTTTCTTAAATAACATCGAATGTGTGTGAAGACGCATGAAAGGAGCCGCAGTCTATCAAAGCACAAATACTGACCCAGTCATAATTATTAGTGAGAAAATCAGCAACTGTTGACTTATGCCTAGTCAATAGTTCCTGCAACAAGATGTATAAGTTAAATCATGTCAGTGTCAGTCCATGCCAGGAAACACACTATAATGCAACCCAAAAAAAGAAAAAAGAACACGAAATCATCATCTCAGAGCCCATGTCCCATTTCGCTCAGCTATCAAAAGTATCTAAAGGAAAATACATGCTCAAGGTTTTTTTTACAGTGCAATGCCTTTTCATACATCAAGATTATAGATGAATGAGCACAAGCAAAAGAGAACTCACTGTTCTAGTGCCATATGCCCATTCTTCAAATAGTACAAGGAGATAATGCACAACAAAAAATTGTTTTTCAAATCTTATCCCAATATACTTTGTCTAATTAGTAAAAAGATTCCCGAAATTTTATTTCCTCCATCTTTCATATAAAAGGGGGCTATCAATCTTATCCCAATATACGTGTCCAAATAGTGAAGAGATTCCTTTGACTTCTTATATTGCCAATTTGAACTGGACATTGATAAGTCTTTGACAAAACCAGAGATCTGAACCATCGCAAGTTAAGAAGCAAAATCAAAATTCATAGTCTTAAGTGTTTGACATGCAAAACATTCCTGTCAATAAAGAGTCCCCAGAAGAAAGATACAAGTTGAAACATGGGTCAACCATAAAAGTTTGCAGACAACCAACCTACTAAAGACCCTTCCAATTCAAAGGAGTGGATCATATAGCATAGTGGAGATCAACCAACAACTTAAAATAGAAAAGGTGTTAATGATTGTATAATTCTCTATATTAGTCAGAATACATAACCTTGAAAGTGGCAGCAGCATCAGAAGCAATGTCAAAATTTGGGAGCTGTATATAATCAAAAAAATTCTTCATATGCTCTGATTCCAAAACATACCTGTAGAGCAAAGCAGATTCATGCAGTAACTCAATATCAAACTCATGTGCTAATATCAAACAAAAAACAAATAATATGGAGTCAGGCGCCGACTAAATGACACAAAATTGCCACATTCCCGACAGTGCATATATCAACAAAAGACAGGATATTCAAAAGAAGAACAGTTCCTCAAGTTAGTTTCTATCAATATGGTAAACAGAGCCAATGTACAGAGCTTGAAAATATTTTGGGGTGGTGGTGGGGCTAGAGGAGAAAACAATTTGCTTTCCATATCCCCTTGTTTTCACTGTAAATCAATTTAATTTTAATTCAGGCAAAGAGAAAAAATGGTCTATTTATACAATACCAGAAGTAGAAATGAAATAAATAAAAAATTATGGGATCTAAAATATGTAGGGAATGAGCTCAATGCTTCCCAATTGAGTTAAAACAATATTCTGGCATGGAAGTTATCTTGATTGACTTGGATGGAGCCTCAAACAAATTATGGAAGTTGCTCCTATCACAATATCTTTCGAAAATTGGGATGCATACAATAATAAAAAAGAATATGAAAACTGAATAATCAACTCACTTCGCAACACTTTGGTGGCGTATGCATTCCCTCAACATTGCACCATAATGTAATGCCAGATCATTATTCTCATAACTGGTGGCCCAACAGCAAAGCAAAATTAAGTCAAATGTATAGTAAAAGATAATACTTTTAAAATTAAAAAAAAAAAAAGAAGAAGAAAGCTATGCAACACCCCTTTCAAACTTTCTCAGCAAGATTTACAATTGGAATAAACAAGTGTTTATTCAAGCAAGACAATTAAGAAGGGGCGCCGACAGTTTAATACCAATAATCCACCCCCTCCTCCACAATCTCATAAACTATTTGACTTTCAAGAACAAATGCACGGTTCCTGAAACCATTTTGTGCATGTGTACATTATCATTTTGGCTGAAAGATGTTTTCAAATACTAGTATCTAATGGAAGTTTTATGACTGCATACATAAACTTATGAAAATAATGCACAAAAATCAGCATAGACCACTAAAGTCAAACAAATTTATTGGAGTATATTAGCCAAAATCCTCGATCTAATTCCCCCCCCCCACCCCCCGTGACCCCCCTTGACTTCTTGATGTACACAAATATAAAATACAACTCAGAATTATACATCAACCATAGTTTTTGATGAATAGCAAGATAAAAGGACCTGAAATCCACAGAAGGAGAAATAAAAAGCTCCATTCAAACAAGGCAATATACTACAGGTAAAGGAGGCGAAGAAGAAGGCTAGAGGGCGGATAATAGTAAGTTTATTGCTCACATAAACTAACCCAAAATTATAGCCTACTACTGTCATTGACTTTCAAAAGACATCATGTATTTACATTTTGACTAAAGTAACAAATTTCAGCAACTGAAATTGTACACCAAAGGAAAGATCGGAGAAGAGCAATAAATTTTAGAAAGTCTCTAGATGGATTTCTCTCCCTCGTGAGTGTGAGAGAGAGATGAGCGATGAACAAATAAGAATTCCAGACTCTAACTTAGTTTCAAGTTTTGCAAGGAAAATAAAAAAATAATGCTTTCTGAGCAAAGAAAATGAAGTCAAAAGTCCATGTCTTATTACACTTTACATGTTTAAAAATCTTCCCACTAACTAGTCTTGACTTCTCATCTTTCAAATGTTTATTGCTCACATAAACTAACCCAAAATTATAGCCTACTACTGTCATTGACTTTCAAAAGACATCATGTATTTACATTTTGACTAAAGTAACAAATTTCAGCAACTGAAATTGTACACCAAAGGGAAAGATCGGAGAAGAGCGATAAATTTTAGAAATGTCAGTCTCTAGATGGATTTCTCTCCCTCGTGAGTGTGAGAGAGAGATGAGAGATGAACAAATAAGAATTCCAGACTCTAATTTAGTTTCAAGTTTTGCAAGGAAAATGAAAAAATAATGCTTTCTGAGCAAAGAAAATGAAGTCAAAAGTCCATGTCTTATTACACTTTACATGTTTAAAAATCTTCCCACTAACTAATCTTGACTTCTCATCTTTCAAATGTTTTACTTTTAAATAAGCAAGGAATGACAATCTCTTCTATTTCACTGTAATCTAATTTTCCAGATCTCTAAGTTTCCAAACCAGGAGCCTGAAACTTAGATCAATTTCAATTACCAATTCACAATCCAGTCTAAAGTCTTCTGATGCTACCTTACCCTGCTATCAAGATATCCATGAGATCTATGTTCTTTTCCAAGTAATCACAAGCAATCAACCTAGATTGAACTTGTTGCCTTTGCAGATTTGCGACAACCTGTGTAGCATTTTTGCGGGCCTGCAAAAGTTTAGCTTATTACTCATCACAATTGTCCATTCAATTATCACGGTAAAGAACTAGCACTATAATTAATCCAATACGTTTCAGAACCAAAAACAATAATTTTATTTATAAAGCTAGATACCACAAAGCAGAAATCAGGTAATTTGTAGCGTTCAAATTAAAAATCCTCTAAAATTACCTCTAAGTTCAACTTGGGGAGACATATAATAAGCAGACGAAGAGTGTTCTCCCTCAAAAACTCTTGTGTCAACTGTGCACAAGCTTCTGAGACAGGCTCAGATTCACTGTCTCCGTAAAGAACTTGTTTCAGGTCTCGGATAAGTTTGCTCAACTCCATCATCTATACTCAATAAAAAGTAAAACAATACAACATAAGTAGTAGAAGAGAGAGACAACAGTACCCAACCAGCCTACAGATTCTCACTCGATGCAACAACATGAAGCAAACACAATAGAGGTCACCACACATTTGT
The DNA here is from genome assembly GCA_019321725.1 of Paulownia fortunei. Lineage (NCBI taxonomy): Eukaryota > Viridiplantae > Streptophyta > Magnoliopsida > Lamiales > Paulowniaceae > Paulownia > Paulownia fortunei. The sequence goes on from CM033120.1 coordinate 15,779,601, forward strand.
CAATTATAAAGCACTGGTTAACGCCCTTTAACTTCTCATTTAGCAAAAACAAATCCATCTCAAACATCATAAAAGGGAAAAATAAAATGAAGAACCAAATATACATCGACTGGACAAGATTAAACACTGAAACATATGCTCGTCAAATAAACCCGTAAAAACAATTACTGAACATATCAGAAGATCAATTTGTGCTGGCAATAGTACCTATCGATTAAGATCCAAATTTCATCACAATGTCAACTAACAATGCCAGATCAAGAAAGAATGCAGATAATGCACCACAAGAACACTAAAAGATAAAGAATAAACCTTCTCTTCGCGTTTGCTCTCCTTAGTATCCGGGCCTCCTCGATCGGCGAAGATGAGTAGGTCGCGCGTCTGCCGCACCAAATCGGCGGGAGTCTTGGGCTTGGACTTGAACAAACCCTTCATTTTGGCGTTATCGCCACCAGCGTCGTTATTTTCCGGCAGTGGGATCCTCCGGGCCACCGCCTTCGACGCCAAGGTCCGCTGCGCCGACGGTTGGCCTCCGGATGACAAACACCCTCCTATTTTTTATACTTGTTTTCTTCCCCGACGTTTGCCCTTCAATGATCGACCACTGTGGGCTAGGTCAGTTTGGTTAATTTCAGCAGGGGTTTTGGGATTCACTCCAAGTGATTTTCAGCGTATATTTTACCGGAAATTTTGGGGTGCATTGTGATCGGGCAACAATCACGTTGATGAGAAGACTCACCTCATCCACGTGAGACTTTAGAGTGTGTGGCTGTCACTTCATTTTGGTAATTTATTTAGAGTACTTATCTGGCTATATTTATTTTAAGGTCAAATGATACTTTCCCCACAAATTATTTTGGTATCTTTAAAAATAAATTTTAAAAAAATTATTTTTTTAATTTATATTTATTACAAGAGTCTCTTATCCAATATCATTTTTAAATATTCTTTATCTTTCACTATCACCTTTTTTTTCTCATTTTTTTATTAAAAAAAATAAAAAATAAAATATTATCATTGTCGTGAAGACAAGACAAATAATAATATTTTTATTATAAATAATAATTTTACTTTTGTCAATAATATTGAGATGGATATCATTTATAGTAAAATTATTAATATTTATCATGTTTTTACTATTAATAATAATAATAAAATAATATAATTTTTTTTTCAATTTTGTGTGGAAAAATAATAAAAAATGTGCAATTTTAATGTATATCTGATCTAAAATTGATGTTGGAGGAAAAATATTATAAAAAATATAAATTGAGGGGATAAAATATCTAAAATTTACTTTTGGTGAGTAGAGTGACAAAATAATTAAATTTGATATAAAAAAATATTTAAAATTTACTTTTGAATAGTAATGTATCAAAATGATCAAATTTTGAGGGTGAAGTAATATTTACATTTATTTCATTCTTTAGAAAATCAAATTATAACTAATATCACTAATAATTAAGAATTTATTATTTTGAACAAGGAATTCATCCAATATTAAAAAAAAAACACAAGAAAACGTATATGTACATATGTATGTGTATTGAGGTGAAAATAAAAGAAGTATTTTTCTCTTTTTCTATGAGCCTCGACATTTTACATCAAGTGTGACTGGGAGCACAGGATGCGGGATTGAGGACCTTTCGACCTTTATATTCACATGACTTGTTGCCCTCCTTCTAATGCAATACTTCCACAGCTCATCTTCCACTCAATGACAACGGGCAAATTTAAACTCAGACTTATAACAAATTTATCTTATTTGGAGTGAACTCAAATTTAATTAAACAAATTTTGAGAAGAATGATTTTATTTTACAAATCCGACCAAATTCGAATTAGATGGCTCCGTAGTCACTTAGGGAGGGGCTAGCAGGGTAGCCAGTAGCCACCCCTCCACCCCAAGTGTGTGTATATATATGTAAATTTACTAAAATGTAAAATATTATTCCCAAAGTGACTAAAATGTCCTAAAAAAATTCTCTACTCATTCCAAAAAATCGCTTTTTCTTTCCTTCCTTCATCCTTTTGTCTTCCTTCTTTTCATTCTTTTTCTTTCTTCTTTTCATTTCATCTCTATTTCTTTCTTATTTTTAATATTTTAATATCTACTTACTTGAGACTACATTTTTCTAAGTTTGAAGATATCTTATTCTTTTTTCTTCTATTAATATTTTGATCATTGTTACAATGTTAGTCTTTTAGTTTTTTTCTTCAATCCCCTAAACCCTAATGTGATTTTTAAGTTGTTTTCTCTTTAGTAGCTTGATTCAGGGTGGGTTATAATTTTGTGGTAGTCTCATATTCTTTTTTTTTTTTTTGGTAAGTTTATGTTCAATTAGGTTCATGGCGTTTTACTGTATGGCATGTAGTCATTCAAAATGGCACTTTTTTCTCACAAATTTTATCTTACTAAAATTGCCTAGAAAATGATTTTTTTCTTGTAAAATTTATGCAGCAAGGTCAGCTTTTTAATCAATTGGTTGGTAGGTCCAGATAAATTAGACTCATTTGGTTTTGGGTTGGGAGTGTGGCAAAACGAGTCTCAATTAAAATGAGATTAAATGAATTTCAGAGTCATTTTTTCCTAAGTTTGGTGGGGCGAGTGTTAACTTTGGCCAAACTCAGTCACATTAAGTTTGGCCAAACTCATCGCAAATTCCTTCCGCTGCAATTCCTAACTCTATTTATCTATGATGTCTATGTTCCCTTGCCTCTAAATTTAAATTTTCTTACCCTATGTTTGTATCATGAATTTAAATAAAAAAAATATTAAGAAAATAATCAATATTGGTACATATATAAGAAATAATATTAGAAAACAAGTAAAAACATCATAAGATGTTTATTCATTTTGGGTTAAGCAAGATTGATTTGAGCAATATTATTTGTTGCATACGTATGGAAAAATGATAATGAGATTTAACCATATACTTTAGTTTCGAAGTGCTTCTGGAGATTTTTTTGAATTTCTATCTTAGTTTCACTTTAAAAAGAAAAAAAAATAGAAAAAAAATATCACAAACAACGAAAAAGTACCAAATCTTGATTGAGAATTTTTTTTCCCTTAAATGTTATGAAAAATCATGATCAACTTATCCTGGAAAATTTTTCCTTCAATGTGATGAAATATCATGACCAGTTTCTTCAATACTTTTTTACACTAAAATTCAATGACCATCTACATTTACCATACAAATATACATTATTTAACCTTGAAGTAATCTTTTGAAGGAAGTGAGTTGCAAGAGTTTCTCCCACGCCTTGTCAAAAACAACCGCTTCATAATAATTCGGTTTCTCGGACCTGCCCCCAACCTTGGCGGAGATCACCAGCTTGTAATTCAAGCCCGCAACAACTTGAGTTTTTCCGTCGACGACGCTTACAAACTCCAACTTCGTTGCATTATCCGGCCGGTTGTGCTCCGCCACCGCGAATCTTGCGATCTCCACCACCCACGGGTCTTTCAGGTTGTTGATTGGCTTCCAACTGCCGAGAGGGGTGGCTTTTCTGCCGCCGAACTCCGCGGCAGAGGCTTGGAATGTAACCGAAGCCACCAAAATTGAGAGAACCGCGAATGGAAGCGAGCGAGATTTGGGTGCCATGTTTTCTTTTCGAAGTTATTTCTTCTGCAATGGTGGTTATTTATAATAGGTATTTAATAACTATAAGTCTATCTCTGTTTTCTTTCTTTCTTTCTTTTTTTTTTTTTTTTGCAAACATGAATCAGTAAAATCTGCTATGTAATCAGATAACAGTAAAATCACACTGTAACCAGCAAAAGTAAATATGTAATTCGAAAGCAAATTACAATAAATTATCGTAATCCCAATAATTTTGAATTTTTTTGGTTTATCAATTTTTTGCTAACTGTAACAAACACGAGTCGGTATATATTATTGTAATCAGACTACAAATTTTCTTTCAAAAACTTTTATCCCGAAAATGAAATTATTTCGAATTAAATTGTTCTCAAACTTTAGCATAGTGTTGGTTCCATCAATTATCTTGGTCGAAAATTTCCAATATTGATCTTCTTCAATAATATATATCAAATAAATCTAGTAATTAAAGCACAATTTAATTCAAATAAAAGTAGTATATTTGATGTTCATGCATTTGTTTGTAAGCAGAATTTGAGTCACTGTGTAACATGAATTTAGTCATAGTTAAAATTCTTGTCTATCTTACCATGCAACGTTTCGATTCTATCTCAAGTATCATGCATGCATGTCACATTTTTACATGAAAGTTTTAACATGAAACATAGATCCAAATTGCATTAGAAATCTCGACATTCGCTTTATTGATTTAGAAAATTGAAACGATCCAATTCCTCTGGCATTAGCCTTTACAAAAAGTTCTTCAATTGAAATTTCTGTTGCCAGAAGCCATCCCCATTTTCTTTAAATTTACATTATTTAATATTGAAGTAATTTTTTGAAGGAAATGAGTCGCAAGAATTTGTCCAAAAAATCCTCATAAACAACCGCTTCATAATTATTCGGCTTCTCGGACTTGCCACCATCCTTGGCGGAGATCACCAGCTTGTAATAAATGACGGCCCCAGAAGTTTGAATTTTTCCGTCGACGACGCTTACAAACTCCAACGCTTCTTTAGCCTGCCGGTTGTGCTCCGCCACCGCGAGACTTGCGATCTTCACCACCCGCGGGTCTTTCGGGTTGTGAGAGGGGTGGCTTTTCTGCCGCCCAACGGCGCGGCAGAGGCTTGGAATGAAAACGAAGCCACCAAAATTGAGAGAATCGCGAATGGAAGCGAGAGAGATTTGGGCGCCATGTTTTCTTCTCGGTGTTTTTTCTTCTGCAGTGGTGGGTTGGAAAATCATGTGGGCGGTTATTTATTATGGTTATTTGTTAAGTCTTATCTTATGAAATTAAGGCCAAAATAGAGTGAAAAACAAAGTAAGGAAACTTTTTCTTCTGCAAACATGAATCAGTAAAATCTGCTCTGTAATCGGATAACAGATTACATGAATTATAGCAATCGCAATACTATTTGAATAATTATTAGGTTATTTATGCGTTGTCACACTGTAATAAACAATAGTAAATATGTACCTCGTAGTAATCAGATTATAATAAATTATCGTAATCACAATATTTTGGAATTTTTTAGTTTATCAATTTTTTTGCAAACTGTAACTAAGACGAGTCAGTAAATATGATTATACTTCTGTTACTGTTACTGTTACTGTTACTGTTACTGTTACTGTTACAATAATTTTGTAGTTTATTTTGATAAGAAATGACAACCGGGCAGAATTCAATCAAATTCTAGACCTACACTAGTAAGGAAAGATTGGAGCTGAGATTAGCCTTGTCCCGCCTTAATTAGGGTCTTGCCTCGTCCTAGACCTAATACTCAAGGGTTCAACTCATTAACTGAATTTTTTGGCCTTGTACTGAGTCATAGTTAGTTCAATGTTGATATGTACATTTAAGTAAAATTAACTTATCGTAAAAAAAAAAAAAAAAGTAATTTTTCAGCATTTAATTTGTTTTTAGTATACAAGATCAAGCTCGATGCAACAAATGAAACAAAAACATCACAATAACACAGATTCTTATGAAGAGAACACTGCAAGGCAAAAAATCATGCATCAAATTACAACACAAAACAAAAATAATATTTAAACTAATATTAAATATAAAATATAATATATATATATATAGTGTGTTTGTGTGGGTAAACTAAAATCCATTATTCATCCTAGAATCAATCGACTTTAAAAGATTGAAATTCATTACCCATCCAAAACCATCTTGAATAGAATGGGTTTACGATGGTTCTTGAGTTTTAATGAATGCTTTTGCCATCCTTATTTAATAGTTAGCTGCTATGCATCAATTGGATAAGGTACATTTTAAGTATCAGTTCACTGCTTTGGCTCTTCTTCTCCGACTTCTCTGACTGAATCACATGTACAAAACGCCGGCGTGACCCGACGTAAGAACTCCAACACTCAAGTAAATGACAATTCTCTCAAAAAAGATGAAAAATATATAGATATACGTATTTCAGATATATGAAAAGTATTCACCGTAATATAACATGCATTCTCTTATTTATAAATACTCAATAAAGGTAAAAGAAAGATTTCAAATATCAATCTATTATAATAGATTACTGTGCGCATATCCACGCTTTTAGATTTACCTTAAAAAGATTATTTGTCATTTTCTAACTGTAACCATTTCATTCTAATTTTTATTGTGAACCTGCCTGATATGGAGGTTGTTAAGCTTCACAATACTGTATATAAGTTAAGGTCGTGCTACTCTCCTGGTTCATGTGCTGATCTCACCTGTTCACCTAACTTTTATATCATAGATGAGAATTTTCTATCATTCCGACCTGACCTACTTCCAACTAGCTTATTCTCATAACCCGAGTTACGCAGCTCCATCCCAACTTATGCTGACCAACTTCTCATTTATGATTCGAGTTACACGAATCTATCTCAATCTATGTGGCACCAACTTTTTATTTATGATCCGAATTACGTAGGTCAATTCCAACCTATACTACGTCACTAGCATTTCATGTTTTTCACTTCTTGTACACATGTTACAAATTCTATCAATTAAAACCAAATAATAAAATGAACTGTACTAATATAACGTCTAATCTTAGAATAAACCATTTAATCATAACATCCAACATATTAATTACTTAAATGCATTAAAACTCTCTTTGTAATCATTCCATACCAAAATTAATGGATCTAACAAAAAACATTATAGGCACAAAATGATATATATTACCGCTGGATGAAATTATTTATATTTTACAAATCCATCAAGCTCGACAATTATTCACCATTTTCTTAACCCGGACATCTATATTTTTGTAAAGGAAGTGAGGCTTTTAAACTTCCTCCACACCTCCTCATACATATTGACCCTGTATCTGTGCTCAGCATTGCCATCTTTGGCTTTGACATCAAGCCATATATTCAATTTTCCACCATCCACCTGGGTGGCTCCTTGGACCACGCTTTGAAATTTCAAGTTTGTGTGGCTCAATCTATTGTGTTGGCTCACTGCAAACCTCCCGTATTCAAGCACATTACGGTTCTTTAGTTTTTCGATTGGAACCCAACCGTGTGCCGCGGAGACCTGAAAATAATTACAGGACACAAAAAATGAAAGGACCATGATCAGGATAAGCCATTGAGATTTCAGACCCATTTTTTGTTTATATAATTATTTTTGAATGTGTATGTTTTGGTTATGGTGGGAAGTGTGCTGCATCTTATATAGAGGCCCCTAATGCTGTGAATTGGAGTGGCTTTTGTGCCATGCTTATTGCTTTTTTTTTTTTTTTTTTTTCAACATTTGGAGTTTGTTGTATTCTAGACTTGCAAGTTGCCTTTTTTTTTTTTTTTTTTTGGTTTGAGATAAGTTTAAGGTGGTGGTAAGGACTGAATTATGTGAAAAAGATCCATCTTCAGATTTTGGGTGCCCTAGAAACATTAATTACAGTTTTCTTATATTAACTTCACCACCTTATTCTTTTCAGTTTGAGTTTTTGTTGCAATTTAGTATTGTATATGATATTATATTTCACAAGTTCATGTTAAAAATATATTTTGATGATGTTATTTTTTACACTTAATAAGTATAGGTGAAATGTAATACGAAATGTAGTATCAAAAATATTTTTTTTATTATTTTACAGAGTTCTATATCTTTAATTATTTTTCCACCTTGTTAAGCAATAGTAATGCACTAATTAAGCATTACTTGAACTAACCATAAGGCAAGGGCAGTCCATATTCCAAATTTTATTTTCGAGTGGGCCTCAAATTTTGCCCAGCGAAGCCCATTTGCGAGCTTGTCTCTGTCAATGGGCTCTTTTCCAGAGAGAAAAAAAAAAAAAGAATAGGAAAAAGCTGGAAAAAGTTTTGAGAGGATTTAAGAAATATTTTATCTCACTTTATTTCACTTTCTTTTCAGAAAAAATAAGGATTCCCGCGGAGAAGAATAAACTCCGCCCTTTTTTTTTCACTTTTACATTGTCTTAGTATTCCTCTATTCTATTAAAAAATCCAATTTCCGCTCTTAGTATTTTTATATTCTCCAAGGAATGTGTTTTTCTTACTTTTTTTTTTTTTTAAATTTTTTAAAATATTGTTACAAAATAACACTTACATTAGACCCACTTTAGTAAACTAGAAAGATTTTATAAATAAATTATTAAATTATTTTAACTTAATTAATCATACTTTACACACAAAAATCAAAAGAATCTTCTCAAAACATTTTCAGCCCAAAATAAATACATTACTTAATTTCCTCCTTCTTTCTTCAAAATAAATCCATCCTTGTCAACTATTCTTTTCTTTTCTCAAACACCAACCATTAGGTGACACATCCAATCGATGCAATTTCCTTTTTCCCATATTTTAATGTGACCTTAAACATGGATTCCGCGTTGTCGCCTAAAGTAATATTTACCATCAAAAAAAAAAAAAAAGAAGAAAAGCTAAAAAAAAAGAGAGAGAAGTTGAAAATCTTATTAATGCCGAGTGAGCTATCTTACGTTATGTGCCGCCCCTACCACCAATACGCCGCTGCATATTTCTCTCGAAAGTTCTCCACCGCACATCTCATCTCAAAAAGTCTCCCAACAGACTATTACCATCTCTGTACCAAGATATCTCCAAGTAAAATTATTTTAATAGCCACAACCGCAACTCGAGATATTCTTATGAGGTGATGATCTTTCTTTATTTCAGTTTTGGTTGTAAATAAAGTTTTTTCCTTCTTCGTTCTAGTTTCTTTTTTCTTCTTTTTAAAGCAAAAATAATCTTCAAAAAGTTTCATATAAGCGTTAAGAAAAAAAAAAATATTTTACTAATTTAAAAAAAAAAAAAACAGTCTGAAGCGGTTGATCTTTCATCAAGATTAGGTGGAAAATAAAGATCAACTGCAACAACAATTTTTTGTTGAAAAACTATTTAATTTCCAAGTCTTCAAACGGAAAGCAATTTTCAGTGTCTGACGCACTTGCTCTGGCCACCCCTCCCACGCGTCACGTGTGAGGTATGACTCACCACTTCTCAAAGTTTCCATCAAATAAAATCCATTTGAAGTGTGGACAACCAAGAAAAAGTTATTAGATAAAGAATGCCTAATCTCCCTTTCGAACTCGTTGAAGACATCCTCCGCCGTCTCCCGGTGAAAGCCCTCAAGCGGTTCCGCGCCGTCTCGAAATCGTGGTGTTTTCTAATAGATAGTGAGAATTTCATCAAGTTGCACTTGCGCCAGTCTTTGATATCGAATTCCAATCGCAATCTTCTTCTCGGAGGCCTCGGCCTTTACAGTATCGATTTGGATTCGCTCGACAAGGCCCACGTCATCAAACCGCCGTTCTATTACAAGAGTGTTGACGGGATCTCTAATTCTTGTAATGGTATAGTTCTTGTGATGAGCGATCCCCCTGTTCTATGGAACCCCTTTTCGAGAGGATACAAGGTTTTGCCCGATTGTTCTGTTGAATATCCGACTCCGTTGGACTCTTACTGCAAGACTGCATATGGGTTTGGCTACGATTCCAGAAATGATGATTACAAGGTTGTTAGGGTTGTGGAATTTAGGCACAAAATAACCCATGTTTGGATGGCTTCTGAGACTAAGATTTACGGCCGTAAGTCGAATTATTGGAGAAGAATTGAGGGCTTTCCTTATCCGCTGCCATTCTTGAGGGGAAACTGGCGCGTGCACGTTAATGGGGCGTTGCATACACTGGTGGATGACCCCGATAATATGGATGCGGCCAGAATCATGGCTTTCAGTGTTCAGACTGAGAAGCATTATCAGGTGATGATGCCTCAAGGGATTCGGATCAGGGGTGTTGATGTTAATTTGGATGTGATTGGAGGGTGTCTTTCTGTGGTTTGTACTAACAGGTATAGGGTTGTTATTTGGGTGATGAAGGATTATGGAGTGAAGGAATCATGGGTTAAGTTGCTGTCAATTAGTCCTCCCGCTATTGAGCGGAATGATTTTGTGAAGCCATTGGTGTATTCAAGCGACGGCGATAAGGTTCTGTTAAATTGCGATGATAAGAGACTTGTTTGGTATGATTTAAGAAAGAAAACTGTTGAAAATGTCACTGTCGATGGTATGCCTTTTGTGTTTTATGCTGAAGTTTGTGTTGAGAGCCTTGTTTTGCTTGATGACCGGGATGAAGTCAAGAAACAAGGACAAGAGAAAGAGAAAAAGAAGGAAAAGATCAGGAACAAAAGGTGAAATTGTAGTATTATGTATATTAGCTGTCTGATTATATAGGTATTTATGTGTCCTGTCTGGTGTTGACTTGTACAGTATCTAGTCAGTCAACTATGAAAAATATTTTTTGGTTCAAATTACTTGCAACCTATAGATCGCCTATAGATCGGTGGCTTTTACCATATGGTCTTCATTATTATAAAAGTTATGAACTTCATATGGCGTTCTTTTTATTAGCAATAGAGTTAAGTATCTGGTATCAAGTGGTACACCATTTTTATTTGTTTCTGCCATTATTAATTTTGGGTTACTTAGTCATAGAATTTTGTTTGATGTGTGATTCAGAGTACTAAATTATCTAGGTTTCTGCTATCATATTGGGCAGACAACATTGTAATTATGACTGATCAAAGAAATTCTGATGCACATATCACCTACTCTTTTGAGCCCAAATTGGTTTTTGCTAGCCTGATCTTGGAATGACCTCATGAGTCTCCTTTTCTCAGGGATGATTTCTTGTCTGAGGGATTCAAGTTGGTGCTCTAACAAAAAGAGCAGAAGTAAAAGGAAGAACTAAAGAAAGAAAAGCAGTTGGATGAGGCAATAAAGGTACTGTAACCCTTTTCTCATGACATTTAACTTGATGCCAGCATTATTGCTTAGATTCTTACAGTGACTTATGTGTATGGATTTCAGTTCTGAAGTAGTATTTTTATACTATGGAGTAAAGTAATGGTAATGGGTATCGCTGTGAATGAGAAGCTTCCGCATCACTTTAGTCATGTCAACTCGATGCTAATTTCTCTTTACTCTCTTCATGGGACCTGTTGCCTTCCTGGAACTAGTTTTTGAATGGGACTGATTGTATACATGGAGCAAAGTATTTTATCTTCTTATAGGGAAGAAAAGAAAAGTCTAAATCAAATTTCCCAGTCCCTATTGATAAGTCCCTACAGAAAAGATATCATGTTTTTCAGTCGATCAAGCTATAGTGCATTTGAGTGTGATTGCATTTGAGTGTGATTGTAATTTATGCTATTGATTATCAGTCTGAGTCTTTCCTGAGTATATATCCTCCAATTTGTATTACTTGAACTTAATTTAATATGATGCTGATTTCACTCGTGTTGCATTGCATAATGTCAGTATTATTGTTGCTTAGTTTGAATTTAAATTTACCCCCCTTATAAGTGTTAATGTATGTTGTTGAACTGGAAAATTATTTATTCACAGAAATATTAATTATAAAACTTTGTGGCTTTTCATATGAATCACAAAGAAAAATTCTTGTGCTTCTCAAAGTTGATCAACTGTATTATCTCATATAAAGATGAAAGTGATTTTCTTTTGTATTTTTGGTTAATTAATAGGTCATTTCATAATCATCTTCATCTTCTCTAATTTTAGCCTCATTGTAAAAACTATTAGTGTTAATGTGGCTTAAACGGAAAAATTTTTGTTCACAGAGTAATATAAAACTTTGTTGTTTTTCTTTTGAATGTAAAAGAAAAATTCTAGTGCTTTTCAAAATTGTTCAACTCTATTTTCCCATATAATGATGAAAGTAATTTTTATTTCTTTTTTGTTTTGTTAATTAGTAGGTCATTTCATAATAATTGTCTCTAACTTTAGCCTCATCGTTAATATGAAGCAATTTTTGGCGAGAAAGCATACCTGAACAATTTATGATAGAAAATGTATTTCTATGGGACAATTGTCTGAACTAGTACTAGAAACACTTTTTCATGTGTAGCTCCAGAAAATATTTTGTGTCAATAGGCTTATTTATCCACTTTTGTATATCGGAATAATCTTTGATTCAAAATTCATGATTAAATGCCGCGCTACAAGCAATATCTATACTAGCATATATCTTGTGCTGTGCATGAATAACCAATAATAAAATAGTGGACGAATTCCAAAACTATGCATCAACTCCTAAAATAATCGTAATTAGATATCAAGATTTCAAAAGGGCCTAACCCCAAAAGAAAAAGGATGGATTTCAAAACTATGCTCAAATCCTAAATTAATTGAAATTGGATATCAAGATTTCTAAAAGGCCTAACACCAAAAGAAAAAGGATGGATTAACACTCAACATATGGAAATAGATTAGAACTCTTGGACCTTATGCAAGAAAATAAAAAATCCCTGTGGCATGACTATAAAATTCTCAAAAATTGAAATTAAAACATTAGAGGAATTAAGAATATGGTTCACTCATCGCAGTATCCAAAAAAAAGGTTGATGATTGAGAAAACAAAATAATTGCATCAGCCACTTATTACTAAACAAAAAATTTCATTGACAAAAATTCTCCAAACCCCCCAAAAAAAGAATAATAAATTCATTTTAAAATGTATGACGACTGAAAAAAAAAAAAAAAAGAACATGAAATTGAAAATAAAAAACTTGGTAATAACCAAATGAGTAAAGAAACTCAATGGCACATAACAAATCTGGAAGTACCATAACAAAAAAAGAAGTGAAATTCCAAAATGTGAAAGAAATAGCATTAATTGTTGGTTGAACAAAAAAAAATTGCCGTTATATTTTTCCCCATAACCCAAAACAGATTAATAAACTTAATTGAAACAAAAGGAATAATAGATATAATGACTGAAAAGATGAAAATACAATGAAAAAGATTGAGAATATAAGAAAAGTACAGCACAATGGAAATTCAACTCAAACAAAAGGTGAAAACTGTGAAAAATTATTTGAAAAAGTAAACATTACACAAAATAAAAATTAATTAACATAGATAGGAAAAACAAAAAAAAATTCAAATATCACTGTTTGGCCTTTTCTCTCCAAATCGTTCTTGTTTGGATTTTCTAAAATTGAAAACAAAATTAAAAGGGAAAAGAAGATCGAGATGTGGGTTCATGGTGTGACTAACTTTGGTTTGTCAAAATGTTGAATATAAAAATTAAAAAAAAAAAATGTGACTCTCACTTATCAATATCAGAATGGGGGCAAAAAATGAAAAAGAGGATACAAGAAAATGTGATTATTTCTAACCTACCATTATCCCTGAACTATTGCTGCCTCCTTGCACTTTTCATTTTCACCACCTATTTGCATTACTCTTTGAATTTTTTACTTCCATCATATCTACCACCTATTTGCATTTTTTTGTTCAGGAAACCTGCAGGCTTTTTGAATTGTTTTTTGGTATTCAAATGATGAGAGGTATGACTAAGATTAGTTATTAAAGCTAGGAGAAAAATCAGGGACAACTTATCAAACTAAAGAGTTCTAATGATCAAGGAAACTTCCATGTGATATTACCTGCGTTTGTTGAAAATTAATATGGAAAATATTCTGCAAAATTCAAATTTAAAGATTGGAAACTGTATATCAAATGTATATTTAACCCAATGTGTGAAAAAATTTCAACATAGTGAAAATTTTCTAAATTCTAAGAATTCAGAATTTGGTCAAAATTACATGATTACTGTCAAAAACCTATCTCCTACATATAATAGTATAGATTAGGCATCTTTTTGTCTATTTGTGTACATATTAGTTTCTCTCTTAACCAAGATACAGCATTACTGGGGGAACAGGTAACTTGGTGGACCTTGTGTGTTAGTTAATCTTTCATCCTTTGGTCTAGTGGCTTTTTCTGTGGTATTCATCTCATTTAAATAACAGCTCAAATTATACTCTGTAAAATATAATTCTTAAAGCTCAATTAACTTTTCTGGCGTTGTGCTGTTTTGCAACAGTCCTTTTTCTTTTTAGTTTTTTAGCTATTGAAGATCCGATGCATGGATCTCTTTAGACTGGAAAGTCTCATTTCATTGTCGCTCTCATGTATTCGAGATATAAGTCCTACCTTGGATGTGCTAGTTAAAACTGTGTGAACCTTTCTGAGATTTAATACTGTGTATGGATAACCTTTAATGGTTATCTTGTAGAGGATCTGCACATGTCCTGTGACATCATATTATTGATTTGGCGTTTCATTTGTTCATTTTAGTATTCTGGTGGTGAGGTTTTAAAAAATAACTGTCTATTACCAGAATCATGAAAAGCATTTTGTTTCTAAGTGAAATTCAGAGTGACTGCAGGATGGTAACGACTCAGGTGATGAAGAATAACTGGAAAAAGCTCACTCAGTTCTTCTGTCAAATTTTTATGGTCATGCTTCCCAAGCCAGCAATCCTGGTTGAGCTAGTAGTAGTAGTATATCAACGAGCAGCGGTGAAGTACATTTTGGGAGATTAATGGAACAGCCATGAACGGCCCCCCCTTGGCCGTTGAAAAAGTTGGGAATTCATTTGGCAAGTAATGCTGCCGATGACAGCCCTCATTGTCTACTTCTCAAAAGCTACAGAATCTTTTTAGCAGGAGGTAGACTTACCGGTTGCAACACAAGCTGGAGAGCCAGAAACTTCTGCAGTGGCACGCCCTCCTTTGGGCGCCCCTTTTGTTTCTCTGCACGTCTTTGAGTTTTACTGGTGGAAGATCAATTTCCGGCGGACTTCTGCTAGTGAGACTATTTTCGGTAAAACTATTGTACAGCGGATTTTCCTCTACTATTATGAAGTAATATGTACAAGTTCAAATGGTAAATCTTGCGACTCTTGGTGATACTGCCTTGAAAATTTTGATGAATGATCAATATCTTAGTTGCTTATGTACTGTTATCTTGGTATATATTCACACATCTATACCCCTTTGCAACCCGGCAAACTTGAAGTTTCTATTTGATAGACAACTATACGAACCGGAAAGTTTTTTTATTTTTTTTAAATAAATTATATATATTATTTTTAAAATTTGAGCTATTTATAAAAAAATGTCTTTAAGCTTGTAAATCATATATATTTTTCGACATTTGTTTCTAATTTGAATTGCACCTATTACAAACTTATTTATGATACTTTAAAGGGACGTTTGTAATTTGTTTCTAATTTGAATTGCACCTGTTACAAATTTATTTATAATACTTTAAAGGGACGTTTGTAATGTTTAAATATAAACGAGATTTTTTTTTTATAAACAAGTCAAAATTAAAAGATAATTTCTGTAATTTACCTGTAAAAGTGATTCAAGTCTGGGGCAGTGCCACCAGATGTTTCAGCGAATGGTATGAAAGTAATTTTTGTACGCTAAAATTTTCCACTACTCGTATGCTTTCAGACAAAAAAGTCAACAATAGAATTCAAAAAAATAATAGCTGTTTGATCTTTAAGCCACTCCTACGCACGAAAATGAGCAAAATGATAAGGTAAAATAATGCTTTTGTACAAAGTGATTTAAACTTTCTTGTTTCTTATATAGTCTGCCAGAAAAGTAATTATATTTTTTTTTCCCTTTTCTGGTGGTTGTAAAAGTTATTTTACAAATTACTTAATTCCTTAATCCTAGATAACGTTTAGGGCTTGTTGTTTATCCTTGCTAAGCATATGAATTACCCTTGTAAGTTTCTTTCGCTTGTATAAATCATAAATAGACGTATTGTTTTGTTTAAACTTACTAACTTTAAATTGAAAAGGGTGATATAAGTTTTTCCTAACCCCGTTTATGTTTATACATGACCAACTTTCTGGTAATAAGTTGCACAAGAATGCATCATTCGTTCCAAGGACACAAAATAATAATCTATTATTACAGAACACACAAGATCAACAACATAGTACTAATATAAACTATTTTTTATTCCATCAAATCACATTACAGCAGACCATAGCAGACAACTCTAACCCTCTGGGACCAAAGAAAAAGGAACACTTTCCCTTAGAATCGCTCTATCATACAATAGAGCGTTCATGCAATCACACCAACTCTCCTGGAAAAGTACTCGTCTCACTTGCCCGAAGAAGTTCGATACATACATTCTGCTTTTTAGAATCCCCAAATATAGAATAGCAGAAATAAACTAGAAGAAAGAAAGAAAGAAAGAAAGAAAGAAATGATAAACTTAAACCAACTTTTGGCATGAAGCCTAAAGCGATTCTTGGACTCTGGCACTTTCACTTCACATATAGCTCCTCACTCCTCAGTTTTCTCAACTGGAACTTCGGCAGCTGATTCCTTCACTGCTTCAGCCGGGGCAGCCTCTTCTTTGGCGGCGGCTTCCTCCACAGGAGCTGCGGCCTCCGGCTCAGCCGCTGGCTCCTTGGTGGCTTCTTCTTGAGTCTCCTTAACAGTAGCAGCCGGCTCCTCTGCCTCCTTCTCTGGAGTTGCTTCTTCTGTTTTTTCCACCACAACCTCTTCAACTGAAACCTCCTTGGTCACGGTTTCTGTGGCTGGCTCTTCTGCTGCAGCTGGCTCTTCAGGAGCAACTTTCTCAGGCTCAGCTTCTGCGGCCGGCGGCTCTGCCTCAGGAGCGGCTGGTTCCTCTGCCGGTGCAACTTCTTCAGTTACTTCCTGTGGTGGCACTTCCTCGGCTGCCGCCTCGGGGGCTTTTGGCACCTCCTCCTCCTTCACTTTCTCTGGGGTGGCGATCACTTCCTCAGTCGGAACAGTCTCTGGCAGTGGTGCTGGAACTGATTCAACCTACAATTAACAAGGAAAATTTTCTTTTAATTAGCCAAAAATAAAAAAAAAAGAGTAGTACCTTAAAAGAAAGTTGATCATATAACATAAACTTTTCTTTTAATTTACTGCATGTTTTTTAAATATCAGTAGAAAAAAGAACTGCTCATTTTTTCTGATAACATAGTCTTTTCTCTTTGTTTTTGGTTATAATCCAGAATTGAATCAAGATGTTGATCTTTCTTTTATGTCTAGCAGAAACCACTGGAAGATTTAATACAACTTTTGGTTAATCAATAAAGCTAGCCAACTATGGTTGGTGTCTCAAATTTATGATCACAGTGCTTGTAGACCAATTTTCAAATTAAATGATGATATTGGGCACATCCAATTCAGTTGTTGATCATCAAAACCTTATTCAACATTCAAACTTGACTATTGAAGCTTATCTTCAACATGGCTAAGAGGGAACCTAATCAAAGAACCAGACACACCAACTTGGATAAGTTCATCCAGACTTTAAAAGTTTTGATCTCAACATGATCAAAAGCAAAAGTTGATCAAAACCTGTACTCTATGAACAAATTAAATAAAGTAGTAGAGAAATATTACCTCAGCTGTGGCCATTGTGTTATGAAGAGTGGTGAAGAACTCTGGAAAAAGAACTGAAGATTGGCTGTGGTGAAAACTCTGCAATATTAAAGAGAGAGGTTGTTTTGTGAATTTGATGATGGAAATGATCAACAAGAGGGCTATTTATAGGGATGTAAATCAGCTGTTTCAAAAATTAAAAAATGGGAAAGAGGGATGGGAGCACTAAAAGAATCTTGGCAAATTGACATCTCTGATGAGCGATATGCACAGGGCACATTAGGCAGGTCTGGCTGTAAATGGTTTTACTTTACTATAAAATAGGAAAAAAAAAAAAAATTAAATCTTGATTGAAGCTTTCCTGTCTATTCATTATTAATTAATTTTTACACATTAGGAGCTTTTGAATGGGCAAAGCCACATGGTGGAGGCCATTTCACGTTTGCCTATTCATATCTTTTTCTTCAATGGCTTATTCTGTGTTTTGTGCACTAGTGTATGTAGGTGACTATCACCATCATGCTTTCATGTTCAATAAATTTCATCAAACTTGCCTTTTTCTCTTGGTAATTCTAACTTTTTTTCACCCTTGCTAACAAATGAGTGATAATTCACAGAGATAACCTCAATGGGTTGTCCTAACGATGGATGAGAACTTGTGACGTGTAAGGGTAATAAGTGTAATACGTTGTTCATCAGGTGTCTGAACATTGAAATGAAATACTTGTTAAATATTTACATAGTTTTATTTATTGTACGCTCACTTTAACATCTCAAAAATTAAATCTATTTTTTTTTTTTTTATGAATTCTCTAGTGATGACGTGGATGGCATGCCTTTGATCCAAAGGGATGATGTATAAATTAAAGTGCGCACAAATTGACTAAACCAACACATAACCACAAAATTTAATTAAAAAAATAGATAATTTCCAGTATTGCAAAGCCGTGGAGATTACGATTGTAATACGTCTTTTCGGTAATTGAATATGGTCTTCAAAATGGCATACATAAAATCATTACAATCTAATCCCTATGATATCACATGGAATGCTCTGCTTAAACCATCAATTATCGTGCAATTTTCGATTTTTCTTTTCACTTGAATGTTTGTGCATTTTCAGTAAATTATGTTAGAGGACGATAAATAAAATTATGTAAGAACCGACGTACAAGAATTAACTGGTGCTAGTTTTGATTTGCACTTGCTGTAAAAATAATCGTAATCACCATCTAAGATGGTGATTAAGATTAATATTCTTGAACCCTCCGAGGATTCACCTCATTGTTAAGGAGTCAATTTGTTTCTTTGATCACCCCTTCAAACCATTCTTGGGTAAGCTAATAAATATATCTATATGTGTTGCTCAATGTGCGTGATTTATGGGCAATATATATTGCGCATGTCGATAATAATAAAAAATTAAGTTTCGATTTGATTTTGTTTTCAAAATTTTCAGGGCTGAAAAATACTTTTACAAGATTTTTGCATACAAATGAATATATATTTAGATTAGTTACTTTAATATGTAAATTATATTTATTTTAAAATAAAAATATATTTATTTTAATATGTTTTTGTATGAAAAAATGTGATATGCGAGTAAGTTTGAAAAAATGAGTTTGATAAGTGAATAAAAAAATATAAAATATTAATAAATTTGCAAAAGGATTTAAGAATGAAAATAAGTTGTATTTTCTTATGGAAATAAATAAAATAAATATATTTTTAGAATTTTAAATAGTAAAAAATAAAATAAAAATCGTTTTAAAGTGTAAATAAACAGGCACAAGATTCTCGAAGTAAGTCTTATGTCATTCATTTTTTCACATACTCAATCATAAGAACAAGAAATTTACACACTAAAAAAAAAAAAGCAAGTGATGGTAAATTGGGTAATTAAAGGCTGTACAAATTTACCAGATGTGGTGAAAAAATGAATAATGTTTAGGAATTTGAAAAAACCAAAGCACTTGATGAGTACATGGACTAGGGCCAAACCGATGTGAAAGAGGGCGGTGCCTTTTGGCGGGACCTACACCGCCAGCTATGACCATTACCCGTCAAAAGGCCCCCGCAATCAAGACGCTGACCTGGCATCGCTTTCGATTTTAATTCGTCCATTTATGGGAAATTTTTTTCCAGCCTTTACACTTGGACAACCGCCCTTTTCTAATGCAACCGGTTGTGGGACCCAATCTGAGATGCTTTACAAGTCGTACGCTCGTGACAAGGGCCCACATGCGTGCCGTCAGAAGGCGCCACGCCGGATCACAGTCATCAGCGCTGAATCCCTCACCAATCTCAAGAGTACTTTCTCATTAGTTTATAATTAGGGATATTCTAACCTAATTCTATTTGTTGGATTCCAAATCAATTTTAAGAAAAATTACTCCTGCTATGTCATATTTTTATCTACCATTTTTTTGGAAATTCTAAAACAAGATTCAATTATTTTTTTTTAAAATTTCTCTTTTAACTAAAATAATAATATAATATTATTATCTTTTAACCATTACTTTTTAAGGATAAAAATATAAAACATATATAAATATTGTGCTTTCTCAACCCTCATCCAAAACTTCTTCTTCTTATGATCTAATAGGATCCAAAATTTTGAAATTGAAATGGTATCTACATTTATTATTCAATTAATTGAATTCAATCAAGTTAGATTGAAAATAAATTTTTTTCGTCCATCAATTTGATTATACAAATTTAGATTTTTCCGGCACAATTCTGACATTTAAATTTATAATCATAGAGACTAAAAAATCATTCCTCGCATATGGAACTATTTCACCCACATTAGGACACTAATGCTACGTTTGGAGTTTAGATTTAATGAGAAAAATATAAAGTAAAACTATTTTCTCATAATCAAAATGATGCAATTATATACTTTAAGTTTTGATAAGTATAAATAATTTATTGTTAAGTATCTTATATTTATAATTTTATTGATCATAAATTCGAGTCATCAATAATTGTGGAAGCGATCAATATTCTCAATAAAAAAAAACTCCATATTCTTCATGCTTTAAACATTTTTTTTTCTTTACCATTTTCTTACTAAACTCAAAAGTCCAAACATAAAGTAAAGGGAGAAATATATTTATGGGAACAAAGGAACATAACATTTCAATAGATGTTTTCAAACGCAACTGCAGTTATCAATTTCAAGTTCCCATTATATCAATATAGATAGCCACTTTTCAACCAATTATAAATACATTTTAATGCCGCTTCATAGGTGGATATGGCCTTTAATCCTATAAGATATCAATTATTTATATTAATATTATTTAATGACACTATAAAAATATTTTTTAAAACGTCTTCATCTAATCAAATAACTTAATTTATATATTTATTTAATATCAAAATTAATATTATTAATTTGGAGTTTATAGATGTGCATATATATAATATTATAAAAATAACAATATTTTAAAACAAAAACTAATATAAAGAGAATCCATTTTGAAGATCCGAAGCCAAGAGCTAAATGCAGTAACACGAGAGCAGCACCCCCATGCCTCAGTGTGTGTGTATACTCTGTAAAGATGAAAAAGGTTTGATTGAAAAGTTTGGACGGTGGGATCGTCCCCACTAATGGGACCCATAGTGGTTTGTGCATTACTGGAAAACCGTGCCACAACCACTAAGAAGGCGCCACGTGGAAGGTTAAAAACATCCCCGTGGAAAGAAGATTGTGGCGTGTAGCATTTGGTTTGCACATCATTGGTGATCCTATGATGTAGGTGATCGTAGGGTTGCCCCACTCCCACTGATCTTTGGATGGCTTAATTTCAATATCAGTGTATGATTCAAGCTTTGACGTGCCCCAAGTGGAATAAGTAGGGTGGGAATTCAAGGTTTAAATGGTAACAGATTTGGACAGCGGGTCCTATCACTTCTGAAATCCTAAGGATGCATGCATGACTCTTGTATATGAATAGACATTTAGTATTTTAATATTTATGTTGATTAAATTAATTTTATTATTGATTAAAAATTTAATATTAATTCAATTTTAATTTAATTAATTTAATTATATATTTTTATTATATTATATAAAATAATATTATAATAGATTAATTATTATGTAATATATATTTAAAATAAAAAAAAATATCAAGTTTAAAATTTTAAATTTAAAAAATAATAATAATAAAAATTTATACGATTGATTGAACTGCAAAAATAACTTTGTAAGGCTAATCGAACCAGATCGCGGCCAATTTGTGATTGGACCGTTTCGACCGGCCTACCCAATTAGATTCCAAAAATATTAATTTTTAATATGCGTCTGCATATCAATCTCTTGATTATAATGATAAACGATTTTTGTAATTATAAATTAAATTATTATTATTATAAAAAGAAAATACGCCACCATAATTCCACTATATCAATCTGACTTGATGTCCTCCCTCATAAAAATAATTGATTCAGATTAGTACTTTAAGTTGGTCAAACTTATGATTTCTTTATAAAAAGTAATTATGTAAATTAACTAGACTAACAATTTGATTTTTCTTATATTAAAAATAAAAAAAAATTATTTTTCTCTCACAAAATAAGAAGTAAAATGATTTGTTAAGTCGCAATAATGATCGTAATTAAAAACATTTTTAGATATATTTGAGAGAGAATATATTGGGGTCATCTAGCAATATACAGACAGTTAACAGTAAATAGCAAGAATGAGAGCTTATCACATGCTCAAGAAAATAGGGGGGAAAAAAAACATGCCCAATTTTGGTATTGGTCGCCATGGCGGGCCTAAATTTGGGCTGGGACATTGCATTTTATATTCTCATCATGGGCCCCACAATTTTAACTTTTTCGTAAATACAGTAAGATTATATTTTTATTTATCAAAGACACAAAGGCCCATTGAAAAGAAAGAAAGGGAAATGTGAAAAAGAAAAAGAAGAAATATTCACTTCGCCATTCTTTGACAAGAAATAGCACCATGAAGTGGAAGATTATGCATATATTGTTCACAGCAGAAAATGGCCCTCAAAATATTCAAAAAGGCAAACTATAATATAGCATATCCAGTTCTTAGGAAGTCATAAAAAATAATAATAACCATAACATTAGCCTTTTGGCAGGATAAGTTTAAATTTTATTTTTTTTTGTTTTTATTCGGAAAAACAAATGATGCTAAGTTTGGAGGAGCATTATCTAGAGCTACAAATTCTAAAGGTGACAATTCAAGGTTGAATACACAAATTAATCACTAAATTAAAAAAAAAATGTTGCTAATTTCTTCTTGATTGGTTGCCATTGTGAAGGGCCCATCTAACATTATTACGAAGGGGCAAATAAGAAACTTGTCATTCAATACATGTCATCTATATATTCATGGTATCAAGTGCCAAAACGAAGAGATAATCATTCTTGTTTTTAAGAAAATATCTAATTATATTATTGACATTTCAGAAATTAAAGGCTAATTACATATAATAAATAAATAGTAAATGTTTATTTAAGAAAATAAAACCACGATTTTATCATGTTATAATTCGTTGAGAGTGTGTACGTTGGATAGTTTAATCACGGCACTTTTTATGATTAATAGGTTGGATTAAGTGGTATAGGTCAAAAATTATGCGCGCTTACTGTACTAAGTAACCCGTGTCTCCAGGCAGATCCGATGAAATGATGACTAGGAAACATATTGCGTTCCTTGGCGATCTTAATTGGACAAGCCATTGAGTGCTGAGAGCCGAGGTTGATTTTCCAGCATGTTTCTTCAAGCACTTTATGGCACAACATTTTAGTCCAAGGTTGCCACAGCTTCATGAGACATGCCTTTATATCTTGGTCCACCATTGAAGGGCTGTCTGTCATAAGAGGCAGTGTTACCGAATCTAAACTTCAGAGGAACTCAGAATTGTTCCCCAAAATTGATGGGATTTATACAGTGAGAAACAAGTAGACTCAAAATTAATCTATCATACCACACTTAAGGAACATTTCAACTACTTAACTATGTTATCACGCCACACTTAAGGAACATTTCAGCTACTCACACTATGTTACTCAGAGACAACTGAGAACGGCCTATAAAACACAATTTGCTTTGGGTCTTTCCAACTCAAGATTTCAAAGTTTTAGCCAAAATGATGATATATATAAGGGAAGAATAAACACATTGTCTCAAATTCATCTCTGCCAGAAGTTTGAGAAACATTTCAGCCAATAAATCCTTTACTCAGATTTGTACAAGCTGATAATTTACTATTCAAAGGAATATGCTCAAGAAATTTTAATTATTTATTATTTCATTTTTGGCTAAAAGAAAGGCGGGCAAAGGATAATTGCAGTCCCATAGGCCCTATTTGTGGAATGTTCAGTTCGTTCAACACACTTTTTTCTGTTTAATATAGTGTGATAGTGTCACCTAGTTAATAAACAGAATCCAAATTTTAAGTTACAAAAGTTTCTCACGTCTGCTTCCCTGATCAAACATGGAAAACTACATTGTCCGTTCGTATTTTGCATCAGCAGCAAGCTAAAAGCAATTAGTACTCTCATAAAAGGTACATGTTTGATACAAAAAGAGAAGTACATTAGTAATCGTACAACAGTAATCAAGGCAGCATCGTATATCCTGGAGGAAGATTCTTGTCAAAGAAACAAATAATACTTGACATCCATGCCAACTTCCTTGCTTATGGCAGTCAATATAGGCACCAATGAAGCTATTGCAGGGGAGAAGCTGCAATGTTGCACGACCACAGACAACTAATACTCTACATTTCTCAGCTGACAAGTCTCTTCAACACTGCTGCTGCTCGATGCTCAAATTTGGGTAAGGCCCAATCATGTTGAACAATGTCTAAATTATCTTTCTCCGCACCCAAACTCTGAACCAATATTGCAAAATGTAATGCATCAAGACAATCATATATGTGTTAAATCTAACAGAAAGGAAGGTGCACATCACGTGCTTGCATGAATGCATCTGCAATTTTACTTCAGACAATTGCCTCAGTTGACAATCATTACTGATGCGTCAATGCTCAAATTTATAATATAAGAAGATTTATGATACATCAATTAATCATAAAAGAAAACACAAAGATGCCAGGCTGCTCTAATCCTGGTATATAAGCCTACACTTTCTGGGTAACTGCATGCAGGTTCTTAAAATGTCTTATGTTTTATCTTCAGCATTGATAAGTGAAATTTTTTGGTAACATAAATACATAGTACATGACCCCACCCCCAATCCTGGCATAAGCCTTCACTTTCTGGGTAACTGTATGCAGGTTCTTTAAATGCCTGATAAGCGTGGCATAAGACTTCACTTTCTGGGTAACTGAAGCAGGTTCTTTAAATGCTTGATAAGTGAATTCTTTAGTCACCTGGCTTTTCAACTTCAAATACACACTGAACAAAGACTTCTCTGTCACCTCCATGGCAAAAGTATATTGATGTAGGGCAGCTTTTTGGGTATTGGTTTTAAAATTGTGTACTTGACATTAGACAAGAAATATCTGGCTTACAAAAATTGCAATTTTCTGGCACAGAAATCCCCATTATTGCTTATAGATAACCAATTTTATGTACTTTGGTAACAAACCTACACAGTGAAAAAGGAGTTTTGGAAGCAACCAAACATAGTGAATTGCTTTTCTGCACATACATTACAGTTGTGCATCATACGCTGTGCATAATTTTTTTTCAAAGCCTTACCCTTGTGGGGTCAAATCCAAATCCACTCATTTGCATCATACGCTGTGCATCATCAGTTGCTGACCATAGTGAAATATATCTATGTTAGTCTCCCATAATATCCAAAGTACTAAACTCAAACAAAAATAATAGAATTTAATCCGGCAACACAATTTCTTTATAACATGCAAGAACGCAACACGATGGACCCATTGTATTAGAATGGAATAGAAGTTCAAGAAATACTGACCATTATCTTCTCCCAGTATAAGGCTAAAAAGACCCCTTAGCCCAAATAAATTGAGGAAATACCTGCCGAAAATAAAGGTTAATCATCTACGCGTTCACACTTCATGATACTTTAAAATTCTACCTATGAGAAATTATGTATCATCTGACTACTAATGAGTTGGAAGAATACCAGGAACGACTGCTAACATAGCTGACATCAACAGTACTCAAGTCTATACCATTTTGCAACATTGCCCTGAATCTCTGAGTAAGTGGAAACGGAATTTTTGCTGGAAAACAAGATGTGCAGTTACTCCTTTAAGTTTTACTATGATATGGAGCTTGATACAATATATTTAATTTAATCATTGAAAGTTCCGCATTTAAAGTGGTAAACTAAACCAAAAAAGTCACAAATGAAGGACAGAAAGCTTAGGATCAGTGAGTTAGATGTAAAAGCACGTAAAGATTCAGATATGTGACGACAGGAAAAAACAAGAAATAAGGAAAAAGACTGACCTGCTACAAATCCCGAGAAGAAAAAGTTAACCCATGCAAAAGTAAGTGTCTGCCCAATAAAAAGATAAACATATTAAGAATGACAGACCTTTCCTCCAACGATATAGACAAAGTTTGCAGCAACTATACCTGTGGTATGATCATTGAAAGATTTTTTTTCATCATATCCATAGCCATGTTTGGATCGGAAAACATCTGTGCCTGTGCATTCTGACCTTGGCCCTTAGGCACATGAAGTAACCCATTCTCCTGCAATTTCAAATGAAATGTTCCCCTGTCAAAAACTAATGCAAAAATCAATGTGGATACATTTCCAAACAATTAGCCACAAGCCACTAACAACTACCAACTATGCCACTGTTTTTTAACTAACAGTCCCATCATTCTTAACTTTTGTTTACTGATGATTATATGCATGTTTCTCTCTAATTCTACTTTATTTATCTTCTACATAACTTATCTCCTTAAAATTTACGTATCAAGATTTAAAGCAGAACTTCCAACTATTGCAGGCAATAAAACTCTACCCCTATGCTTTTACCTCATTACTTAATTTACTCCCAATTTCACAAAAGCATAAATTTGAATATTTAATCAAAACCGAACCAAAATCATCAACGGGTTAAAAAGTTCAAAACTACAAACTCTGACCTCATTGCTGTAATAATACCTACGAGCGCGAAACGACTTAGCGGGGATGAAATTCGCGGCGGCCCTAAGATTCCTTGCCCTAATTATCATTTGCCTGAGAACAAAAACCAAAATCCAAAATTCAAGAATAATCATGCATTTATACACCTATCCCCCAACAAAAAAGATAAATACGCGTGAAATAGTACCCTTCTTTGAAGATTTTGGGATCGGGAACTTGATCAGAGCGCATGAGCTTGGACACGAAGTATCGGAGCACTCCGATGAGTACCATCACCACTGACAACGGTATCAACACCCAGTCTCTGATCGCTGTACCCAAAACCAAATCTTCCGCCATTGATATTTTCTTTTCAGTAATTGGAATTTCGGATGCTCGGCCACCTCTGATTTTGAGTTTCCTTCTGAACTTCGGAATATCCACGGCCGGCCTAGTCTACTTTCTGGCCCGTGATTCTATTTGACGATAAAATTATTGGATCCACCACCATCTGCTGGCCCAAATAGAGCCCAATAGTTTTGTCTTATGGACCAATGCAACTAATCCAATAAATTAGAGGAATTGAAACTTTCAGAAAGCTACCAATGGAGGCCCAAAAAATCAGAGTGTTATAACCCAATCAATTTCTAAGGTCTCTTTGGTTCGCATAAGATTATTGAATTATAATTATTTTTGAATTGATTATAAAGGGTTAATTAATAAAATATGCATATCGGATTATTTGGTGCAGCTTTTAATTTATCGAATATAATTTATTTTTTTTGCAAAACATTTTAGTGAGTTGATTAAGAATTTGATTCTTTTTAAGTTACCTAAAATGGGCAAATTTGATTCAGTCTTAATTAAATAAAATGGACATGGGCTCCAATGGCCTTTTTACTGACTATGCTCGTCAGATATGAAATGTGTATTAAGCACGTAATGAACTACATTATTTAGTGAAATACGTTGTGGACGTAAATTGGGGGTAAATATGTCAAATCCTTCTTCATGATAAGCTAGGGAAGGTGAAGGAAATCTAACCTACGTGAAGAACATATCCAGGAGCCTTTTTATATAAAACTTTCAAACAGGTAAAGTGAATTTTATAGGGGGTACTTATAGCTTAACTTTGAGGCCCTGAGGGTAGTGGACTAATTATGAGGGAAATTACTGAAAACCCCTTAAAAATAAATTTTATATCCAAAAAAGTCTATACAATTATTTTTCTATAAAAAAAACTCATTCCACCGACTTTTCATTATGAAAAATACAACCATTAACTTTCAGCATATTTTTGGACGAAAATAGCGTTGTACTTCTTACATTAATAAAATTATTTAATGATAGTCAATTTAAAACTATTTTTCCTAATAGTAAAAACTTTTATAACACTTAATTATGAACATTAAATTTTTTTAATATTTTTGTTTAGTTCATTCAATTTCAAAAATTCAAGAAATTATTATTCTCCAATGATTTAATTTAAAACTAAAATCATCAAGTCAATTGAACAACCTAAAGAAAAAATTACTATAAAAAAATTAATTCATCAAATTTTTAATCTAAGAAGTCAAGGGAAGTTTAGTAAAAAAAATATTATTCGAATGAAAAATTGATTGAATGAGTTTTTGGGATTGAAATATGTTTGATGAGTTTTTGAATGTAAAAATTTATTTGAATGAGTTTTTAGTAATTTTTCCCCCTTAATGATACTATGTTCTTAAAGTTGTGAAATGACTAGAAGGTTTTTACTAAATGTTGTAAGCGTATCATCATTTGAACCAAGTTGGGGCTGTTGGAATGGTATGTCCCATTTATACTTTTCGCAGTTTCACCTTATTGAGTCCTTATTTTTTCTTATTTAATTTGCATAAAAATTACCATATTAAAAAAAATTGTTTCAAACAACATATTGCTTTTTTCTTTCCATGGAAAAATAATAAAACACAAAAAAACTCTAATTAACATAAACCAACATATTAGGACTAGACATATAAGACCTGTTTGTTTTCATTTCCAGTCTTATTTAAGTATTTTAAGTATTTATAGACTTAAAAATATTTTTACTAGAAAAGTAAAAATGTGTTTGGATTAATTAGTTACGTAGAAATATTCATTATAGCCACAAGAATGGAAATGTATTTGATTTATGTAATTCTGTACGTGAAAAGATGTAATTTTTGAAAATATATTTGGTTATGATATTTATAAAAGAATAGTTTTTGTGTAATAATAATATTTTGATATAAAAATAATAATTTGTGAGTCTCATTATTATTTTTTTGTCCTATCACTTCAATTATATTGGGAGAATTTACTTTGGTATATGTTTCGTTACTTTGTCATATTAATATTATGTGGATAGAAAGAAAAATTATTATTCAGTTTATTAGTGAATTTTAATTATTTCTACATTGACATGCATCATATCAAACATGAATATGTAGGTTCTATATTGACAAAATATGGGTTATATGTTTGAAAATAATATGTATATAAGTCTATAAATTGGCATTTTCAATTTTAATTTGACTAAAAAGTCTTAGAAATAAAAACAAATAGGATTTTCATTGTAAAATAAATACAGTTTGAGTTCTTAAATAGTAAAATTTAGAGGTAAATTCCCTTCAATTTTTTGTGTATATAAATGCAAAAAGGGATTTTAGGAATTATTTCACTGAACTTTTCCTTTCTTCAATACTTGTTTTTAGAGCCTTATAAGCATGAGATGCCAGGGAGACGACCCATATTCAGCAAAAACACCGGTTTTTGAGCCATTGATTCCTTGTTTATGCCCTTAGTTCTCTAATTATACTAATTGGTGGCTTTGAATTATACTGATGGTTTTGAAATGCCATCTATGAATATTACTTATACTTGTTGAAATGCAGATATATTCTCTTAGTAACGTACTTGCTCGATATCAAATTAACTTTAGCCTCACAAAATAGAAACTCAAGAACAATGTGAATTCGATGGATGATGAAGTGGGCTGCGGTTGATGATGAGGCGGTTGCTAACTATGATTAGTCATACATTTGAAAATTCCCTTGAGCTTGTAAATAATGGCAGAAGAACAGATCAAATAGGCATAATTACTTACTATGAGGAAGATCATAATTATTAGGGGAAGGTGCAGTTTATCACCCAACTTTCATTCTAGCTAGATATAAAAAGGTCAAGGCTTAATTCATCACTTAAGTTAAAAAAAAAAAAAAAAAACACACTTTCAATCCAAAGTTAATGGTAGCTAACGGAGGAGTGGACGGAATTCTG
Source organism: Paulownia fortunei (assembly GCA_019321725.1). Taxonomy (NCBI): domain Eukaryota; kingdom Viridiplantae; phylum Streptophyta; class Magnoliopsida; order Lamiales; family Paulowniaceae; genus Paulownia; species Paulownia fortunei. The sequence goes on from CM033120.1 coordinate 15,809,300, forward strand.
GCATGCATAATGGTGATGGGGGCAAGTTGTTTAGTTTTATTATTGGAAAATAAATTTACTTTTTTAGTTCTAAACTTTTGTTGATTTTTAATTATTTTTTGGAAATAAACAATCATATTTGCTAAGTCTACAACCTAATTTTCAAAAAAATAAAAATAAAAATCTACAACTCGATATTTAGAAATTACTCTTTAATTTATATTTCAAAATATATAAATTAAAATATTTTCTCAAAATAAAATATCAAATTAATGTGTCCATCATATTGGTCAAACTTTGTAACTCTCAAATGACTTTATTTCCATATATTCTTCAAAAAATCTTTCTCAAATATTTTTACAAAATAAATATAATATAATTCTTTGAAAATTTTCTTCCCATTTTCTGTTTTCGCTGTCCCATTTTTTTCATATAATCCTCACAAAAGCAAGTGGTCAAACAGTCAAAAATAAGTGATTTCAAGTCTAAAAAATCATATGAAAATGATAAGGTTGATAAGGTCATGTTGAAATAAGGACTGTCCTCATTAGAAGGACATTAGTCGTAGATAGGTATTCAAATCATCTGTTGTTACTTATTGAACCTCATAGAATCTCTAATACTATTTATAATACCCATCTTTAAAGATATTCCTATCATATTTCATTAAATATTTACAAATGTACTTTTTAAGAAGGTCTTACACTTCTCTAAAATATTTTAGAACAATCTACACAATCTTACATATATATAAAATATTTTAGAACTTTATAGAACCTTCTTTCCTTGTAGAATTATTTTTTTATTTTTTTATCTGGAATTCTTCAAATGCCTACTCTCTTCTTCAAGTCTTCAAAAGAGTGAGGAAGATGCCCGTGGACTTCCAAGCTCCAAGCTACGCAAAATAAAAGCTAACCAATAGAAACCACGCAAATTGTATTATTCTGGCAACAACATTATATTTTTTTTTGGTGGATTCCTTCTTATTTATTTAATTATGTTTAAAAAAGGGAATTATGATAACATAAAAATAACCACTGATATATTGGAAACTCAGTTATTAACTAAAGAAAACTAGACAAATTGATTCTAATATAGCAAGCAGAATTCATCTCCTTGAATGCGAGAATTAAATTAAACTAGCCTTTTCCTGATGGAGGAATATCCTTATAAGGAAAAGAAGTCCTCTGACTTAGAGTTTGGATGGGGTAGGCAACTATTCAAATCCTGATAAATTAGGCTTGTGGGACTTGAGCAAGATCTATTTGCAACAACGTTTAAGAGATCAACTGGGGTTCATCCCGCTTCATCTTCTGTTGAGCCTGTAAGTGATTGATCAGTGTGTTTGCGCACGAATTACCCTCCCTTGTAACATGTTTTAAGGATGATATTCCAAGGTACTTCGAGAACTTGCTGCTGTCATCAATCACGACTCCAAGAGGATGGATTGAAGGTTCAATACTTAGAATTTGATTGATCACAACTTGGGAACTATCCTCTCCCAAGCTAGTGAGAGGCCTTTGCATGTCAGCAATAGTGATTGTACAAGAATATAGTGAACGAAGCCCAGAATCCATTGACCTCTATCGTCTCCTTTTGAGTTATCCTGCAGAGCTTGTCCATTATCTTTGACGCTGCCATCAGTTTTCTTTTCCACCATCCTCATGGAGGCTTCCTCCATTTGATGAGCGGTGGTGGTGACTTAGATTTACTCAGTGAAGAAGGGAAAGTCCCCATCAGATCAGGGTAATCAGGGCAAACTACCTAGACTGTTTCCACTTTTTTGTCAAAGATTTATCGTAGCGTGACCAAGGAACGGAGGGGAGAATAATATTTTAATGGAAATGAGGAAGATCTCTCTAATCCAATTGTCTAGATTAAGCTAGTGACAGTTGAGATATTCTTGGGGAGAAATTATGAATTCCCTCACCATCTTGGTTTTAGGGCAGTCTCTTAAAATGCATGATGGGAACTGTCACTGCCTAAATTGCATCTTTATCAATTATCACTAGTAAAAAGTTCCTTTTAAAGCTAAGGGAAGTTTGAAAAATGGGACCAAGAAATCATAAGGAGAGAGGAGGTAGGAGGAGGTGGTTGGTTTAGATGGGGTGGACGGTTTGGTGGGTCTGATGGTGACCGTTTCTGACAGGAAGCACAGCCAGCAAGTCTTACAATTTCAGGGAATTCTTGTCCTGGTAAGCATCTTTAACAGTATCACTCTACAACTTCTGTTGGAAAGCCTTTCTCCATCTATCTGTATTTGTTTATACACTAGCATCTTATGTACATAGATTTATTAATTGGCGCAGTTTCTTATAGTGGCAAAAAGAGATGTGATGCTTGCTGTGATTTTCATTCCTCTGTTGTTTACTTTGTCAGGGACAGGGACTGCGTCCACCTTTCTTACATCAAAAAACTGAATAGGATTTATCATATTGCTGGAAACATTGATACACGACAGGAGGAAGTTCCTGCACGTGTTTCTGTAAAAGAATGAGCCGTGGGAAAATGGGGAAGCAATTGATTTTGTTTCAGGTGAAATGTATGCAGCCGAATTGAAATTCTAATATCATGCTCCTTGTCGAAGTATGAGAATTTTGTTAGTACAGTGACCTTTAACTTAGACAGAGATCTGGAATTTGTAACCTGCAGTTTGAAGTTTATAAAAGGTGAAAATGAACTAGCTTATCTTGTAGTATCATGTATCTGTGAGGGATTATCAGGACTTACTACGTATAACATCCACTCATGCTAATAACAATGTCAACGAATGGGATGTCTGTAACCTCCCACCATCATTTCCTGATTTGGTTGGCATGATTGGCCACAGAATGATTGAGAATTCATGCCTCATAATACATAAACCAGCCTTAACACTATCAAATCATGCATCACTATTTAAAAAAACTATGGAATCTGCTTGCAGCTGAATGTGTCTCGAAATAATTCTCTTGGTCCTATTTATTAATTTGATAGTTCCTCTGACACTTATGTTCTCCACTTCTATTCATTCTATGCCAGAACTCGAGGAAAATTCACTTATATAAACATTGATTATCGTAATTAAATATTTTCTTGTTTTCTTGTCACTTTGAGAGGATATAAGCATTTTGGATTCTCTCGAATCCTCCTTTAAAATTGACATTCATATATTATTTTAACATTATCAATATTTTTGATGTTGCTAATATACTTTTTATATATATTATTGATATTGTAATACGAGATAAAATATAATTTTTTTTTTATCATTTACCATGTAAGCAAAGAGCCAACTATTGATGTTGGAAATATGGAAACCAAGAACTCCCTCAAGCTCATTAATTCCAAAAAAAGAATACACGTATAAATCATATACTTGTGATTTGGATTCTAGTCGTATTTCCAGGCTTTTATTTTTTATTTTTTATTTTTTAAATTTCAAAATGAAATGATCAACACGCATTTAAGCAAAGTATTGCTTCAACGGATGGATTTGACAGCTAAAAGTTGGTAAGTGTTTGTATATGACAAAAAGTCAACAAAACAAGATGATCTTTTCCCCGACCAATAAAACTGAAACTTTGACTAGTGACAGACTCACAGCAAATCATCTCTCTCTAGAAATACTAAAACCCAGCTTGTAAAAATCAGCATCGGTAATCACGTACAAAATCTCGCCGTACTCTATTTTCCAATATTAAATAATATTCAGTGGACTTTTGTTTTTGATAAGAAAAACAAAAAAAAAAAAATGAAAAAAATGAAAATTTCTTACAAAATTTCATGTTAGCCTTGAGAACCTTAAAGAAAGCAAGGGCAAATGGAGCAACGGAGCACCTCATCTGAACTACAACGGCTACATAAGAGGATGGAGTTATTATCAATTGCAAGTGGGTTCATGTTCGCCAAATCCATTCGATTAGCCAATCAGAAGAGGTCAAAGGCCAAAAAAACAAGGTCCTCATAATCTACGCTGTCCCATATCACACGTTGATAGCCCCCTTGATTGGAGTGCAACTGAGTGACCTTCACGATCTTGCCACCCTTTCTCTCTCCTCTCTCAATTATTCTGTTTTATTTTAGAAAAAAATGTTTCTCACATTCATTCCCCATTTATTCACAGTCCCGGATCACCACATGACCGTTTCCTTAACATACTGTCAAAAAAAAAATCTCTCTCGTTCCCGTTAGTTCTTTGAGACCTTATCCTTTGTAGGACGTGTTCTTATCCTTTTGGGGATTCTTTATTTTGCTCACTGTGATTTTATTTTTTTTGGGTTTATTTCGTATAAAATATCTTTTTATATTTTCTGTCTGCTTTGTCTTGGTGTTCTTTTCCACCTGGGCTCTTTCCCAGGTCTCTTTATTCTTTGGTACATTGGGGTGGGGGAGAAGCTCTGGTCTGATTTTTGTGCCTTTTGGGATTCTTCTGCTGAACAAAACTGTGAATTTTTTTTTTTTCCTTGATGTCTTTGGCTGTTGGAGTTGCTTCAAGTTCCAGAGGCATGGGATTTGAAGAGAACAAGGGGGACGGAAAAGAGGGCAAAACTGTTTCTGAGACTAATAAAACAGGGGCAAATTATACGGACCCTGAAACTCAGCTTGATACCAAGGGGAGGATCAGCAGGCAAACGAGTGAGAGTTCTCTTTGTACCACTGAGGATGAAGATGATGAAGATACTGAAACCAAGATACAGTTGGGTCCTCAATGCACTCTAAAAGAGTTGTCTGAGAAGGACAAGGTTTGTCTTTTAATTTGACTAGGAGAAAAAAGGAACATTCTTTTTTGTGCTTTTATGGATGCTGGACTTCATTTTCATGGTAATTCAGTGTTCTTTTTGTTCTGTGTCAGGATGATGAGAGTTTGAGGAGGTGGAAGGAACAACTTCTTGGGAGTGTGGATGTGAATTCCGTTGGAGGTAATCATTTTCTTGCTTTGCGTTTTTCTTTTAATCTCTTTTGATTGCACATAAATTGATAATGCCTACTGATTTAATAGTAATTTTGAGGTTTTTTATTAAGACAATTACTGTTTTTTTGGTAACCAATGAGCAGTCCACAAGCATTGTTTAAAGTAAAAATTACTTTTGTGAACGTAATAGCTCATTTTGTTGTCAGTGTATGTGGGGTCTCTGTAATCTTTAGACGAAATGAGATTATTGGCTCAATTTTCCATCTGTTTTTTTTTGTGTTGTAGAAACTCTTGATCCAGAAGTGAAAATCTTGAATCTTGCAATTAAATCCCCTGGTAGGAATGATATTTTCCTTCCAATCCCTGAGGATGGAAACCCAAAAGGCCCGTGGTTTACATTGAAAGAGGGAAGCCGTTATAGCCTTAAATTTACTTTCAGGGTCAGCAACAACATTGTATCAGGCCTAAAGTACAAGAATACTGTTTGGAAAACCGGCATTAGAGGTTAATTTCCTTCCATTTTTTGTGTATATAATTGACATCTAGCCTAGCAAAAAGTGATTTTACGAAGGATTTCACTGAACTTTTATCCTCTCTTTCAGTGGACAGCACGAAGGAGATGATTGGAACCTTCAGTCCTCAGCCAGAGCCTTATACGCATGAGATGCCAAAGGAGACGACCCCTTCTGGCATTTTTGCTAGAGGGTCATATTCAGCAAAAACACAGGTTTTTTGAGCCATTTATTCCTTGTTAGGCTTTACTTCTCTAAGTAACATCCAAGCCAAGAGTGCGAACCAAATGGCCATTTCTGCATTAAGGCATAGCTACAATTTATAGTTGCGTCTTGAAAGAATTCTATGTTTCTACGCACTTTTTTTGTGGAAATGTATCATGACATTCTTACCTACATCTTTTATGTCTCCTGCTTCTTGTGTACAGTTCCTTGACGATGATAACAAATGCTACTTGGAGCTGAATTACACATTTGACATCAAGAAAGACTGGCAGTCACAATAAACTCAATAGTAGAAGCATGTTTCCTTTGCCCAAGAATGTACCTCATTCAGTTTTGAGTATTTTCTTCATTGTTGCTATGTGGTCTGAGGAGATGAGGAGATGATAGAACCAGCAAGGAGAGAATGTCTTTCCTAAGATTGGTTGTTGGGATGGCAAAGCCGGTGCAATTGTAACCGTTGGTTCAAAATTGCTGATTGTCATGCAATAAAGTTGTGCTTCATCTCTGATAATTTCACTCTCTCTTAAGTTAAAACAAATAAAAGTGCCAAGCATTCTCCTAATTCTTTATATAACTTGAAAAGATCACTTGAAACAAACAAATAACTTTACCATAGGGTTCTAATTTTTAAGCATCACTTGAAACAAGCTTTCGTGAGTTTAAAGTAATGCTTATTTATGAATTTGTTTATTATTAATTTAACCACTTTAAATACTGAATGGACTTTAAATTGTTGCAGTCTGATCCAATTGCCCATCACTAATACTACCTGCATCTCGTGGCCACTTTGTCTAATTAACCAAATTATTTACATGCAGTCCATATGAAATATATTGATCATAATGTAATTCAAATTTAAACAATCTAAAATAAGATCTGCCGAAGGCGGCCCTAGTCCATAGGTCCAAGTGCCAGCCCAATTCCATTTTGTTACCATAGGTACAATTGGGTTACATTCTGGGCTTACATTTTGGTAGGAGTTGTACTAATTCCGCCCATATTTGGCATTCCTCTGGACAGGCCACAGCCCAATTCCACATAGGTACAATAAATCTACATTCTGGGCCTGCATTCTGGTCCGAGTTGTATGGGGCTAAAATTTAAAATCCTAATAACTATTTCACAAAAAAAACTAATTCGGCCCATATTGGGCTTTCTTCTTGTTCAGTATGTGGCATCTGCTGGTGTCTCGTGGTGACGCTTACGGTAGATAGATATCTACTTATATATAATGTATTTTACATGTTTTTCCACGTACAAAGTTCAGAGGAATTTTCAACTTTGCGGAACCTTATTTGCAGTTATTCTTAATATGTTATCTTCTTGAATTATGCGAACTTAACTGTAATTGTATGTTTCCCCAGACAAACTCAATTAAAATTGGTCTAAATTGCCAACCCAGTCAATGTCTAGGTTCCACTTTTCAACATAATGAAGAAGTTTGATGGCGAGTCTATGACAGAAGTAGTGAGGCCTCGTATAGCAAGGATGAGATATCGTGTGACAAAATTGCCCCATTATCTTATTCTCCACGTGCGTCGGTTTACAAAGAACAACTTCTTTGTGGAGAAAATTCGATCCATGGTGAGTATCTGTCATATGTTTTCATTGAAATGATGCCACGCTCTAAGTAACTAGTGTTGGATCCACTGTAGGGATCTTGGTTGGTTGATACATGAATTGTGATTGTCTACAAAGTTACGTCTACTTATGTTAGATGACCTAACAAGTGAGTCCGACTTTATCACTAACATGTCTGAGATATGGAGGTGGCCTGTCAAGGGCAAAATATGGGTCAAATAGAGACTCCTTTTTAGTACATCCATGCAGTTTTCATGGATTGCTCATTTAATTAGTTCATGTGTCTTTAGATAATTCTCATTTCCCTCAGTTACTAGCAATGGTGCAGAAGTTAAATTGAGCTAACATGCAATGGAACCAAATGCTATAGTTCTGCTTGGGATGTAAGATCCAGACCCGTCACAAACTCGCCTCGTTCGGGTTGAAAAAATGGGTAACAGGGATGAGTATCGAGTTTATTTTTTTTAGACCCTCCGTGTTCGGGACGGGTAAAAGGTTCAAGAGACTCGTCCCAAATATAAGGTGTATAAATAAATTAGAATTTTATGTATTTGATTTTTTTGTTCTTTTTCTCCTTTTACCCTCATTTTTTTTTTTGGTTTTTACATTTCTATTATACCTTGGAATCATTATTTATTTTTTAATTATTTCTCTTTTGATTTTTTTAAAAATAAAATAAATTAGTAAGTTTGACGGTTTAGATCCACCGGGTATGAGTCTAGGGCGGAGCCAGTTTGCAACTAAATGAAAACGGGGTAGGACAGGTCTTGAATTTATATTTTTTTTTATGGGGCGGGTATTAGGTCCAATCAGACCATCCAAAATTCGCCCAATTGACATTCCTAGTTAATTCTGCTTCCATAACCATGAGATGGAAAAGTTCCCCTTCATGAATACTTGTGACCCTCTTCATTTTTTTGCCTGGAATCTTTTTTTCTTATTGAGGTTTGGTAGTCAGAAGTGTTTCTTGACGTGTTTCCTTACAATTTTTTTTGTTTTTTTTTCAAGTTAATGTCCCTGTGAAGAATCTCGAACTAAAGGATTACATCCCTCTGCCTGCACGCAATGAGAATGAAAGGCTGCGGTCAAAGTATGATTTAATTGCCAATGTAGTTCATGATGGCAAGCCGGGTGAAGGATCGAATAGAGTGTTTGTGCAGAGGAAGTCGGAAGAGCTATGGTGATATTTAGATAATTTCTCTGTTCTTAATCTATGATTGAAACTATCAGCATTTCCCATCCTTAACCTATCATCTGCCTCCCCACGTACAAGATGCAGGACCTTCATGTGTCAGAAACATTACCCCAGATGGTCGCACTATCTGAGGCATACATGCAGATATATGAGCAGCAGCAACGACCTTTATTTTAGATTTAACTGAAGCGAACGTGTTATTAAAGAACGAGTTACAGTGACACTCTAGAATTGGAAAAGGAATACGTATGTGCCTGAAGTTTGTCATTTATATTTATTGCTTGTTCGAGATGTTGTAAATTGTTAGTTATCCCTTTGCAAGGGTGCAATGGCCATATGATGGTTTGTGGAGGAAGAGATCAGCAAATTCATAGTAGTATGGCCTTCAGTCTTTGCGTCAGCATGCTCTTGCTATGCCATAGCTAAGTTGGTTCCTAAAGGTGATATCAGATTCTTCATGTTCCTGCTCCAGTATGCCTTTTCTTAATCCTACCTCCCCATTTGAAGCAAGTCAATTTGAAGGTAAGACTCATTCTTCCCCTCGACTGACTTGATCCCATCCTCCATCACAAATCACGGGCCCTTGGCTGAAAATGGGCCCTCATTTCCAGCGTATGGGGGCACCACATTGTCCTTCCTCATTCATGGCATTTCCTGGCAGTTGAGAGCGTGTTAAAGAGGAAACATGACGCTAGGTAGCAACTGCCACTAATAATTACTTGACCATTGAGTTTTGGATTTCTGATGTGCACATTTATGGGGCTGGCCATACCTGAACCACTCTAATACAATGTAGATGAGTACTTGACTTTGGGCCTGGTTTGCAGTAAAATGTACTACAAGATGCTAGTTCAAAATTTGCTGCTCAACAGCAAGAAACTGTGGATAAGCGAAAATATTTAGCGAAGAATTCAGGGAATCAAAACAGATTATTATGTCGCTGACATGCTGTCAGCCAGGCAGAAATCAATATGGAATATTATACGACTAAATTATTAGAAAATGTACCAGTAAATGATGGAAGTCTGGAAGTTCTTTAGTTCCATGAGTGAAGAGCGAGCCGATTCTCGTATGATTCTCATCGAGACACCTTGGAGAATTATAGTTCATGGGATGATTTCAAAGCCCCTATTTTCCTGTGACACTTTTTGTCTCGGCACTACGATCAGGGTTAATACGTGTTGCCTCATTCAAGAAAAATTCTCAAATTCTACTTAGCAAAAGTAGCTTTTGATTTTTGTTTCTTTAGTAGGGTTTCACCCCACTACAAATAGGAAGAGAGTGGAGAGAAAAAAATAGCTTTTTGAATTTATAGCAAATTTCTGGGTCTTGAATTACAGAAAAGTCCTTTCTGTATGTAATGCCAAGGTTAAAAATTAAAAATGTTGACTTGTATGATAGTGGCAAGAATTTATTCGAGAAAAAAAAAAAAAAAAAAGAATGGCGGTATGGCATAAATGCAAAATATGACTTTTTTTTATTATTACAAGAAAATATTCCACAATCTATTTAATATAATTTTATAGTTGTGTTTCAATTTCCTTTATAAAAAAGTTAAGCTTAACTTGTATCCCAATTCAATTAGTTAAATACAGGACGATGACAAATATATTACTTATTTTTGGTCCAATAATAAAAAAGAGAATAGTATATAAATTTGTAAATGTAGAGATAAAATATGATGTAAGAGAATTATCCTTCGTAACTGATTATGTGCAGTGAAAGTGTATTTATTACAAGTCAAGTTTTGTAGCCCATTGAAATTGAATTCTACAATGGAAGATGGCAGCTTTCTATTAGAGCCCACCGGGATGATCTCTTTTCCTTCATGCAATTTATTCAATCTCCCAATTTCCAAGTTAAAAAAAATGTGCCTCACAAGCCAAAGAAAATATGTCACACTTGGCACTGATTCTTTGCATCAATGACAATGATGTTAGTATAGAAGATATAAATATGTCATAATTTACTTAGAATTATAAATCAAAAGTAAGATTTTTTTGGAGTTCTTCTATTTCGAATTGAATGTCTCTCTCTATTTTAAAATGTTTACAATTTATATTTTAATTTCTAAAACGATAAGAGTACCGGCTCCCTTAAGAAAGTAACACAGACACCAATTACTTAACAAGTTTTAGCAACTATTTCAATAATAACAAAGTAAAATTATTTAAACCTTTGTCAATATGTTGCTGATTGAGATAAGATTATGGTGGGGTCATTTCATTTGACAAAAATCTCTAGACTCAACCAATGTTATAAAAATGGGATAGAATTAGTGGGTGCAATTGATTAAATTGAGAATTGGTAATAAAGCGAATTAAATTTGTCTTTAAAAATGAGTCACAAAAAACACGTGTTGAAATAATGGCTAAACTGACGATCCGGATGAACCAATGACCTCGAGCATGTTAATTTTCCAACCATTTTTTTGTGGGAAGCTTGTCTAACTTTTTTCTTCCCCATTCTCTCCTATTATTTTGTCTAATTCTTTTAAGCTTCTCCGTAAATTGTGAATACAAAGATTAGAAATTAGATCTTACTTTTATTTATATTTGTTAGTTTTATAATCATGACATTCGTATATATTTATACATCAATTACTTTTTCTTTTTGAATCCATCAAATCAATTGGACCAATAACTTAATTTATTATTTTATTTAATTTTCAACCCAAATTTAAAATATTGCTCTCAATCCTTTCAAATTGAATATTTTATTTTAAATAATATTTTTTTATTTTAATATTATTAATATATATATATTAATAATATTAAAATAAAGAATGAAATATTGATCGCAACCCTTCTGCCACAATCACAATTCAATCAATAGACTAAAAGGCCAAAGGCCAAACCTTTCGGAGAGACCAATACCACGCACTTTTAATGCGTTGATATTTTCTGACTAATCCACCCTGGCTTCTTTGATTGGCTCGCACTCATGGAGTTTAGTCCATTTACATTCACTGTTGTCTCGTTCATGGATTTGGACCCATTTTAACCACCACCATGGATTTTTTAGCATTGGCCAAAACCACATGATCCAAATCGACCCGACCCGAACTGAATTTGGGGTCTTAGATAAAATCATAGCTATGTAGATAATTGCTTACTGATCGAAAAGCATTGTTGCAAAAATTGATATAAATCTTTCCTCTCACAAAGAAGTGAAGGAAGGAGCCAATTTTCTATAAAAGAAAGTACCAAAGAAGAGAGAAACATGGAAGGCGAAATTAACAACTTGATTCTTGTTTGGACTACAGTTGTGGCATCCCTATGCTACTGCCACACAGTAGGCAAAATCTTTCCCACTGGTAATGCCAGGAGACTTGCAATTCTCCCAATAATATGCCTCTTTTTTGTTCTACCCCTCAACCTCACCTCCATACATTTTGGTGGCACCACATCTTTCTTCATAGCATGGCTTGCAAACTTCAAGCTTATGCTCTTTGCCTTTAATAAAGGCCCCTTATCATCAAATCCTCCGATCCCATTAACCAGTTTCATTCCCTTAGCTTGTTTTCCCATCAAAGCTCAACAATCTGAAAACTCTACATCTCAAGAGACAACAGCCAAGAAAAGCCACAAATCAACTCTAAATTATGTCACCAAAATGCTGATCTTAGCTGTTCTTATACGTATTTACGACTACAAAAAGTACATCCATCCGCATATCATATTGTTTTTCTATTGCTTGCACATTTATTTCATGCTGGAGATGTTACTGGCCCTTTTTGCTGCCCTGGCCAAAGCATTAGTCAGTGTCGAGCTCGAGCCGCAGTTCAATGAGCCTTACCTGGCTACCTCCCTGCAAGATTTCTGGGGCCGAAGGTGGAATTTGATGGTGTCCAACATTTTACATCCCACAGTTTACAGGCCTGTCGGGTCGGTTTCATCTCGTTTCATGGCGAGAAAATGGGCTCCAATCCCTGCAGTATTGGCTACTTTTTTGGTTTCGGGCCTGATGCATGAGCTGGTTTTCTGTAACTTTGGAAGATTGAGACCCACTGGAGAAGTGATGTGCTTCTTTCTGATACATGGGGTGTCTTTATCACTGGAAATTGTCGTCAAGAAAATGTTTGATGGAAAATTTACTCTACCTGGAATGGTTTCCGGACCATTAACATTGGCATATGTGATTTACACCAGTTTCTGGCTGTTCTTTCCGCCATTTCTGAGGGCCAAGGCAGACCTTAAGGGATGCACGGAGTCTCTTGCGTTCATAGAGTTTGTTAAGAACCATCGACTCGTTAACCCGAGTGATGTATCCTGTCCATTCCTCTGAAAAGAAAGAGTCCTAATGATTAGAGAAAAGATGAAATTCCCACAGGTTAGAGGGAGAAAAATGCTGAAAATTTCAGGAAACATGAATTCCTGCAATAAGGATAGAATGAATTTTCAGAGATGATTATGTAGTTAGGCATAAAATGTAACATATTTTGATAACATATCTTTACTCAATGTGCGATCTTTTGTTTTCAATTGATATATGAAGTCTGTTCCAGGGATTTAATAACAACCAAGTTCTAGTTTCAACCATTAATTCACTTGATGTGGGTGAATTTTGTAAATAGTAATGAAATAATAGGCTGCAATAATTAATGCCAAAGTATTGGAATAAAGGGTAGCACATTGTTTATCTGGTAAGATGTCGACTTCTCCCACTCAAATGCCATCCAAGGTCCCATACTTCTTTTCTTGTTTGTCTGTCGGAATGGCTTTGACGGTGGACTTCATCCTGGCAAGTTTTTTGTTGGATTTCATAATCTGTTTGCTATTGAAATTTGCTCTTATGCACTACTAGAAAAAAGATTATTAGTCGTAATATTATTTTACTATAATGATGGTTGTCTTAAGTATAATAATGACATAAACTAATATTTAAATTGTTACTATTAACAATTAATGATATATATACCGTGTTTAAATTGTTAGTATTAATATTTACTAATATATGTATAGTGACAACTAAGTGACAAAAAAATTATTATTGATAGGTGACAAGGTTTTTACTGTCGATACATGTTATAGTAGTTGTCAATAGTGATGGATTAAATACATTTTTTGTTATTATTAAGTTTATATAAGCTATTATTATGATAAAATAAAAATTCTTATAACTTAATTTACAGGGTTATTGACTATTTTCATATTTTTATTGTCATGGATATTCTTTTTTCTTGTAGTAATAATAATTCCTTCATTTAATGTGTTTCTTTAGGATGTTCCTAATTTATTGTTATAGTTGGGTTGTAATTGTTTTGATGTATTTATTTCTTGGGTATTAATATAGTTACCTTACCCAAAAATAAAAGGAAAAAAAGAAAAAAGAAAATGTACCCTACAACAGGAACAAAGTCATCTGGGGTTGTCCAAACTCAACTGCTATGACAGTCAAATCAGATTATGAAAATTGCGAGCTCAAGAGAGAAATTAACGTTCTAGGAGTTGACAATGTTGACGAAAACTACTTTGTTTGTTCAAAAATGGAAGTCTCCAAAAATTGTAACTGTTCATGATTTTTATACAGGTGATTGTTGATTGTACGGTAAATCTCTAATAACGACTCAAGGAATAATTTATAAACATGTGATACATAATAATTATGGTACATGTATGATAATAGTGATGGAGGGGGAAAGTCATTTGTACCATTGACATTTCACTCCTTGCCCTTGTCTTGAGTTCCTCTATGCCTATTTTGGGCGATTTGGGAATGAAATTCCCGAATTGCCCCCGAGTGTGGATGTGAATTTCCCAAAACGTCTTGGAGCCAATTTTTATGGACAGATAAGATGAGGAATCCCGCTGGGAAGAATTGAGATGAAATAACAATTTCAAAGAAGCCGAGTCCAAGAAACAAAGCTTGTGGACTTTCCACCGCCATTGCTTAACTTGCGCAATACTCATTTGAAGCAGCAATCGTAATTTTTTAAATTTCAATTTTGATTGACATTCATAAAATATGTCAATTTTAATGATTTCATTTTTTGCTATCAATCAAATTTCAATGCTGCAGTTTTGGTTGTTCTAAGTTGAATAATCCAATAAATTATTTTCACATTTAATTTGATACGTGTTAGAAATTTAAAATTAAATCAAAATGAATTTGATTATCAATAATGTATCATTCTTATGATAATATAATATTTTATTTTATATAGATTGACGGGGTGATTTCTTTCGATCCTTTTGGACATTTTATCCATGAATATAAGATAAATAATCCAACCACGTTATATCTTGATATTATTCTCTCTCTCTTCAATATATTTCAAAATTTAAAAGAATGTATTGCTCCAAGATCATTTATCTTTATGAAGACATAATATAAGCCTCAAATACAAAAATGTCATTACACCGTTGTCTATTTTTCTTTTCCAAAAACCATAAATTCACCAAATGCAAAGGATAGGGGATAGCTCATAGGCAAAATCGAGGAGACATAAATATTGAGCAATCCAAGACACGCCCCTGTTTCAGAACCGAGAGAGGCATTAAATTATCATGTCCATCGACACAATTAATTTACAGGTGAAGACTGATGAAATCAAATCCACCGCACCCTACTAATCAGAGGGAGAAACAAGAAAGAATAGTATCATAATCAGAGAGAAACAATCATTTGATGTAGAATTAGGTGATGCATAGAAGATATATAAATAGGCTGCAAAATCTACAAACTAAACACTTACTGAACAAGCTCAGCAGGCTAAGAGTGAAACCTTCAGTTTGAAGAAATGGGGCAGAAAGTTTGGTTGTCAAGAATGAGGATTCTGTGCGTGCTAATGCTGATACTGTGGGAGATGACTTTGCCTTCTCTGGGCTGCCCCACAGATGGCAGTCAATGCAGGAACTGCATCATGAACCAGATGAAGTCCGGGTGCCCTGGATGCGTTCCTATCATGCAATGCATGGCACGGTGTCTGTGGGCTGGCACGTCTCGTTCCAGTTGTATCAAGAAATGTGATTGCAATGGCGGATATCCGCGGCTGACTGATTGCAAAAAATGCTTGTCGCAGTGCAAATGTAGCTGTTCGGCTTCAGCCTAGATCACCATGTGGTTTGGTAGGCTAATTTAAATGAAGTTCTGCAGTTTATAATTATGTCATCGCCTGTAGACTGTTCTACTTTTTGCTAAGAATTTCATGTACTCCTAAAGGTTCTCCACCTGTGTATATTCTTGTGTTTACAGTTCCATGATAACAAGAAAATAAAGGACCAAGGTTTTAAACTAGCATCTGGGAGCTGAAGAGTTCCATAAAATTCTACTTTTTCTATGAGGGAAAATTAGCCATTATATTCCTCAACTCCTTCAACCAACAACTGCCAAAAATTAGAACTCCAGCCCTGCCTCCCTTTTCTTTGCAGATTTTCAAAGGGGCACCCAATTCAGTAAAAAGAAGGGCCACTGTATCACTTATATGAGCATCTGCCCAGTTTGAAAGGTATTAATCTGGCTTCTAATTCTGCCTGTGGGATCCTACAGCATATAACCACACAAGGGGTACTAAAATCCCAAAAGGAGATAATACAACGAATTTCACCAACATTATGCAAAACTCTTGTGGTAGTATTTGTAGTGTAAAGAGGGAGGATTCGTGGACTATAATGTTGTTACAGAGCATCAGCTCTTTATTATGTTTTTTTGGCCATAGGTGAATGAAGTTGCTGAAACATAGCTATGCTTCAAAACAAGGTCCAACAGCGCCAACATGGCTAGTGTAATATATTCTAATCTCACAAGTAAGATCTGCTTAAGTTGAATTTCAGAGATAAAAGTTGTTGGCAATTGAAAAAAGTGATCCAACAGAAGAAACTTCTAACAAAAGGAGTAACCAGTTTTTTTCAAGGTAGAGTGCATCAGTAACATGGTTTCAAATCTTGTATTCAGTTTTTCTTATTCCACTTTTTGAATTCACGAGACATGTCAGTGACATAAACTTGTGTTGTTGGATATTTGGATATTTGAATAGAATTTATCTCTGTTGTTGAATTCAAGAAGTGGAATACTATGGATGGTTCTCCAGAACATATGACTCCAGTGAAAGGATTCTTTCTAGTTACAATATAGCCTGCAATAGTCCAAAAAAGAATACAAGTCCAACAAGATGAAGGACTCTAAAATAGCACCACCTTGACCAATGAACTGAAGTCTCTCCATATTTAATTTTTCTGGTCATCAAAACCAGTAAATATTGAAAAGTATTTATTTCTCAGAACAGCGTATTTCCCATTAGCAAATAAAAGGATTTTTTTACCGATTCACATACCTTGACTTTAGATTTGTAATTTGTTGACTTGCTCTGAGAAAAATGAATCCCTATTATATGAAAAATGAGGGAACTTAAATTACGGTTGTTTCTTTGTATGAATTTTCAAGCTAAATGTCAAAAAAAAAAATGTCAAATTTTGATAACTTAGAAAATTTTCAGTTTTTATAAAATATGGTGTTTTCTCTGCAATAAGAGAAAAAAGGTGCACAGCAAGCAGGATTCGCAATAAGAGAAAAAAGGTGCACAGCAAACAGGATTCTTTATTTCAGATTATATTTTTTATTCCAATATTATTTTTACACTTCAAGTGTACAATATAATATTATTAATGCAGATGTCACAGTAATATATATTAATGATATTTGAATAAAAAATGAAATACAATTTAGAATAAAGGATGGCGCTTGGATGCCAAGCTCTGTAAAATTGAAATTGGAACTTTTGCTATAACCAATTTTCACACTATTTGGGTGATCTATCAAGTTATTTGGTATGTTCTCTGTAATTTTTATTTTTTTAAATACCAAGGGAGAAAACTGAAACTGGAAAACAAATCAAATTTTGAAACAAAATTAAAAAGAAAATGTATTTCCCGACTTTGGTTTTAGAAGGTATAAAATGCCAATTTTTAACAAAGAAGACGTTTTTTGGCTCTTTTCGGGTTTCATCATCATATGAGGTAATTTCCAGTAAAATAAAACGGTTTCTGTTTTTTAAAGGAAAAAAAAAAAAAGCAAATAATGAGAAAGTGTGTCAAGTATATTCAGCCCATGAACATCTTGCCATCTTGGGCCCTATAACCAGGCCACACTTTCAAGTCTCAGCCCAGCGGAAAACAATCCAGCCCACAACACGACAGCTTCCTAAATATGTTTACTAGCGTCAAGATACTGCCACTACAGAACTGGTCAAGAAATACGATTCCAGTTCATATTGCAAAAGATTGGAGAAAAGCAAACGGAGAGGAGGGCCAGCACGCTTTGCATGCTGGTTATTAACTATCCGAAAAGGGCACTAGAGAAATTAATCAAGGCGCCAATATCCAAATTCAAATTTCTCGGGAAAAGGAAACTGTTATAGGATCAATCAAGCTTGAATATTGTAGCTTCCGTTTTTTCCCCAACGGAACATTGTCAGATTGTCACCAATTTGTGAGAAAGATTTCCGATTTGGTTTGCGATCGATCGGTTGAATTTCGCTATTTTCATATAGAATCGTGTGTTAATATAAAAAATGCTCGTACGTGATTCAGGACGATTGGACATAGAAACAAAAGAATGTCGATAGACTTGATATTGAAGCTGTCGTGCAGCCGTTGTGGGTCGACGGCGGAGCTGTACGGCAGCAAGTGAAAGCACATGACGCTTTGCATGACTTGCGGCAAAACCATGGCTGAGAATCATGCCGAGTGCTGCCAGTGCGGAACCCCAACCACTCTCTTTATCAGGGTTCGCAATTTCTTCAATACTGCAAAGGATTAATTGGTTTTTTTCGTGAAATCTTTTGATGCGAATGCACATGCAGTCGCGTATATTTTTATCGGAATGTAAAACATCGGTGAATTGTGTTTTTTTTTTTGTTGTTTGGGTTTGGAATTATGAATGATTTGCAGTTTGATGTCAATTTCATGGTGGATATCTTGAAAGCGTCGAGTCTGTCATTCTTTTCCTGAGGTTATGTATAATTGGATTTGGGAGTTCTAATGGATTGATTAATGGCTTAGTTGTAATTCTTTGGCACCAAGAATTTTAAAAAAAAGTGGAGGTGCTCAGTTGCAGGATTAGAAAGATAGAGATGTATTAGCTTGCTTATGCTTGACTGTGAATTAGAATTTCTCTGTGCTCTTAGTTAACACAACTTGAAGAACTTAGAGCAGGTTTATTTCCATTGGTGATTTTCTTGGTGAAGAATTCAATAGAATGCATTTTTATCAATGCTATGTATTGTATAAAACCAATTAGCGCTTTAGCAACTAATATACTCCAATTAACCATCTGGATTGTGCACTTTTTATTAAAGTGTTTTGATGTCTACGTTTGTAACACCATATCCACATCTATCATGTCGTTGAGTGAAGTTTTCTCAATGCAGGACCAGGCTGGCTGTGATGAAAAGGATATCAAAGATAGGGAAGACCAACGAAGCAAACTCCGTAGTTCTGATCTGAGTGAGACATAATTTGCTGATCTATGACAAATGTACACATCTGCACATGATACCTTATACCTCGGGTTGCCAAGCTGAGGTAAACTTTGGATTGTTAATAGATTTTCCTTCTCTTGAAAAAAGAGAAAACAGTAACTTGTGTTTTCCAAATCTTACTTTACAGATGGGAAAGAAGAAAGACCTAAAAAGTATAGTTAAGAGGCATCTGTTCCCACCAATTACCACCCCCAAAAGAAGGAGAAGAAAAAAAAGGGGAGAATATGGAAGGAAAAGGAAAAAGGAAAAAGAAGCGCCTAGCTAAATATTGGCGAGAAAAGCTGAAGGTGAAACGATGAAGAGTACATCGGCATAAGTTGTATTCAATGGTCGGATGGCATAGTAGCAGACTTGTGAGTTTGACATCTGAACATGGTTCATTCTGGAATTTATATCCTGAATGATTTGTTCTGGAATTAGTGCGAGAATATGATTGATTCACCTTGAACCTGTATGGTGCCTGAGAAGGAAAAAGCAAAAACAAGGCAATATGAGATTTTTGTACTAAGTAACCTACGAGGATAACATTTTGCTGCCACCATTGTAAACCTGCATATATCCCTACACATGCTTGCTACTGCAGGTACTTGAATTGGTGCTCATTTCGTCAATCTCTTAACTCTTCAAAGCTAGACATACACACAGGTATAATGCGTATAGCGTGGGTGCACACAGGCAGACATACACATTAACAGTAACATATACGTATATACATATGTACATACAGTAGCTTTCATATCACTAAAACACAGAAATACATACACATCTACATATTGTACTAATGAATATAATTTCATTCACTCCATTTGAAGGATTCGTTTTTAAGGATAACAATGTTTCAGGTGCCACCTCCTCATCACAAATAATTATATATAGCGCACACGATTGTATGTGGACTGGAACTCCAGCCAAGTTCATAGCATATAGTTTAAAAGTTTTATGTTGGCCAAGTTCATAATAGGTTACATACAAGTTTGACGTCTGTCAGGTTTCCGTAATTCGAAATGGATAATGTTGCACGCACTCAATTTGGGAAAGCCAATCAGATCAAATGAATCTATCCCTAAATGAGGATAAATACAAATTTTGGAGACTGTATTATTTTGATTTGCCAAACACATCTTTATGGGTCCAATAATTTGGTGATTAGCAACAGTAATATTTAAGCTAAAAAGATTCAATGTATATGGACGGGATTAAGGTTCAATGAACTTAGCCGTTCCACTGAGCTGACGCTCTTGACTCTCCGCATCTATGGCTATGAAATGAATGAAAAATCTAAGAGTGAGATTTTGGAGGACTATGGCCTATGGGGGTATGACTTTTTTGCACACCAAAGTGGCTATGAGGAGTCGGGTTAGAAACAAAAGTAGAAATTGTGTTGCATTTCTATTTTTCCTTTTTTCGAAGGAATAATTATTTCACTTTGCTATTTCACGTGTCAAAAGTCACTTATAAATTATAATATGACTGACCCATCAATCATCAGTCAGTCCCCCCTCCCCCAAACACACCCACACCCACAAAAATATATATATATATATAACCAAAAAAAAAAAAATACAGTTGTTATCAAAATTGCTTTCAATGCATGGCAGATTGGAAATAAGTAAATCGCCTCATTTTAAATCGACTTAGGTAATGATCAAAACCTATATATGCACAAATTATATGCATTATTGTATAGGTAATCCGTTAAATTGACTATTTCTTTAATGCCGTGTAAGTAATTTAATTAATTTATTTTTAAAAAATAAATAATATTAAATACCATAAGAAATAGTAATATAATAATATAAAAGTTCTACCACATTGAAAATTGTACATTTTATCGCGCAAATTGTAATGAAAAGCATATTTGTAAAGTAAGTATAACTACATTTTAACCAGGGAAACTTTTTTTCTTAGCACACAGTCTTCAACTTGGGTTTACGCGAACCTGGTTTCATAATTAAATTTTTACCCTATTAGAAAAATGGTATGCTAAATTCTTGAAATAATTCTCAAAATTTCAAATAATTTTCATAAAGGTAGTCCGATTCCATACTGAACCTGGACTGTCTTTCCTCTCTAGGTTCATTGATACCTACACTTGACTATTAAATAAGAAAAAAATATACATGCATTAAATATGCTGTGCAATTTTTAAGGTGTAAGTGCCTTTGTATGTATCTCCGTATATATATATATACATAGTAAGATGTCTTCATCCACACACTCCACTGACTCCATTTCTACAGGCTGAATTGTCTTCCATTTACGCAGCAAACAAATGTTATCATAATTTCACCATAATAGCGACGATATAGCGGCATCATTCATTCGAACCTCCATTTTTATCTCTCTATATAAGCACAAGAAACCATTAGGATCGTCTTCAATCCAATCTTTCTGTCTCAAAAGTGATCAAGTTTCGAGAAAGAAAATACGAAAAAGAAAAGCATAACCAGAAATGGAGAAGATTCCGGTGAAATTCAATAGGGTTGCGGCCGCTTTCGATGAGTTTGCCAGGGTTAGGTCATGCGAGAGCAGCGGAGAGGAGCACTCCGCGGATTTGTCTGATCTTTTGAATTCATTTTTCGAGAGAGAAATTAGAGAACAGAGAAAAAGTGAAGAGGTTGATCCACATAAAGATGGGAATGTGTTTGATGATGAGGAGTTGGAAAGCAACTCCCCTGACTTCGAATCTCGAGATTTTTTGAAGAATTTATTTGACAGTGAACATGACGGCGTTAAAAGAAGCATCCACGCAGCGGTAGAGAAGGCGTACAGGGAATTTGGCGGCGGCAAGAGCTCGTCGCCGGATTTTAAACGGCGGTTGATGGCTCGGTTGCGTAGCAGAGGCTTTGACGCCGGTGAGTTTCTCTTGATGTGATATTCATTTCGTTGACTCTTAAATTAATTCCAAGGACGAGATAAAAATGGTAATAAATGATCGTTCCTAAATCACAAATAGTATAAGTTTCAGCTCCATGAAATCAAATTGAGTTCGAATTACACAATTCTGTTTTACTAACTTGATTAACACAAATGCATGGTCTAATTTCTTGCATTCGAACAATTATAGGCCTTTGCAAATCCAAGTGGGAGAAAAATGAACGCTGCCCGTCGGGGGACTACGAATACGTCGATGTTAATGCCGGCGGAACCCGCTATATAATTGCCGTCTTTTTAGCCGGAGAGTTCACAATTGCTCGCCCAACCGGTGGCTACGCCTCACTGCTCGAAGTTTTCCCCCCAATATTTGTTGGCAAACCGGATGAGCTGAAGCAGGTGGTGAGACTAATGTGCGGTGCCATTAGAAAGTCGATGAAAAGCGTGGGCATCCACGTGCCGCCATGGCGCCGCCTCGCCTACATGCAGTCCAAGTGGTTTGGCTCCTACAAACGAACAACTAACGAAACTGCAAGCCGGAAGGCCTCGGATGTTGGCGGGGACTTGTCGGGGAATCAAAGGGTGGGTTTCGTTCCCGTAAAGGGAATTTCGTTCTATTGTAGAGAGGAGTTTGCTGCCGAGGCTGGTGTTAGAATTGGAAACCTGGCTGCGGCTTTGAACCAAAAGGAAATGTTGCTGTAAATTATTGTGCCAAGATTGTGCACAAATACTAGCTACTAGCTAGATTATACGACGTAGAACAAGAAGTGGGTGGATTTTGAAGTAGTTTAGAAGATATAGATATTAGAGTTAAGAATGAAACACTAGGATTTCTCTCCTTGTGCTCTATTGTCCCATGTGAAGGAAGGAACAAAGAAATTGGAGCCAAAAAACTGAGGTTAAACCTTGGACGGGCCTTGGAATTATTGTTATTAAATTGAGCCTCATGAAATTTAAGCATAGCCCTATCGTCCAATGTCCATGTGTTTTCCAGACTAGTGCCCAATATGATTGAAGTACTGACGGAGTTGAAATCTTAGTTATTTCTTTACCGAGTATCGATAACTAATTGAAGCACCTAATAAACAAATTTAAGGTTATGAAGAATTTAAATCTAAAAAATCAATTCAAATAACAATATTAAATAGATTTCTAGTCCACTCAAAAAATAATTCCGAATAAAATCTTAATTATTTAAAATTCATTACAAAACAAAATCATCCAAACAAATTAATATTATGATTTAAAATTATAAATTTCAAATCCATCAGTTCATTCCAATCATTAAGGTCAAATTATGAAAAAATTCCATATTATTCAGGGGATCGTTTATTGGGTTATTTACATAATTAGTCAGCTGTTGTTGAGGCATCAGGCGCTTACAATGGACGATTAACCTCAGAGAATGGCCTCTTAAAAAGGCTGAATCTCCTGCCATTTCACCCTTCTCTCCCCTCCTCTCACAAACCCATAACAAGCTGCTAAATATAAGCAAAAAATTGATTAAAAATTGCAAGAAAATATTAGAGAATATGAGAAGTTCGGTAAGCAGATATGGCGACGATTGAGATTTAGAAATCCCAAAGAAAAACAACAACCGGCCAGTTAACTTCCCCATTAAGTATGGCTACAGCCGATTTTGGCAAGTCAAGATCAAAGGGTACTACTGTTCACCCTTCCTTGGAGTACATGTATCCTTTTTTTTTCTAAGTAATTATCAACAAAATACAGAGAGCAAATTCCACAACCCAAATGAAATCATAGGGATTTTGGATGTGTAGTTGAAGATGGGAGAGTAACAGAAAGGCAAATGAGGAGATGGCTTTTGGTGTTATAAAGTGATAATCCTAGTCATCGCCACTTAAATAGTCCAGGAAATTTTAATTGGGCCATGTTTTCCTACTCTTTTTCCTTTTGATTGGGCCTTATTTTTACTCCCTCCTTTTCATAATTAGGCTAGTCAAGAAACTTAATTCTATTTACAAGCAGCTTAATTGACGTTTGAATTGAGAAAGCCAATCCCAATTAATATAACGCGATTACGTACCATTGACGTGTATTAATGTGTATCCATACATTCTCTCTTCCTTTTAGAGTTTAGTTAAATCGTCTATGCGTTCACTTTTCCTGTTTTGGCTGGAATAAGTATTCTAATTCACCACCTTATAACATATTCAAAGATTTGTTAGACATAAATCCGATTGTCCTCCTAAACTTTATCATATGAGAAAACTTTTTAAGTATGATTTCCTGTTGAATACAGAACTTAAATGGTGCAACCAATTGACTAAAGAATCCCATTCTAAACTAAATTTTACATTCAATTTGCTACCACATAATCTCAGACCAAGTGGGATGAGGGGTGGAGATAAAATATCACTAACACACATCAGCGGCAGCTAGCAACCCCGTCATACATAGTAATTCAAAGAGAGAATACATGTTCTGCTATCAAAACCACTATTTCTTCGTATTAGAATGGATCAAAAGGGCAGCAAATTACCTAAGGCCTCAACTCTAACATGCATAACATACAAAAGCCGCCAATTGTTTACTCTCTTTCAATGTCAAAGCACATCGATTTGGCAGGTAACTTGTATTGAACATGTGATGATAAGAGACCACCAAGGAAAAAAAATCACTCATTGATAAACCACCCAAATGTGTCATCCAATCAAGGTGATGGTGTATAATCCTATGCAGTGTCAATTTGCTAAAAATAATCATTGGGGTTTTCTTTGCTCTGGATGATAGGAACACCATCTTCTCGCCAGGCAATTCGCTCTTCGCATAAGGCAGCTGCTACATCCACGTATAATTTGTGCTCCTGATTGGTAATTGAGTGTGTCAGTCAAACTAGAAACATGACAGAATCAGCAAAGACAAAGGCGAAGCAGATATGATCCGCCAGAACAAGTTTTTATAATTATCAGGTGAACCGACAAAGTTTAGTCAGGCTTCTTCTACTTCAAAATAGTTTAATACTGGATTCAAACCGTTAGATGACGACCTCATGAAGAACCCTTGCAGCTAGCTCCTCGGCTGTGTCATTAGCGAGCACAGGAATTACCCTTTGAGCAAGGATACGACCTGTGTCATATTGCTCATCAACATAATGTATTGTAGGACCAGAATACCTACATTAATAACAAAGGAATATAATATAAGATACATCTTTATGAAATATAAAGAAAATCTAAAGGTAAAAGACATGCTTTATTTAGAGATCTAAACAAACAAAGGTAACAAAGAAGGAAGAAAAACCAGATGAAAGAGATAAATTTACATTTTCCACAGAAGTTCAGCACCATCATCACCTATTAAAGACAGAAAGCTACATTGTGCTGTCGTTTCTACTTATATGAGCTAGCCCACGTGGAGAGAAGACAATAAAAGGATAGAGAAGTAAAGACAGATTTCTGAATGGTAACATATCACATTCTTGCTCAGAGCATTCTAGTCCCCTCTTATTAAGAAGTTTATGTAATTATCTATGGTAAAAAATAAGAGTTTGGCAGCTAACCAGAGTACGAAGATTAAGGCATGTAACTCAGCATAAAAAACAATTGAATGTTCATACAGACCACAATCATATCGCACCACCACATATATCTTTTACATATTTATTTATACATCACAAATGCATCAATCCCCTCATTGTGTTAAAAAGATTAAATGAAATGAAAAGAAACATCTAACAATAAAAAAGGTTAAAATATTATTAGAATTTTATACCTTGCTCCAGAAGCAATGACTGCTTTATGCACCTTCATACCATAATAACCTTTCCCACCAAATGCCGGAAGAAGCGAAGGATGAATATTAAATATGGATTTTGGATAAGCTTGAACCAACTCAACTGGAATAAGTTTAAGATAACCAGCTAAAAGAATGAAGTCAACCTTGTAGGATCTGTGAATAACATAGTACAACATGGAAGTTTTGTTATTGTAGGAAAACTGTGAACACTAGAAGAAAATATGAAATTTTGTGATACTAATGAAGTTTTGAAAAGTATAAGGAACTTTCAGATACTGATGAAGCTTTGAACAATATTGTTAAATTACTTGTAAAGGGGTTTCAAGTAATCTTGTCTTCAAATACATGCCCAACAGAAAAAATATCAATTAAAGTGTTATGTTTAGAACAAAATTTGATATCTAGACTTTAGATAATAAAAAAAATATTGCACGAATGACATTTACCCAGTAATGACTGTCTTTACTTTCACTCTGTGTACAACAAAAGAAAAAGGTGGAACTTTGAATTAGCATAAGCTATGATCTAGGACCAGCCCAGAAGCTATGGTCACAGAGGCAACAGCCCCCTATAATGTTGAACTGAATTCGTGACAAATACAGGTATATACGATAAAAAACACATCAGAACATGCTTTCGATAAAATAAGGTTCTAACCTCAGTGTAATTACAAGGTCTTCAGCAGAAAACACATTTTGCCCGTCTTTCCTTCTAGGAGAAACAATAACAGGAATACGCTTATCTCGCGCATACTCCGCACCTCCACAATCTGGATGGCCATAGGATTGTAGAACTGGAGTTAATAATCGGAATGGTAGTGATGACATGACATATGCATTCTTGATAGTTGTCATGGACACTAATTAATCTTCAAAAAGCCATTCATCGCAATAAAGTTGAGAACTTTAGCCAATCAAGAATCCTTTACAAAGTATATAATCAATATTTCACAACAAAAACTAATCAGAAGAAAAAGTAGATGTATACGGAAATTAACATGAAATCTGTACCATGTTTATTGGTGACCAAAACAACAACATCGCCGTGAACAGACCCATTAAGAGTTGCCTCATGAATCGACCTGAAATTGGAGCCTCCACCTGATACAAAAACCGCCAAATTTTTCCTTCTAAGTTTTGCTTTTGGCTTGTCTTCTTCTATATCAGAAACCCCTTTACACTCAACTTTCTCAACACCATTTCTACACTGAATGTTGCTCTTGGCGAGTAAAGTGTTTGAAGAAAAAGAAAAATGAATTTTCAGAGGAACCCATTTTGGAGAGCTAATCTTGGATAGCGTTGAAAATAAATGGCTTTGGGGGATTTGAATGGAAGGAACGGCTGAATGCCAAGAAGCCCGAAGAATAGCGTTTTGGGTTTCCATTTTAACTGAAATTAGCAGAAATAATATTTATAATTTGGAGTTGGGGTTCTTGTGCTCTTGGACACGGGGGGGTTTTATGCTCGTTCCAAAACATCGTTCAAATGAAAAATAAAAAATAAAATATTATTTCTGAATATATTTTTCTACATTACTTTTTATTTATTGTTTTATGTTGGCTTGTGATGCCTCGTTACATGCTTAATAACTACATCATCCATCCTAATTTGATGATTCTTAGATTTTTCCTACAAAATTTAAAATAAGGTTTTATTTTTTTATTTTTCATAACCATCATCTAATAATGTGATAATTTTCTAATTTTCAATTATTAATAATTTTAAAATACATAAATCAATTCTCAAGTAAAACTCTCACCAAATAAAATAAAAGTCTTTGACAAGTTATTTTAATTTATTTTAGTGCTTAAAAAATTGCCTTTTATATGTATATATCATTATTTGCATAAATATACTCATAGTTACTGGTTAGATCTATTTTTCCATGAATATACATTTTAAAATATGTTTCTTAAATATCTTTTCATGAAAGCTTATATTTATGTCTCTCATTTTAATCATTTATTAATTTTTTATATGATGTTAGCCTTTTTTTGTTAGGAGCGTTTATTTTGTTGTGTGTGATATAAAATAATTGATAAAAAATATAATAAATTAAATAATTGTTGTGTGTGATATAAAATAATTGATAAAAAATATAATAAATTAAATAATTTGGACTCATTAAATCAATATATATGTAATTAGATTGGTTGTGCAGATCAAATGTATATTTTGTGGAATAAATTAGTGAGTATGTAATATGACAAAAATGCCCTGGGCCAATTGACTTTGGATTTCTCATTTTCTCCTTTCCCAGACTTTGCCTAATTCAATCGTTGTCATCCTCATTTCTTCATTACATCTAGACGAATCGATAAGAGCCCGAATTATGAAGGACAAAAGAGGTTATAATTATATAAAATTAGCAAAGACAGATTCTTTACTACTCTTTTAAAGGGAAAGTACCAAAAGGAGGGGGGGGGGGGGGAATGGCAAATTTTGAGGATAAAAATGATAATTTCATAATTGATGACTTGATGACTTGATAATTTCATCACACTCTCTTTGGGCTGATCATATCAGGCCAAAATATAAAATTGGTAACACGCTGACTGATATCAAATGGGCCTTTTATATTTCAAAGTCTGCATTAAATTGGGTACTAATGGGCCAAAGTAAGCAAGGCCCTCCCTTCTGTCCCTTTCCCTATCTATTTTTCTAAAATACATCTCTATTTAATATGCCCTATATGTGCTTAATTTGAGGTGACATATAACTTATTTAATTTCATTTTGATAGTATTGAAATTTTTAAACTTATAAATTATATACAAACTTTTTTCATAATTCCATATCCAATCAATTTATTTTCAGAGTTAATTATATTCACAGTAAAATATTGTCTTTCTTCAAAATGAAAAACTCTTTGAACTGAATATTAACTACAAATTTACTTTATAATTATTATAAGTTGTGCAATAAATAAGGAAAAAAATTAAAATAAAGTGGTACAAAATTTACTTATATTAGTTTTTAAAAAATCGCACCATAGTCCAGGTATAAGTTAAATAGATAATTAATCTTATTACTTATTACTTAATATTATTAATTATTAAGTGAATCATTGATCTACTCCAATCAAAGTACAATAATTCTTGTATTATTTAATATTAATTATTATTTTTATCTCATTTTATTTTTATAATACAATTTACACCAAATAATATAATTTGTATAATTTTAAAAACTTAGTCCTTGTATTTCTAATTTGAAAATACTTGATATAATTGTTCTAATAATTTTTAATATTAATTTATTTTTTTATTAATACCCTAAAAATATTTTTTTCAATAATACAGTATTTTTTTTCTGATTAAAACCACCAAACTCCCCCACAATCACATTTAATTTTACTTAGCAAAATTATAATTTAAAATTAATATTTAATAAAATCATAAATCATAATTTTATTTAAAATTAATAATAAAAATTTATTAAATCATAATGTGATCACCCTAATATATCCATCATGGTAGGGAGTACTTTTTTGTTCCCTAATTATCACGTCATAAGACGTTCTGAAGAAAACAAGTACAGTACTGTACCCACTCCCTCCAACAAAAAAATGAAAATAAAAAAAATAATAATAAAGAGTTAAAGAAAGACGATTTATATTCATACGCAAGCGAAATACTAGCATAACACTCCCCTTTAAATCCAGTCAGCAAAAAAAGCCACCGGGAATCGCCGCCGCCGCCACTTTTTCCCAATAATGGAGGGAGTAGGGGCCAGACTCGGGCGATCATCCACTCGTTACGGCCCCGCCACCGTCTTCACCGGTCCGGTTCGCAAGTGGAAGAAGAAGTGGGTTCATGTGCCGCCGCCTAATTCCAACCACCACAATCACACGGCATCTAATGGAACCGTTGAGGGCAGCAACGGCTCATCCCACCTCTTGTTCTACAAGTGGACCCCCATCGCTCCCAACCAAACTAAAGACAGTAGCCACAATGATAATAACGGCAACGGCAGTAATAATGTTAATGCTGACTCCAATAACTCCATTAAAGACGACGCTGTCGCAGCAGAAGAGCCTCCGAAGAGAAAATTCAAGTATATTCCGGTATTTCTCCAAAATTTGACTTGCTCCCAATTTGGTTAATCTAAATCACGTTTTGATCGTATATGTATTTACCTGTGTGCTGGTGTGGGCGTGGATTTGTTGTTGTGGGCAGCTAAATCTAAGTGAAGAATTAAATGTGACTGGGAAATATTCATGAATTTCTCTATGGGTTCTCTGCGGCTTAGGTTTCTTGAATTGTATGTGGTTTAGGGTTTTAATTTCGTATTTTAGGTTAGGAATTTGGGAATCAATTTAAATTCATTGACTGAATTTTTGGAAATTTTAACTATTGAGTCTTAGCTGAGATTTTTTTTGTTATTTGCTGATTTTTTATGGGAATCTCGCTCGTATTTTATTTTGTTTTATTTATTTGTTCTTTTTTTTTGTGTGTGTGTGTGTTTGTCTGCGGGCATGGCTTGATGAAGTTCTAAGTTTTGGACGGAGAACCATTTGAATTGCTGCATACTGGGTAAAGATCATCCTTCTTATCTGTGATAGAGATTGGGGATGATTTGTTTGAAAAGCAAACATCTGGGCTGATACATGGCTTTGATTTCTGTGGCCTATTATAATTATTGCTGTTTATGTGGGAGTTTTATGGGAAAAGAATGTTTATGAGAGTTATTACTTATGCAGTTCTTGGTTATATGTGACAAAGGGGTTAACTTATATTATTTGAAATTCCATATCATGACAGGAGTCTTAATTGATCAGACTAAAAATTCAAAGACTAATGTAGGAATTCGTAAAAGCTACTTGCACTCTATGTAAAACATCCAACACTTGTTCATATAAGTTATTTTCAACTCTATGTAAACCAACAAACACTTTTTCATACAAGATATGAAAATATAAACCCCGGTAAACTCAACAAACCAACTCAAAATTATTTCTTCTCACATAGATCTGTAAATGGTAGATCTACATTTGGCCATTTAACTAAGAGTCAGTCATCTCCCTCTCTTACACCACATTCTGCACACAATGGTTTACTGATCAGGCAAGTCATTTGTTTGTAGATTACAATACCCTTGATGAATAGGGATGCTTAAGCTCCCAATTGGGTTTATTTTCTTGTTGACTGTCTTTATGTTCACTAATTTATTGATTTAATGATGGTTGGTTCATGGCTGCGCTAGTATAGACACAGTGGAAGTTCGTTGTGTTTCATTTTCAGAGGCATTTTGTATATGCATGCCCTCATATTTTCTTACACTATGTCAGTTAACAATTCTTCCTGAAAAGAGGGCATCCGCACTGTACTTGAACTTGACAACTCTAGTTCTCCCCGATGTTTTTTGCAATTAGGAATACATTCTGTTTTTTAATATACTATACTTCAGATTTTACATCCAATGGCGTTGCTATTTTGTTTAATATACTTATTTTGCTATTTTCTAAATTAAAAAGAAATATCTGTTTAGCAGATATGCTCTGTGTTATTTGGCCCTTTTTTGTTTTAACATTCACCTGTGTTGTTCTTGGAATGCCCAAAATTTATTAAGTTTGACAACTTTTATGCACCGGTGCTAACTTATTTTGATTTGTAGCTATGCCTAGATTCCATGAATTGAGTTATGTTTTATCTTTTGTTGCTGGAATGATTGGATAGATTGTTGTGCTCGAAGAACAAAAAGATGAGTCATTAGAGCAGATGGAGGATGAAACTAAGCCCATTGAGACTAACACAAACACAGTGGAGGCAACCTCCAAGAGTGATGGATATGATGAAAAACCTGACATGAATGATGTACCAATGGACGAAAACCAGGTGAGCGCATGCATATATCTTGTCTTCTGCTCTTGTTGTTCATTTGGTTTTCAAGTTTTTGATGGATCTTCCTATTAAAAGCCATGTTCTTTTCAGACAAGTCCCAGAATATTTTTAGTTTTTCTAAATGGGGGATAATTTTTCTTAAAATGATACAGCAGTTTTTCCTACTCTTTTGTGGAAATTGGCAGCACCATTGGCACAAACCATTTCTGTTGGGCAATTGCAATTTTATCATCTTCCCCATCCCCTGATCTATTGTTCTGCTAGTAGATTGTCCCGAAATTGTGTATGGGAGAGATATTACTTGAATATTGTTTAACTTTGCAGAACGATACCTTTTTCCCTGTCCCCTTCTAGATGACCAATGTCATTGATCTTTTCAAATTTCTTCCAACTATTTGAGCATAAGCAGTTGTGGGAGTTTGAATGAACTTGGTGTGTGAAATATTCAATTGCACTCTCATGTCAGGCTACAGAGAAAAATCCTGTAGAACGGCAAGATCTGAATGAAAGCACCTTGGATTTGAGTTTGGGCTTGAAGGCTCATGATGGTGAAAATGAATCCGACTCAAAAGCAGATCAAAACAATCAGTTGGAGTGAGTGAGCTCCATCATTATTGAGACATGTTGGTTGCTTGATGCAAGCAAAGAGCATGAGGACGTAATTTCCAAGACTTCCATTTTTGGCTTTTAGCCTCCTAAAGAACACTGTTTTCGCTTATCGCACTGCCGGTTAAGACAAGTAAACTCAAGCAATTTATGGCTTCAATTTTAGGTTTCATTTATTGCTTCCCTGTTGAAGTGATAGCAATTTGTATGGTTCCATCTCCTGGGAGATGAAACCTATATTTTTTTACACTAATGATAAAATTAAAGTTTTCACATTGCAATTCTTAAGTTTTTTATGTTGGACATTCTGTAAAGAAAACTAGTGCCTATCAGCTTGACTCTATGAATGATTCCTAGCAGTTAGCGCACAAGTGTTTCCTCTTTTTCTCGTTTGCTCTGTTTAAATAAACATTAGGTTATTCAGGTATTCTGTGTTTTCTCGTTCAGTCTTGTAAAAGTTGTCGTATTAGGTTAGCATATTGTCGTTCTGATTATTTGGAGGGAACAAGTGCAATCCAAGGGGTTGCTTTTCCATGTTGGCATAATCCTTTGAAGTCTCCTTCACCTGACCGCTAGGCAATGGTAAATTATATTTTTATCCAGAAACTCATTTTAATGACAACATATGTTCGATGCAACCAGCTGCAAGAACATCGGAAGATAAGCGTGTTGACATTTTTACTGTACTCGTTTTTTCCGATATATTTTAACGGTACCAAGAGTCTAAGCTTGCTCAGATATGAAATTTTAAAATAGCACGTGAGATTACTGTCAACATTTTCACGATGTTATATTTAAATTCAGATATATGGCAATGACGATAGATTCGTATCATTTTTCTTTGATTAATCGGAGTGCATTTAATGTCCAAGATCAGTGGTTACTCACTGATATTAATGAACTGGAGAAGTAAAAATGAATAGACAGCAAAAGATAGGCCCAGCCAATGGCATTCCACAAGTAGGTCAGTTGGCAACTCGAGTCTATCAATACAGGAGAATAGGGAGTTAAAGGTGACATTGTCATCATTCTTTGGCCACAACAGCTTGCTCCTCACTGAAATAGTCGTGCCTGTAAGCATGGAAAGGAAAATGTAATGGTATCTCGGACTACCAAAGTGACACTATACATTAAAACACAGCGACATAATGACTTACCGAATCTTTCGGGCAAGCTGGTAAATTCCTGTACCGGCCATTACAATGTTTACACTAAAGAGGTTCCAGTTCTTCTGCATCCCATCATCAATGATATTCCAGATACAGCAAAGGAAATTTTTTACATGGTTCAGCATTGTGAAAACAAGAAGCTAATACAAGGAAATAGAATAGGATGCGTGGACATAGAAAATTACTTCACCCCATGAATCTTATGCACATAATACAAAACTACAAGCAGACTCCAAGAGAAAGAAAAAATGTCGTGGCCTTTTCTTCTCCAATGAATTTTATGCACATAATACAAAATTATAAGCAATCCCAAGAGTTGAAGTGCATAGAGGCTTTTGAACTGGCAATCATATATAATGCCAATGCATTCCAGTTTTTCCTCCCATATTAGGACTCTTTCTATCTGAACTTCTAAACCAGGATAAGAAAACTTAAGATAGTAGAAGGATCGTAAGTTGGTATTTAGATATTCAACAACTTTGCAGTCATTTTAAATCATCCAAACGTAAAGCGATCCTGAGAGTTGAAGTGCAGAGAGGCCAATGCAGTCAAAATTTTGCACTGAACAATATAATGTACTGCAACTAATCAACAAATAGTTTACTCTCATAAAAAAAAAACATTTAGCATATATTGGCATCTACTAACCAGCCCTGTCATATTATGTAGACAATTAAACTTACAGGAGTAATAACAGTGCTGTAGCGTGACCAAATAACTCCAGTTGCTGTAACAGCTGCACAAAAATGATCAAGGGAGTAAGCAAAATCAGTTCCATGAAAGCCTAAAGAGAATTTTTTTCCCTGTTGATATACAATGGAAAATGAGAAACTCAAATTCAGAAGATCATAAAAGACCAACATGAAGTAATTATAGATGCTCTCTTATCTCATGTTTCAGCAAGCCCACAAGAGATAGACCTGAGTCAGGGTATAAATTTGAGAGTGCAAAAGATCATCAAGCACCACTCACCTATCTGCTGGGGATATGAAACTTTCTCAGGGGGTTTACTGGAGTCAGCTAGATTTGCAATGCTAATGCCCCACTTGAAGGTTGGTGCCCAGAAATGAACTATACATAAAGCATAAAACAATTGATTAAAGTTTTTGGATGTTAATTCAACCATATAAGTGATATACTTTTAAGTGAACGGGAACAGAAAGCAAACATTTAAACAATGAACTAATCAAAAATATATTTAAACAATGAACAAGATCAACTTGTTACAACCTTTATAGATGAGGAATTTTAAACCATCATCTTGTTTTCGCAGTCTATTCCATGTATACCAAGCTCTGCTCTAAACCTCATGTTACCCAAAGAGAGGAACTTTGCCTTGTTTCCCGTTCTTTAAAATTTCACAAGCAAGATCCATGTATTATATATGAGAACAATACACAGAAACTTTCAATATGTACGGAAATATATATCTCACACTGAAAGTAATTTAAGTTTCAAAAACCACATCCCGTACAATTAGAATCTTCCCGCATTCATCATTCTTTATACATTGAACAGTTGTCCCTTTCTTGAACAACTTAATCTCCAGCTTCACAATATGAAACCCTTTGAACTTCCTTCTAAACTCATCCACTCTTAACATCTTTGTAAAATCAAAGTCTATCAACTTCAACAGTACCAGCAATTATCTCAGGAACGGGGGGAAAAAGAATTTCAAGTGAAACCCAATAAAAACAATTCCAAAATCTAATCTTTTTTTCACATCCAAAACTGTGGATGGAAAGACACCACAAAAATACCCCATTAAAGCAACAAAGGCACAAACAAAGCGCCATACCTGATGCAATTAATACAAGAAAATAATAAAGATGTCAACTTTTTGACTAATCTTACGATGGGTTTACATGTAAACGATTGAATAGGAATACAAAAATCTGAATCGAAGAAAAGAAGCCGGATCACGGAAAATTTTATCATATTACAAAGGGCATGGAAAAAGGAATAGAACTGACTGGTTTTAGGGCCAGCAGGGTGATTCCATAGAGCTTGCAGTTTCGAGGTCGCCATTGAATCTCTCCTCTTTTCTCTGCGTGTGTGTGTTTCTTCTGCTTACTTTATGAGCATAGACTGTTCAAATAATGCGGGCTTTTGGCCTTTATGATGATTAATTAGCAGTAATGGATTTGTTTAGTCAGCGTAATTAATATTTTTCTCTAAAATAAGCTTCTGGTGGCGCCGTTTGGTGGACAACTTGTTGGATACTTTTTTTTTGGCCTTTTGGGCATTTTCCGGTGGCTGAATTTTTAATTTTTCTTTTCTTCTTCTCTTTTTTTTTCCCCTAAAAAAATGGAGCATGTGAACGATTAAAACGGTCTGCTAATGGAATGTTAATCCCAATCAAAATTTGTCCCTTTCTTAGTTAATTATTTTTATTTAGGTTTCATTAGCTGAAGCAAATTACAGAAAAAGAACTGAGGATGCTTTTATGGTAGTGGGGAAGGCCTACAACGTTGGGGTTTTCTTTTAAGGTCTCCCCAATGCAGCTGAGCTACAGAACAATCAAGTTTAAGCCATTTTAGTAACGATTTAAAAGGGTGTTTTACTAAGTTTATTTCAAACATCATAAGTATTTATATCTTTCAGCATGTATAGATT
The DNA here is from genome assembly GCA_019321725.1 of Paulownia fortunei. Classification (NCBI taxonomy): domain Eukaryota; kingdom Viridiplantae; phylum Streptophyta; class Magnoliopsida; order Lamiales; family Paulowniaceae; genus Paulownia; species Paulownia fortunei. The sequence goes on from CM033120.1 coordinate 15,845,031, forward strand.
GATAAATCTTATTTTAAAAATTAGTTTTTGAAATATCTTGATAAAATAAAATTACATAAATTATAAGATATAAATAATAATAATTTTATAATTTGTATAGTCAAACTTAAAAGAATTTTTTTAAAATTTTAAAGATATGTTAAAAACTTTTCATTTTCTTTTGGGGATAAAAAAGAATTACTAATATTCTAATATTTATAGTTTATAAACACATCTTCATTATTTAAACAAACACTTTAAAATATTATATTTTAAGAAACTTATAAACTCAACCAAATACCATCTATTTTTTCTAAAAAATCTATGTCATGTTGGGATTTAATGTTACATAGTTTTGTAGTTTTTGCAATGGGTGATGAATGACGGGTTTAACAAATTAAAATAGATAAATATATGAAGGTCATAATCACATTTTTCGTGTTGGGTTATTTAGCTCATTTTTCTTCTATGCATGGGCGGAGGCAGGGGGGCGGCCGGTGCGGCCACCCCCTCAATTTTTTAAATTTATTATTTTAGTATATAAATTTTAATAAATTTAAAAATTTACTCTTTAAAATAATTAAATTATTCTAATCATTACCTCAAATTTTTAAAAGGTATTTGTACTAATTTTTAAAATTTATTATAATTTTATTTCTAAAAATATAAATATTTTAGTCAAAAAATACTTCTTATTATAATCTTTTTAATTTTATTTTTTAATTTTTAACTTATTTAATTCCACTTTTGTTATTATTCGAGATTATATTAATTTTTATTTCACAAAAAATCATAAGTATAGATTTTTCATAATATAAAAATTATTTGATTTAATTAATAGTTATGAAATAATGCTTAATTTTTTATAAATTAGTTTTTATTTTGTTAGATTAAATTAAAATTGATTAATATTTTTATTTAAAAGTTAATTTTTGTTTAAATATTTATACAAATATAATAGATATAAATATTTATGTGTAAGTATAACGTATTATATTTATATTTATATTTTTGTTTCTAATAATTAGTTTAAAAATTTTAATAAAAAAATAATTTTATATATAAAAAAATAATAATTTGATAATCAAATATTGCCTCGCCTCTACTAAAATCCTAGGTTCGCCCCTGCTTACATGTAAGTAAAAACTTGTATTATATATGTATGATACATGTATGAATAACTAAAAAAATATTTTTGTTTCTTCTAGTCATTTTAAGGTGAAATATTAAGTGCGTATAATAGCTATTCGAATAATACTTTATTTTAACAATACTTATAATATTTAATTAAAATCTAAAAATTATATGAAATCATATAAAATTAATTTGTAAGTGCTAACTAAATATCATCAATTGAAAATAATATTTTTTAATAACTAATAAAAATAATAATTATTGTTACATAATTATTTTTAAACTATATCATAAATACAAACTAAATAATATAAAATTGCATATAAAATAATTTTTGCATGTCCAAGCCTTGAAAACAAGACCCTAACCACGAACACACGTGATTCATTGAGGAAGCAAAGCTTAAGCTTAATTAGGAAAGACTGGCCTAACTTTTTTCGCCACAACGGTTAATAAGAAATATTATAAAAAAAATTCATTTCATATTTAACTGACTAAATTTGGGAAATAACGTTATACGTCACTAAAGCGAAGTAGGAAAATATTTCCCAAATTTTAAGAACAAGCACTCAATAACTATTTTAATTAGATTAACTTATCATATCTGTGATGACTATATCCAATAATTACGTCATAAACTGGCAATGCGATTAAAGGTTGCTTGAGCTTTTCTTATTGTAATAAGTACATTAGTTAATTAGTGAATATTTCTATTGACAAAAACAAAATAAAGTCAACCTCCAAACTCCAGCAGTTAGATTAACATTAATTAAAATTTTCAAGGGTCATAAGCATAAAAAATTTCGACATTATTTAAGCACAGTATGAAAAATCAAAAATCATTGGGATAAAGCATAATAATCCGTTTCCGTAAACAGGAAAAGGTAAATCTTTGGAATAACAATCCTTCAAAATATTTACCCAGTAAAATTCATGAACTTAAGCCAATAGTTTCGACTACATACGAAGTTTTACGTTCTTGTATTCCTAGAGAATTGTTAGGGTATTGGAGCTAGTCGGTGGGTAATGGATGAAATGGCAAATCCTAGTGGCCCCAGAAAAGAGCTTGTTAATAACCATTGCAATGAGTTCATGCAATTAGTCAAGGTAAAAAAATTTCCCTTGAAGCTTCTGAATTTGAGAGAGGTTGTGATGTGAGCAACTAATACTCGGCCTTTCCTTTTTAATTTGTTTAAAAAGGATATTCAGATGATGCTGCAAGAGGATATTAAAAGTGCTCGTCCATTTGAAAAGTGTGATTATGTTCCACGAATATCGAATGAGATTTGTTGCAAGAAACTAGAATATGTCGTTGCAAGATTAGACTGGATGAAGAGGGATATGTACACATTGTACAACTGTAGGTAAACTTGCTCAATATAATGCCACAGGCGATTAGGATTGTGGTTGTTTTGTCTAGAGTTTTGACACCATTGATCTGTAGAACTGTAATTTCCGTCTGATTTGGGTCATGGAAGTGTGGAATTAGGCTAATTCTTTTGGCAATTGAAATCTCTAAGAACATGCGTGGTATGAAACGAGAGGTTTATTCTTAAAAAAAGTCTAAAGGGTAAGCTGTCGGTAAGCTACATAATAGATATATTGATCAGTTTCTCTATGAATATATACAATAGAACATATTTATAATTTGCACAATAGGGCAATGTAAATTGAGATGAAAGCTATCTTTACTTAGAACTTAAGATTTATGAATTTTGTTTCTGATCTAATATGTTTTTCTTTTATTTCTTTCTTCTTATTTTCTCTCTCAATTCAAGAATTTCACATAAATTTTGAGATGTCTTTTTCAGTTCTCTTTACTTGAATTAAAAGGTGTTATCCACTGGCCTGTCTGGAATGCAACCTTCTCCATAAATACCATGTTGTAGAAGATATATTAAAAGTCCTCTTTTGTTATAAGGATGATTTTATTTCCAGACTTTACTGCCTGGATAGAAATTACATATCTAAGAATTAGAGCAGTTTGAACGGCTACTTTGGTTTATAATATATATGTTATACCAAACGTATAGTACCTTGTACTATTATAAAGTTCAAGTGTTCCATTTTTTAAAATATAGGACATTTGAATGATAGATCTGCATAAAATGTATATAAGTGTATATATATCAGATGCACCATTTACATTTCTGAAATAGTTTTTAAGATTGAAAAATATTATAAAGAGTTTTTGTATATAAAAGATTATTTTAGGAAGTTTTTAGTAGATTTTTCAGAAATATTGTAACAGATTAATATTAATTTTTAAAATAAAAACTATTGTATTTAATTGTAGTCACGTGAGTTAAAAATGTCATATTGTACTTTTATCCAATAATTATTCTTATTTTTGATTGAGTAATATTGTATTCTATAACATGCAGTAGCTATCATAATCAAACTTATGATGAAAAAATATATATATTTTTAAAGAACTTTAAAGGAGATATAGAACATAAATTATTAATTTGTCTACATAGAACTTTAAAGCTCCTATCAAGCTTTTATTAAAGTAAAATTTTAAGTAGCTTAAATGTGATTGGTTAACATCTTATTGATTATTATTTTTATTAGATATATTGTTGGTGTAGGATTCTAAATTTTTGTGATTAGTCATAATTTTTAGAGTAAAATACTTAAAATCTGTCTGAATTTCATATATAGTCGTAAACACACCATAAACTTGTAAATTTAACACTTACCAATGAATTATATGTTTAGACATTACCTTTAATGCAATTAATTTATATAATTTTTAGTTTATTTTGAATATTTTGCATTCCACATTTAATTTTTATTTTTTTTAAATTTAAAAATATTTTAAATTATATTTTTTAAAAAAAAATTAATAACTCAAGTAATTCAAAGTTTAAAAAATTAAAGCAATAAAAAAGTATAATAAATACACAAAAAAAATATTAAACATGAAAAAAATATTTTAATTATTTGAGTCAAAATAAAGCATGAACCAATTAATTTAAATGAATTTTGAACTCTTTTGATAAATGTAAGTAAGTATATTTTTGTAAACTTAATTTAAATATGTATATATAATTGAGTAAAAATAATTTATGCATTATTATTCAAATTGGTCAAAAATTAATTGAAATATATCTTTATTCAATTTAAAAAATATATAAACATATATCTAAATATCAATAGAGATATATTTATTTTACCCAAAATAGTTCAAAATTCATTTATATTAAATAGTTAATACTTTATTTTGAATTCAATTAATCAAAATAATTTTCTCATATTTAACATTTTTGGGTATTTATTGTACTCATCTATTACTTTAATTTTTAAAATTTGAATTACTTAAGCTACTAATTTCTTTATTAAAAAAATATAATTTAAAAATATTTTTTTCTAATTAAAAAAATTAAAAGTAAACTTGGAATGCAAAATATTCAAATATAAACTAAAAACTATAAATTGATTGCATTAAGGGTAATATTGTCTAAACATTTAATTTAGGTGTACGTGTTATATTTGCAAGTTCAAGAGAATTTGCAACTATAGGTGAAGTTCATGAGAGTTTTAAGTAGTTTTCCCTTATTTTTATCATTTCTATTAAGAACATACATGTTTTTTCATTATGAAAATAGACATTTGTAGAATTTATACTTTTATATATTATAAATACAAGTAAATAATACTAATATAGATATGGATTTATTTTGTTACAGTCCACATATAAATCAGAACCCCCTTGCCACCGTCCACCGGCAACCGGCCATCAAGATCACAAAAACTGGAAGTTCAACCAACATCTTGGCCTCTTGATCAGAGCGACTTGAGGCTTTGACCATAACAACTTGCGTATTTGTGGTAATTTTCTGATTTAATATTAATTATAGGTTTAGAAGGTTTTGAGATAGCTTATAAGCCATTTAAAATGTAAAATGTTGGAAAAATATTTTGGAAAAGAGCTTATAAGTTTCTTTAGAAAAAAAAAATGTTATTATTAAGATTTTAATTTTTTTTTATACTTTTAACCATATTAATTACAAAAAAATTATTAATATTAAAAAAATATTGTAAGTTTTATTATTTTATTTTATACAAGCACTTCGAGAATTTATTTCTAAAATATAATCTTAACATTTTATAAATTCCAAAACCATCATATTTCTTATTTGCACTGAAACTATATAGATAGGATTTGTGTATTTTTTGTTAAAATCCTGAACTTCGGGCCCTTTTTTCCCCTAATCTTGCTCGGCTTTTCTGATAATATTGTTCCGCTTGGCAGAGTATATTTATTCTGGCAAAGAAAATGTAAAACAGAAAAACATGCAGACACTGTAGGCAGCAGCACCTTAACAAGAATTTGTGCAGTAAAAACTACAAGCATTGGCAACGTACACTGTTACTCTAATTTAATATACCTACAGCATCAGTAATTAGTAATGTAACATGAAATTGTTCATGCCACAAGCCCTTAATTCTCGTAAGTCAAGAGATGCAGAGTGAGCTGATTTAAATCAGATAACTGCTAAAATACTTGCTATATACATATTTAAAATAACAAATCTATCAACTTTGGTAAGCCAAATAAGAGCAGAATACAATAGCAATTACCATATGTCTAGATGGAGTCAGGCATGTACAGGTATGGATGAACTCATGGATACGCATCCTTTTATGCGTTCAAGAATGGCGTTTCGGCTAACGAGCCCCGAGTGGAGATTTAGAGGGAGTCCATCCTTTACGCACTCATCGAACTTTTCTAGTGCACATACAATTTCACTAAAATCTGGACGTTTTGAGGGGTTTGCTGCCCAGCAGCGCTTTATGAGGTGCGCAATTGCAGGTTGACAGCTTTCTGGTAAAGGAGGTCGCTCATTCTGTAAAAATGGAGAGACAAGATTATGAGATCTCGTTCAAGTATTGGATAGACTTGTTCTAAAATCTGAACTATCATCAGCAGATAAATGGAAAAACCAAGTAAAGGGATGATTCGGTTCATTTGTTGTGGTAGATAAAAAAGACTTCTGCATCTCCATATCCTGGCTAAAGGTTTTTTAACTCTATTATACTGCTGGGATTTTATTCAGTTCGTGCTCGATGGCTGCATATCAATACCAGAAGCCATAAACCTGGTTCTGCTGGATGCTATCTTAAACATGTACCTATTAATTCCTCTGAAGGGAGGCAGAGAGACCAGGGTCTGAAAGAATTTGCCATATAAGAGGAACAAGTTGCCATAATTTTTTTTATTTTTGGGATCTTCAGTGAGAATAGTCATGAAGATTTTCAAACACAACCGCCGGCAAGCAGTATAGTATGTTCTAACACATTAAGATTAGGCACGACAGTATATTTATAGGGTTAAAACACAGTAGATTACTGAATAGAAGAGGTCATAAAACCCCTCGTCATTTAAGTTCTGAAATAGGTTCCGCAATTTTACATACCCTAATTTCCTAATGGAGTCATCAATATAACTAAGATAGGAATTACCGAACCAAACATCATTCAAATACGGGCAAAAGCTCAGTTATTATACACCATAAAACCAGGCACCCCACTTCTCATTGCTGTCTGGATCTAAGGAAATTTCATGATTTATTATTCACATTCAGTCTAAACTTTACACTGGAAATTCCTCTGCTAATACCACTTGTAATAAGCATAAACCAGCAGAACAAAAGAATGAGGCGCAGATGTTATTCTAGTCCTTGTTATATTGTATTTGTGGTCCTGACAGATATCAGGAATGCATGCAATCCAATGCCATGTAATTAAAGCCACACCATTGTAGCACCAACGTCCTACTCTCCATAGAAATATATGGAGAAACTTCAATTTCTGGATATAAAATCTCCATTTTCATTTGCTTTTACTATTATTGTTTATTGTCACTTCATATGCTGACTTGCGAGGAATCCTCAGCTGTATAAAGATAAATCTAGGATAATTCATATGCTATTTGCCAACCAGACATATACTCATCAGCAGGAAACCAAAAGGCCAATTTTATAAAGATTGAGTAGAATTTGCCAATCTAACCTTTTCGGCCACAGCAAAAGCAGCTTGCACCGGAGTCATTCCTTGAAATGGAAGCAGAGCTGTTGTTAGTTCCCATAGCACAATCCCAAAACTATACACATCAACTTTCCTAGTGTAAGGTTTCTCTTTGATCATCTCTGGTGCCATCCAACGGTAAGTCCCCATGTTTCCTTTGGCTTCCCTGCACTGTGTTTCCAGACAAGATGTGCCAAAATCTCCAACCTTAACCCGCATCTCATCATTTAGAAGCAAGTTGTTCGATTTGAGGTCTCTGTGTATCACACCTTGTGAATGAAGATACTCCATTCCACGTGATATATCAAGGGCTAATCTTAGAATGGTCTCAACTGAAAGGGAGTATGGCTCTTTCTTGTTGAGATACATCCTTAGTGTCCCTTGTGACATGTATTCTGTGATAATACAGTATACGGGAGGCTTTTTACAAGCAGCAATGAACTGCAGAGAAAGAATAGGTAGCGCTGTAAGAAATTTTGTCAAAGCAAGCAGCCAGAGGTTAACTACTTTCTCTACAGCATTAGCTCTTGCCAACAAATCATACATGTTGTTGTACAGCTACACAAATTATATTGTGCCAAAGCTACATTTTGCATAGAAAACATAAAGATACAAGCTTAGGGACTATAACATCTAAACGTATTGCGAGTAAAATTTTGAGTGAATATAAGATTTGACTTGTGGTTTGAAGGCTTCTCATCTGTCAAGAAGAGAGGAAACTTAGATCTTTGCTATCGAGTGGGCAAATTTATACCAGGTAAATCGGCAATACCAAGAGGCAACATAATGTCATTTCACTATTACAAGCAAAAAGGGATGAGTTAACACTTCACAGTGCACCAACCAGGGCTAATGGCTATATCTCTTGGCTGTTATGCTCAACAAAGGAAATAAAAGATTACCAATTGAAGTTCTCTAGGATGTTTTCTGAACTCTGAAGTAACAGAACTGGGGGAACAAGGTAGAAGAGAGGAAACAAAACATAAGATGAAATCATCACATGAAATTTCGAAAAATGCATGAGCAATCAACTAAGCAAATGGTTAAAAATTGTAAAAAAAAGTGTAAAGCATCCAACTTTCTGTTACACTGCTTAAACTTTTTTCCCCTCTCCCCAAGTTGTGATTTGAACTTATTAACATGAATGTTTAAACAGCATACTGCATGAATTTTTTATTACTACTATTGAATGGCTAAAAGGAAATCTAACCTGCACTATATTGGGATGATATAGACGCGAAAGCAGGGCAACCTCACACTTAAATTGCTGCTCGAGCAAAGTTCTAGTCTCTTCCTTATGAGTTGGAATCCTCACCATTTTCACTGCAACTGCTCTCTGTTTGTAAATTCCTCTGTATATTCTACTATGTGCACCAGAAGCAAACTTGTTGCCTATAAACAACTGAGAAAGATCAGCTGTCCACTCCTCTCGATCCTCATTTGTTGCTTCCCAAGTTTCAACATTCTCGGATTCTAAAATCATGGACCATGATTCCAAACTGTCAAATCTCTTCCTCTCCATGTTGTCTGTTTCGATGATGTTTAACTGGCTTCTTGAAGATGAAGGAATTGATAAAGATTTGCTCTTTGTTTTTCGTAGACGAAACGGATTGAAACAGGAGGCAGCCATTTAAAAAGATTTGAATTTTGTTTCAGCTTTCTGGATTCTGAAGTGTCAAAACACACTATCACGAGGTATTTTCCTTCTGAAGGTGTGCATTGATTTCAGGAAGTGCATGAATTGATTCAGAAACATGAGTTCGAGAGAAAAATACAGGAAAATTATGATGGGGTTTCATTTATCAATCAAACAGAGTGGTTCAAAAAAGGATTATTCTTGAAAGCCATGAGAAAGGAAAAAACACCAAACGGAGCCAAAAACTAAATTAAAGCTCCCCATTTAAGAACTTCTATACGTTCAGAACAAACCTTTAACAACCCCACAAAAAATTTTCCAAAAAAGAAAAAGAAAAAGAAAAAGAAAAAAGAACTCATAAAAGCATCAGAAGAGATTTACATAGTGAAAATTTTGCATGGCTACAAGAAATACAGGATTCGTGGAGTAAAGGGATGAGAAAATCAAATCAAGAATGCAAATTGTGCAGAAAGGAAGAGAGATTTGTGAGTTGCCTTTGCATATCATCAGGTGAAGATGTAAAGTAGCTTGTTTGGCAGAAGAAGATGAATTCAAAGCAGAGATTTCAGGGATGTCCCGTGAATTCTTGTTTCTAAAGTATAGTGTAGAAATAGAGAGAAACAGAGAGAGACAGAGAGAGAACTTTTCTTTCCAAAGGAATCGTCCCTCCAGTTTTCTTATGCATCATTGAATGCTACGCTGATTTTAGTAGCCACAGCTTCAAAAGTTTAGCACTTTATGCTCCAAACCACCACATTGGAGTTTGGCCAATTTACATATGGAGAACAACACAAGTAATTAATTACATCATTAATTAAATATTTGAAAATTGCTAAATTGTTCTACACAGTACAAAGTCTCAGCAAATGGCAAGAACCATACGTGGCTTGTTGGTTTCACGAATAAAGTTATACTATGACTTTAATAGAATTGTGGGTCTCTTGCATTTTTCTCTTTCACACAACACTTTATCTCATGCATGATTTATCTTTCTCTCACAAGATTAATGAAAATCAATTATTCGTCTAAAGTTCTCATAAAGCTGGGAACAAGACACTTTGCGTACGCAGGAAATTGAATATGTCTTTCCTTAAACATTTTGATCAAAACCTTCATTGAATTATTAACTAGGAAGCATAATGATTTTCCTTAAATATAGTCTTATATTCTTAACGTACAATAGAGGAAAGGACATGAAAGTGCATTTAGAACTCCACATTTTCCGGGCAGAATGACTGTAGGCGATTGAAATAATTGAGCATTAAAGGAATCCACTGGTAGTCAGTCACTTTGCAGGAGAATCTATTTGGAAAACCCATGCCAAATTCATCTTCTCTATGATTATTTTCTTGAAAATGGGCTCAATTTTTGGTTATTTAACAACCATTTTGCATGTCGATTGCTATTTATTTTAAAAAAAAAACACATCACAAAGATAAACTCTAATTGAAATAAGAACAAGAAAAGTTGGCCTAGTTTTTGCAGTCCGATCATCTGTTACAAAATAATGTTAAAAAAGTTGGCCTAGTTTTTGAAGTCATTAATATATATATATATATTTGTATTGATCAAATAAATTAAAAGATGGAATATTATTTTGCAAGGAATTCAATTATTTTTATCATAAAGTATGAATAATTACATTAATATATGAAATATCTTGAATCTTGATCATTTAAATTTGTTGCTATCCAAAAGGCTGACTTTGTCATGTTAATTGCAACTGCGAGGTGAGGGCAGCTCCCAGCCCCAGCAAGTTGGCCTTGTTATGTCTTTGTCACCATACTGGACTGGGCTGTGGTGTGGATTTTTTGCCAAATAGAGCCACACAATCCTACTTGGACCACTTGAGTACCAAAAGGCCAATTTAAATTTTCTTGGGCTCTGTATAAAGAGTCGTCAGCACTCAGAACAAATTAGTAAATACAAATTCTCTTGGGCTCTGTACAAATTAGTCAAAAACGCTCAAGTCAGAAAAGTGAAAATATTAATATTTTTAGATTCTGGGATTAAATTGTATGGATATTTATCTACTTCAATAGTTAATACTTGATTATTAATAAATTTGAAAGGCGATACAAATTCTATAATATATATAATTTTTTCAAAAATTGTGGCAGTATAATAAAAGATGACAAGCTTGACAAAAACCAATAGTTGTGGATGTCACGAGACTTTTCTGATTTAGTGTAAAGCAGCCTGTGTTTTCCTGTCTGGCTGTCTCTCAGATTTCTAGCTTTTCTTTTGATTTTGTCGAAGGCAATACAAACTTAGAATGCCCTTTATATGGTATCGGATCCCCTTATCGGATCTGATTCATATAAGATCAATTGGATGGATCTTAGTTCTGCTTTATAAGATACATAGTAGACAAAACAAGTGTTATTAAATCATATTAAAAGTATAAGTTAAAATAAAACATTAGAAAGCCATTTAAAAACAAAAAAATTATATGGTCCAAAAGGGTCAACGAAAATATTTAAGTGGCAACTATATTAAAATGTGTTTACGTTCATTTTTTTATAGAATATATTTAGCAATGTTTTTATTCTAATGTCTATTTCTATTACACAAAATGCGTGTGGTGATTTTATAGATAGGATTTTCCTAAATGTATATGTTCTATTAGGGAATCAAATTTCAATGAAGTATGGCATTTAATGTTGGGAAAGAATGTCAAATAAATGACAACCAATTGCAATAGAAGCAATGAATTTTTTCCTCATTCTAAATAAAGAATAGTATATGAATGTCACCATCAAATTAACTCCAATCACCAATCATCGAACCAAGAAATTAAATAAAGTACAAGAAAAACTAAAATTAAAAAAAATAATATAATCTTAATTTGATCAGAACTATCTCTATAAATCATATTTAATAAATTTGGTTTGAATCGAAAAAATAATATAATTCGATCATTTTCAAAGGGACTATAATCTTATTTTGTCCATGAAAATGCCCCTTCTATAACCCCTCCAATTTTTCTCACAAATTTTCACAAGAAGAGTTTGAACGTATCTCTTTTTTTCTCCCCAAAAAGCACCCCTCGCCATTGATTGTGTTTTCCGCTCCTGACCTATATGTGTTCGCGGCATTTGGTGGCAAAAGTCTTTATAACAGCCCCTATGCACCACTCCCCTTTCTTTTTTTCAATTTTTTTTTTTTTTGTTTGGTTTTATGTTTTTTCTTTCTTTTTTATTTTGACCAACTACATAATTATGGGCTTGGACCAACCCAACAATTTATAGCATTGATTCTACCGTAATATAGAAATGGACCTAACTTTCATCTCTAGTACTGATTCTCTTCGTCATTACAAAACATAATTAATTAATCAGATTTATTATACTCACGACTCACGAACCATACTTAGGAAGTGACATTTCATAATATGCTATGTTGGAGTGCCATGCATTAGGACAAAAATGGCCATTACTGCATGCATTTAGCTTAAGAAAGCAAAAGATCACCCACCTCTCTCGTACCAATGATTTCAAAGTTAATGTAATAACTCGACTCTTAAAAAAACCTTCGAGTAGAGTCACGTACACTCCTTCCAATTATTACGGGCATTTTGTTAAACATCCACTGTATCTTTTATCACAAAGTTAATTAATCTATTAAATTACTTAATATCCACTTCTTTTTTTTTTCTTGAAAATAATAATATTTATTTTAAATCAAAGTGTACTCTACGCTCAGCAATATTCGTGTCTTTTTATCAAAAAATAATTATTTAATCAATTTTTGATATAGGGATTGCTGTCTATATATTGATTAGTTTATATTTTATAAGTTCAAATTAGTGTTAAATGAGTTACATGTCATTTTTTTTTTTTTTTTGAATATAGAATTCCAAAAATTTATAACAAGGCTTGAAGATGTAGGTCACCCCAATCCCATTATATGGGGATGGGAAGTAAATGAATTGTCGTGGCCAAAAGGGACTCTGGGCCTACCAACCATGTTGTGACCGCTGTCACCGACACTACGTCGCTAGAAACAAAATTAACTCAAAGAGGGTCACAAAATTAAAGACAAAATATATTCAATTATTATGAGGCAAAGTATATATTCATCTCACTACACAAGCACATTGTAGCACTTGATCCATGTGTATTGAATATTGTGAAATATTGGTTTATGAATACTATTGTTTTGGAGAATTAATAAAAGATGTCCAAAAGTATTTTCAAAATCACAATATTTTATTAATAAGAATGGTTGATTACATTATACATGTCAATCTTCAAGCATTATATTCAATTTCAAATTTATTAAAATAAGTAATTATATTATTCATAACATCAAATTTTCAAATATAGAAAACTTTTATATAAATAAACCAATATCCATTAGAGTAGACAAGAACCTAAAATCTATTGATTAAAATATTTAAAAATTGTGAATTTCAAATAATGATTAGTGGATGGCATTTGTTAGATAATTCTAATTTATGATAAGAAATTAAGATCTAATATCAACTCGTTGGGTTAAATTTTTTTACTCCATTTCTATTTATACATTGACATCAAGACTAACACAAACATGGGGAATTGATAAAAACAAAAATTAAAACTCGAAACCATAAGACAATTTTTCTTAAAAATCCAAGTAACGTGTTCTACATTTTTTGATAAAAGAAATATTTTTTTAGGCTTACAAAAGAGAAAATTAAATTATTTTTGTTCCAATCAAAAATGTTAGAGACAATTAAAATTTTAATAGAGGGCAGATTTGTAATAACGACTCATTGAGACTGACGTCACTAGAATAATTACCTTCCGGAATCCCAACACACAGCATGACAGCAAGTTACAGAGCAGCAAACTGCACCCCATATGCAGAGACAAAGGACAACACCGTCATTACACCCACAATCCCAGACTCTTTCTCGTCATTTCACCACCCTATGTCCATGGCCTGTCCCTCCCACCTACACTCTCACTCAGTCACTCCCTACTAAAGAGCTCCTCTCTCCCTGCAAACAAACTTTCAATTCATTTCTCCTTCGGGGAATAAGAAGAAAAGGACAAAAAATTATAATGGGTACCCGATCCGGGTCTCACCAGCTAAGCAGCGGACTCATTGTGTCGGGTCGACCCGATCAGCAGCTCAAAGAACGCCAGCCCACAATGGCGTCACGCGCCGTTATATACACCGGCGGTGACGTCAAGAAATCCGGTGAGCTTGGAAAAATGTATGGAATCGATTTTTCCACTGGGGAACACCCCCACCCGCCGGTGGGTCCACCCAAACTTCCCTCCCGACCGCCCAGCGGATCTGCCAGATCCGGCCCGAGTTCCGGCACATTGGGTCCAAAATCCACAAACTCAGGGCCCATGAGCAAGAAGTCCTCCTCATCTTCTTTCTCCGGGCCGATGACGCCAATTCAACCGACCGGCCTCATTACATCTGGTCCACTGGGCACGTCCGGCACGAACCGCCGGTCCGGTCAGCTCGATACGGCGTCAGCGCCGAGCTCATTCAACAAGGCTATTTACGGCTCTGCTGTTACGAGCTTAGGGGAAGAGGTGAAATTAGGGTTCAGGGTTTCGCGGGTGGCAATGTGGGTGTTTTTGGTTGTGGCGGTGATGGGCCTGGTTGTTGGGGCGTTTCTCATGGCCGCCGTGAAGAAGGTGGTCATTCTGGTGGCGGTTGTTGCAGTGTTAGTCCCTGCCGTGGTGATTGTCGTATGGAATTACGCGTACAAAAAGCACGGGGTTTTGGGGTTCCTGAGGAAGTATCCTGATGCTGAGCTAAGGGGTGCTGTTGATGGACAGTACGTCAAGGTCACGGGGGTAATTTCACATGCCCGGACTCTTTTGTTTACCAATTTTCGGTTGAATAACTAGTGTGGATAACATTTCGTGATTTTGGTTGTATTTATCTTTTTAATTATGCAATTCAGAATCCATTGTGAGGTTGGGTAGTGATATTAGTTTCATGTGGATGCTATTTATGGTCGTGTGTGGAACTTCTATATTATGTATTCATATATTTTCTTGCGGACCATATTGACTATTGGTATCTTTCTATAGGACATTTTGCAAATGAAATTCTTTTTGTGGAACTCGTAAAATGTGTTAATCTCTATGGCTTATTGATGGTTAAGGGACAATTTATTTGTAAGATGGCTTGCAATTTGGAAAAGTGTGAATAGGATTCATGTTCAATTGGGGGACTGGGAAGTGATCATGACTGAGAAATTGTTTCATCCATTTGAGGTAGTGACATGATGAATTTTCTCAAAATAGTTTATTTAACACGAGCTATTCAAAATCCTGGATCTTGCACTTTAGGTTTCAATTGGGAAATACAGGTTCTGATTATTCAAAACATTTGATATACTATATTCTTACTTGGTAATATGACGCAATAAGGAGATCTAACTTCTTTGAGAGTCAATAAGAAGAGATTTGTTTCATGGACCTTGTTTGTTTCAAGGCAACTGTAGAACAACTTAAACTGAAGTGGCATTTGCCATGAGGTGGTGTTCCTTTGGCTATATGAAATTGGAAGTCGCTTTGTGCTATCATGATTGTTGTTATTGGTGGTATTTATTTTGTCCAGATTTTTCTTTGATGACTTTGTGGTTGAGAACATTAGAATCGCCTTTTTGTGAATGTCAATTTGGTGCATTTGCAATAAGAACAGCGTCAACCAAATGTGAAGACAAACTTATGCTACATGATGGCAGTTAAAGAATTGTATGAGTTATAATTTAAAAAAAAAAAAAGAAAAATACTTTTTTGTTCATTGGCTGCTTTCCCTCTTTCATATTGAAATTCTACTATGTGGCAATATACTTAGCTATGAGATAGGTTTGTTTTTGTTTTGTAATAATAGATCAGTTGGCTTGAGCATGAACACCTTCACCTTTTCATTTGCTTATGGCTCAAACTTATTCTGTCTGATAATGTTAGCATGAGACAATGGTTAATCTCAGGCAGCTCTCACTAAATCCCATCAATAGTATCATTAATAAGGGGTGCAAATGAGTTGAGCTCGGCAAAATTTCAAGGCTCAAGCTCGAGCTCAACAAGCCCCTTTTTCAAGGCTTGAGCTTGAGCTCAACATTTGTTGAGCTTCAAGCTCGAGGTCGAGCTCGTTCAGTTAAAGAAAACATAAATATTAAAATTTTGAAGTAAAAAATATGAAATGTTTTCATTACTTTTTAGGATAATCATTTTCACAAATTAGTTTGCCAAAAGAAAATTTTTATTTTGGATTTAATTATAGAAAAAATTTGTAGTTTTTTAAATTGAAACTAACAATATAATTTAAAGAAGAAGAATAGGAATGAATTGAATATGAAAATAGATATTTCATTTAAATATTTTACATTCATTAATTATTTACAAAATATATGGAGTTTAAAAAAAATGCATGCATTAATTAAATTTATTAGTAGAAGTACATAATATTTTATTATTAGTGTTGTATATTAAATAAAACTTTATAGATAGTATCACACTTAACAGAGATTTAGAAAACATGCATTAGATCATATGTACACCCCAACATAACTTGGTAAAATTATATACTTATTGAATTAAAAATATGAAAAAAAATTCATTATTTCTTAAAATATCATTTTGACAAATAAGTTTGTCAAGAAAAAAATACATTTGATTATAAATACATACATATCTTGGTAAAAATATATATTTACTAACAAATATGAAACTTATTATTATTTCTTAGTATATATCATTTTTACAATTTAATTTTCCAAAAAATTATTTTGGATATAATTGTAAAACATATTAATAATTGGATATGGAAATTAATAACAAAATTTATAGAAGTAAAATTGGAATGAGTTGAAAATTGATATTAAGATAAGATAAATAATAAACACATATATTATATCCAATAATTATTTACAAAAGGTAAGGAGTTACAATACATGCATTAATTGAACTTATTTTTAGAAACATTACACAATATCATTGAAAGTATATTGATATCATTTTATTACGTATGATAAATAACCCATGAAAGTGAATTATTGATTGAATATAGTTTCAATATGTTATACATTATTTTTGGAAAATGTATTCATATAATATTAAATATATATGTATATATATGAATATTTTAAAAACAATAAAAAGCTTGTGAGCATATCACATATTGGTGAGCTTGAGCTCGGCTCGTAAAAAAACTCGAGTTGAGCTCGAATGGAGCTGGCTTGACTCGTTTTGCACCCCTTATCATCAAACTAAAATAGCATGTAAAATCTTGCTTCAGAGTGGCTTTTTGGGAGGAAAAAAATGAGAACAGAAATTTCTTTTTGTTAATTTCTACTTATGCTGAAGTTGAGATTTCCTAAAAAGAAAATAAATTTCTTTGCGAGTGTGAGTTTTGCTGGCCTACCATGTGAAGGTAGTAGTTCTACATTGTCCCTACTTTCAGTGCCTAAATTGTCCATCCGACCTAGGTACATTACAGGTAATTTGTGGTTGTAAATAAACTGAAAACCTGAAAAGGGAGAGAGATTAGAAAATGTCCAGCCTGGATCCATACCTGTGCGTTTTTACCCTTCTGCCCATATTAAGGTTGCAATTATCTTTGGTAATGCATTCGCCTCTGCAGCATTTTCATCCTGTCTCACTTTTTTCATTCTCTGGCAAAGTAATTTTGTTTTGAGCTGTTTTTTAAGGTTTGCTCTATGTTCTTGACTGATAGGGGTTTTTGATTCCCCTCCCCCCCCAAAAAAAATTAACAATGGAATGTAGAGTTAATATGAATTGAACTTATTAAGTTGCTCAAAAAGGTAAGAAAGGCAGTAAACGGACAATGAAAAATCCTGCCAAGTTCTTAGATGTATTCGTCGGGATATTGGAAACCTTGGGCTGATTTGAGTTTTGTATAAAATACATGCAGTGGTGCTCCACTCAGTCATTCAATAATGAATGCAATTAATTGCGGTGGTTTGTTTAAATGCTTGTCATTCTCATGTTGCTTGTATTTATTTTTGTGTTTCCTTGTTTTGTGTAGGTTGTCACTTGTGGCAGCATACCTCTTGAAACTTCATTTCAGAAGGTACCGAGATGTGTATATATTTCCTCTGAGTTATATGAATACAGAGGTTGTGGCGGAAAACCTGCAAATGCTAAAC
Organism: Paulownia fortunei; assembly: GCA_019321725.1. Classification (NCBI taxonomy): domain Eukaryota; kingdom Viridiplantae; phylum Streptophyta; class Magnoliopsida; order Lamiales; family Paulowniaceae; genus Paulownia; species Paulownia fortunei. The sequence goes on from CM033120.1 coordinate 15,862,943, forward strand.
ACCGATTCTTCTCTTGGGGAAGCAGACATTCAGAGGTCAGTTTTCTGTTTGTGAAATCTGATGGGAATTATATTGTTGATATGCAGCTTCATGTGACTATAAATCATTAATTGCATTTCGGAAGTTGTACCTTGACAACCTCATGTTGAACTGCACACACACACATTTAAAGAACTCAAATGGTCTAGCATATAAAATCTTTTGCAATGGGACCATTATAACCCAGGAGGCACTACTAAGAATCTTAACGTTATTCCTAACAGCCAATATGCCAACAGTTTAATGGTTGATTACATTTCTTTCGGTTTAGTTTGCAGTTTGATTTGGCCCCACCTCATTAAGCTACTAGATGCTAGAATTTAAAATTGCTTGGTTTTAACACTAAGGAGCTTGGTATTTACATGAATTTCGATGGTAATATTTTGCTGGCAGATTATGGCTGTGTTTTAAATTTTGAATTAGTTAAATGGATAACTGCTCAACTGAGCTAATTCATGCCTTTTTTTCCTTATGTAAACAGAAGTATGTGGGGGATTTTTATATATCAGACTTCCAGTCTGGTTTAAGAGCTCTTGTAAAAGCAGGGTATGGTGCTAAAGTTGCGCCATTTGTCAAACCAACTGTAGTCATTGATGTCACCAAGGATAACAAAGGGTTATCTCCAAACTTTTTACGCTGGCTTTCTGACCGAGGTTTGTCAAGTGATGACCGTTTAATGCGCCTTAAAGAAGGGTAAGATACTTCCGTAGCCTGGTTCATGTTATCTGTCCATGGCCTTCGACACCTATAGAATTCTACCATCCCCCTCTCTGAATTCAAGTTGGGATTTATTGTATAACATGGATAATATAATGTTTTGCAATTTTCAGGAGATGGAATGTGACCTGAATAATATAATACCAGAGATTGTACTGTTTTACATAAACCTGAAACTGTAAAACTACAACTAGAATCAGCTATAGATATACAAAAATCTTAGGATTTCAACTCACTATGATAAGCATGTGGAGTTTCAGTTTCTTTGTCAAGAGCACTGCCTAAAATTTTGAGATAGGGAGTATCTAGCCTCTATGGATACTATGAATGCTCAAGATATTGATTCTGAGGTAGGAATGCCCAATAAGAAGATTAAGCAGGATCATGGTTAGTTTCTTAAGCCTTCTCAAAGTTAAATATTTCAATGTTCTGTGATTTTCTTATGCAGTTATATCAAAGAAGGAAGTACTGTGAGTGTCATGGGGGTGGTTCGACGCCATGATAATGTGCTCATGATTGTTCCACCCACAGAGCCTGTTTTAACAGGCTGTCGTTGGCCCTGTTGCCTTCTCCCCGCATATATTGAAGGCCTTATTTTAATGTGTAATGAAAGTCCAGACGGTGACGTGATTCCTGTATAGATGCATGAATACTTTTTGTCTCGCTTCACAAGCCACAAGTAAATAGGGAATGTGTGAGGTGGAAAGAAGTATTTGGACAGATCAGTGTGTATCTTTTCCTGAATGAAGAGCAAGATCTTGTAAAAGTGTCATGTGCTTGGTAGATATAAGCATCATAGAGATATGGAAGGGGAAAAAAGGAGTTCCCCATGAGCAAGTAGGCAGCAATTTGTTGCGCCAATTTCATTCTCTCAATTTTTATTTATTTTTTGCTGTCATTGTACAGAAGTTATCAAGATTGTCTTTACGGTGATTATTCCGATCTGCATATATACCATCTGTTGGTCTAACAACATATGTGGGAGTTAAGTTCAAGTCCTAGTCAAAGGTGACTCGCATATATGCTCTTATCAGTCTTATAGTCCAGTGTGACTGTATTTGTTGATAGATCACTTTATTTTGGCCGCAATGGGTGGTATTTTGATTCCAACATCTACTTCAGGAATTGAGATACCTCAACAGAAGTGCCTGGTTTGGTTTAGATGATTAAATGACAGTATGTCATTGCCATCAACTGCAACCAAATGTTATTTGCCACCCGAGTCAATTTAAAAACAATGAAGCCTGTTTATCTAATTCTGGAATGCCCCAATCTTCAAAGGTACCATACCAATGGAGTGGCTGGCTAACAAATCAGCCTAAGGTTTTGAAGATGCCACTGATCCTCGTGATTACAGAAGCCATTCCATAGGAACGTTAGTAGAGGAAAACAACCAAAATGATAAACATGGATCATGTCTCACTTTATTAAAATTGGCTCCATGGCACCTTAGTAAGTCCATAACAGTTTTGGATTCTTGTAAAAATAATTACAAGATAACTGAAAAAAGAAAAAAAAGGGAATGGAGCAAAACATATCAAAACCAGAGAATAAATTAGAGTCTGGAAGGCATTCCTCCTGCGACTACCAATGTTTCTCCAGTTACATAAGAAGCATCATCAGAAGCCAAATAAGCCGTTGCTGCAGCCATGTCTTGTGTAGTTCCAAGTCTATTGAGTAGTGTCTTCTCCTCAAGGCTTTTCCTCTATAAACACAACCACAATACCATGTTATTCCATGATCTTCAAACATAATCAGCTCCATTACATTGAGGACATAATAAAATAGCTACCATCAAAAGCATATTAAAAAAGTAATCAGTAGTACCGACGGCATACCATGCTCTCATTTGTCGTAAGAAAAGATGCAAAGTGGGTCGGAACAAAACCAGGAGCAACACAGTTCACACGAGTATCCGGGGCCATCTCAGCTGCAAGTGCCTAAAAACAAACAATATATAGGAATCAGATATAAAAGAATTGCTACAAAAAAAAAAACATATTTATAGAATAGGTACCTTTGTGAGCCCAAGAAGGGCTGTTTTGGTCACACCATACATAGCCAAACCTTTAGGTGGCTGGAAGGCAGCTATGGAAGACACGAAAACAACTGAAGAGCCTTTCTGCAAGTGAGGAGCTGCTTCCTGTCACAATGAAATACACGTGATTAACAAAATAAAGCTGCAAACTATCAACATTAAATTCAGAATGTGATTGCACGGAACTTCACAGTCCATATTGAATTTACATACTTGAAGAAGAAGAACAGAGGTTTTCACGTTGATCTCCCATAGTTTGTCAAGGACTGATTCTTTAGTTTCCAGGATGCCATCGACAGCAGGGTTGGCAGCAGCATTGCACACAATTACATCTATTTTCCCATATTTCTGTAAGTGAAGTAGTTCCAGGGGAACAAATTTTCAAAGTCCAAATGATAGACAAGGTCACTGATAAATGCAAATCCGACAAACCCAAAGTGGAAAAAAAGGTCCTTTCTTTGAATGTGCAATTCAAGATCTAAAAATGTCCATACTTCCAACCATCTAGGTTATATTTCAATCTACAATGTAATCGCAAAGAGATGATATACAAATATATAATAATCAAGATCACCCTTCTAATCATTCTGAGGCCATCAGGCAAGCTATCTACAATTGTGAACCAAACCCTCATCTTCGAATTGCATAAAGACAAAAGTAGAGAATATTATTTCAAGTTTTGATGAAATTCCGGTGTTTCTGTGAAGTAAATTTGCTTCCTAAGTGAATTTGGCCTTGTGGAAGGAATTGAAGGAGTGCAACAAGATGACCAATCATTAACAGCATTTCATGGGAACTCATAAATAAAACCAGATACACAAACAGAAAATATCTCAATCTCTAAGGCATTTCATTGATAACGGAAACTCAAACTCATCACAAACTAGCCTAAGGAAAATACCTTGCATATCAAATGATCTTATCACAGTTCTCAAAAAGCTTAGGGAAGGCTATGCTACCAGGCTAAAATGCCTAGTCACTATTTTCATTTTACAAGAATTTCATTTGAAAGGCTCAACAAAGCCTCAGATCAAATAACAAGTGATCATAACCATAAAGCAGAACATGAACTTAGTGATATATACATAGTAAAATAATAAGACTAGTTTCATATAATTACCTCAATGGTTTTCTCTATCAGATCCTTTCTTTGTTGTGCATTTGAAACGTGGCATACTAAACCAAGCACTTCAATTCCTCTACCTTTAAGCTTTTCCACTGCTTCGTCAACATTTTTCTGCAACCCCCTTACAATACTTGTCAGCACAAACAATGAAAAAATAGCAAAGGTATAAAACGAAATTGAGTTTGATCAAAATCCAAAACACCCAATTAAACTAATATCTTTAAAACCAGGTCAAAGATCAAGATTTTCAGGAAGACCCGAGAACAAAAGAATAGATCTTGACCGAAATTTAGTTGAAGAAGATGAGAATTTTGAGGGGGCAAGCATGTATGAGTATGCATACTTGTCGGCGAGAGGAGATAACAACGGCGGCGCCTTCCAAGCCGAGACGCTCAGCTAAGCCGAAGCCGATGCCCTGAGTGGAAGCGGTGACTATGGCCACTTTCCCTTCAAATCTTTTCCCTATCTTCTCCATTTATTTGATTTCCTTTTTCTCCTTCTGTAAACACAGTATATAGGAACTGCGTCAACCCAGCTATGCCGTTATGCTGAGAGGAGACGTCAATGTATGAACAAATTATTCTAGATATTCGCGACGACGGATGAGACTACGGACTGTTGCAGTGGGACCCCAACTGTGTTCATATGAAATGAAAATGTAATTTTCTAACAGAGCTTAGGATTATTATTATTTTTAAAACAAAATAGTTTATAAATTAAAATTTACGTATAGATGAAATTCAAATAAATAATATTTTATTAATTATAGAGTTTCAGGCATTTAATCTTATCATTTTAAGAAAGTTTCATTAGCTAAAACTTATGATATTGAACTAAAATTGATTCTGATTTTATATTTGAACTTGATTCAATTTAAGCAATCATATTTAAATAAAAGGAATTAGGAAAAAGGACCAATGTGGAAATTTTAAGTCTTCTTAAGATACTAATTTTAGCAGTTGTATTCAAAATATAATGATTAATCATTACATCACTTATCCAAAACTCTATCCTATTTAAACAATGCATGATATAACGAGGTATTTAAATAAAATATTATAAAAATTATTTATTCTTCTTAAGGATAAACGATACATGATGTGACAAGGTATTTAAATAAAATATTCTAAAAATTACTTATTCTTCTTAGCTTATCCTGACGTTAATTCAACTTAATCTAACCAAGAACCAAATGCATAGTAAAATTAGTAGCAAATAACAATAAACACAAATATTTGCATTGAGGTCCCCCTAAATTTGTATATTTGCAATTTTTGGCTTATGATATCATGAATTGGAAACCTTTACCGCAATATTCAAGATTTGACCAACTGTCAGTAGTTTGATATTTTTTTCTTGTTAATTTTGTGCAGAAAAAGAAAAATAATTGCATGGACGCCTTGTAATTTTAGATTACCAACAAGAGCTACCTTAATCTTACACAGAACAATTGATGTACTTCTTATTAGCTACAAAAGATAAGGGTTTTATTCAATTGATCTTCAATCACAATATATATAACGTTAGAACTGTTGTCAATATTCAATCCATCATAACATGTATTTATATTATATGTAATTTCAGATCACATTCGAATCAAAATAATTAAATAAATTATTGCTTTGTAATTGTGTGAGTCTGTATTATTTCTTGCATACTTTAAAACTCTAGACCATATAATAAAATATAAGTATGATGACGATTACTTTAACATATTATCTAATGACTACAAATGATTTGGTCTATTGGAGCATTTTTAGAAAAACTATAAAGACCACGTCTATTTTGTATAAAATTCTAATAAAGAATTAAGTTCATGAGGTACTTATAGATTTATAGTCCGAAAGGCAACATGCACATAAATATTTGATAGAGCCGACTATGTTCTATTTATCTTTCATTGATGTATTAAGAAATTATTGATTATGTGAGACCACATAATGAAGATACATAACAGTTATCTAGGATCATATTAGTTTGATTAAAAATTTAGTATAACTATCTTCACCAATTCTGTCTCATTTTTAGTATGATTGAAAAAAAGATGTGAAATTAAAAAAATTATGAAGATGATAGTGAATCAAATATATGTGAAATAAATTCACTTTAAATTAAAGCCATTATTAATCTACCAACAGAAATCTTATCATTTTATAAGAAAATGATATTGCGTCTCTTCCATTAGAGACTAATGTCTTCTGGGTTTTGTCATCACACGTCATGTTTAAGCAATAACTTTTTACTTATAGGTAACTTAATCATATTTTTAATCAAGCATTAATATTAAATTCATCGGTAACAAAAAGCCAATTCATATTAATTTCACTAGTTATATATTCTCTGTTCGCGTCAGGGTTATGGATTTAGAGATAAGCATCAATCACACACAACGCCATTACCGATGATCCTAACCTGCATTTGGCAAAGCTCCATGACTAAGCTATCACATCTGTATTCACTTCCCCAGAATACCCTGAAAAATTGGAAAAATAATTAAATCAAATTCAATGCCCTGCTCATTCATGCATTATGAATACGCTCAACTCATTTCCTCCTACACAATTTTATCTGAATCTGTGAAGAAAGCTAGAGATGGCCGAAAAGATGATAGGGTGGAGCTGTCTGTGGCTGGTGGTGGTGGTCATTCCGGCCCTGATTGTTGGCCGGGCCACGGCGATGGGGGAGGTTCTGTGCAACGACGCCGTTTCACAGTTGCTCCCATGTGGGGATTTTTTGGAGAATAAGGCTGCTGCGCCAAGCGCCGACTGCTGCGGTGCTGTACAATCTCTGGACAAGATTGCAAAGGCGTCGCCGGAATATCGTAAGATCTTATGCGCGTGTTTTAGGGACGCCGCCGATTCTTCCCCCATTAACGTGGCCAAAGCCCAGCAACTCCCTAAGCTCTGCAATGTTACAGACAGCGTGAAAATTGGCCCCAATGTTAACTGCAACAACTTAATATGATGGGCTTTTCCAGCCATTTTATACAGTCGATAAGAGTTTCCAGGCCGAATATAAAATGGTTTCTACAGAATTGATATCTTGTTTTTCGAAAAAGAGATGATTTTTTTTGAAAAGTAGCGTTATATTTAACCTCAATTTGATTGATATTTTCTGAATTTCAATTATGTGGTTAGCTGATGTTTTCTGAATTTCAATTATGTGGTTAGCTATTTCTCTTAATTATACGTTTGCATAATTGGTGTATGATGCAGTAGTAGTATTTTAAGAGCATGCGATTCGTTATTAATGCATAAAATGTGAAATTTTTGTAACAAATGTTGCCCTAATTGAATGAACGTTACAATAGTTTTCATTCCTGTGCAATTCGGATTTTTCATTTTTTGTTCAATTTCAATTATTATTATTATTTTTTTTTTCATTTTTTATCAATTTTCTTATTTCAAAAAATTTATGTGTCGTACTTAGGGTCTGTGCTTTCTCTTTGGGACTTCACATCAGTAAATGCAATAAAAGTTACTTTTCAGTTAAAGTCCGTCCAGAAGCTCGTAAACCCAATGGACTAGCATATTATAGGCTTTCCTGCTTTTCGCTCTGACCATTTCATGGGCTGTCCTAAGTGACTCCAACTTACCTACCCACCAAAGTGGTATGTTATAATGATCATTATGAATGTATTATAAAAGAAAAATAAAGTGAAAAACTGAAATGAGACTGTTTGACGTAAAGAATAAGTTACAAGATTTAATTTAAAAAAAGAAAAGAAAAAAGAGAAGGTATCTGAACCAAATACTATGTGAATTTCCTACCTGTAAAGCAAATTGCAATCAAATTTCAATAATCTTGTTATACACTTATTATCACAATCAAATTCTGCTGATCCATTCTACTTCTCCCCATCCCTTTTCTCTTCATATAATTCTCAGCACAATGCATTGCAGAAATCACTCCCAAAAGAAGCATTCTCTCTGCACTGATATCTCCCAATCATCAAATCTATCCAAGGAAAACATTAACTGATCTTGAACATGGAAATGAAGAAGCTCAGGCAGTATATGATGGCGGTGTTTTTGGGGGTGCTGATCCTGACTGCAAGCCAGGCAAGCGCTCAACTAGATTGCGTTAAAGGAATACTGACAAGCTTGCTGCCATGCCAGGGTTTTCTGGGTAACCTCCTCCCCATCATGCCCAGTACTGAATGCTGTGCTGCAGCCAAGAATTTCCTTGGTTTGGGGGATCCCAACATTTTGTGCCAATGCCTGAAAGCTAATATGCTTGCCTCTGGCATTCTCCCTTTTAAGCTGGACCTCATCCCCAATCTATGCAGTCTCACGGCTTTCTTGCCTGTTGTCAACTGCCTGTGAGCTCTCTCTCTCTGTACTTAAAGATTTCACTTTTAGCAGTCAATATATTTACAATATTTAAAAAAAATTAAATATTAACACACAAAGAATACACGTCAAACACATATGAGTGCAACACAAGAAGAACATGGGGTTTTGAATTTCTTAGCATGCATTCTTACCTAAAATTGCACTAGGATATGCATACACGGATTGACTGCAAAGTTATCTAAAAAGAGAAATATAGATCGCAATGTCAGGGCCAGTGATCTCATTGCAAAACGATTGCTACAATTCAAATTCAATAATAGGCAGATTTATCTAACTGAGATTTTCTTGCCTTGTTCTTATGACTTATGCAGCTTTCCGCCGAAGGCATAATAATAAAGTCTGGAGACTGGAGTAGCGCAACAGGCGTGTAGCACAAGGCCGAATAAATGAAAATAAAGTGAATCTTTATTTTTCTTTTGGGACCGTTTTCCCCTGCTTGATTACAACTTTATGACTTATTGACAAATATGTTTCCCTGTGGGCTCATAAATGACAAGTTTCATTTACCTGAATAATTTGGAAGCTGTGCATCTATTTTCATCTCATCTCCTCTTCATCAGAGATTCTCAATTACACTGCTATACTGTTAACTATCCATACTGACTCCATAATATTGATCATATGGCGCACAAAGCCACATACCAAATGTACTCAAAATTTTGGACAAAATTGAAAACGATGCAAAATGTGTATGAAATAAGCTGATAATAGTTACAAGAATTAAGAACACAAAAAGGCAACAATAATAGCGATATGTTTTAAGTTATTTCTTCACTAACCAAAAGCATTAAAGCAATATATCTAAGCCAACACTGTCTGTGAATCGGGGCTTAACTAGGAACCAGGGCAGTTTATGCATCAACCCGGCTCCTTTAAAACCCAAGCATCGGAAATTAGTGAAGGCATTAATTTTTCCCAAGGATGTAAATTACTGAAACGAGGACCTAGAATGGCTGTAAAGACTGCCCACCAAGTCCCTAATGCTACTATTAGATTCATTGCTTCAACTTGAATGGATATTCCATCATTTGCGCCTAATTAACTGTCAGTTGATAATTCTTCTGTATAAAAATGTTGTGCCGTCAGTCTTTATCAAAGTTTCTAAAGCTCAAGTTCAATGAGTTTGCCCATATTCGCTGTGTACTTTTGACTGAAAACTGAAAAAATAAATATATGGCTATGTTTGTGACGCATCCAATGTATTTCTCTATCATACAACACTGACCACACTAGGTTTGACCAGATGTAGACATTGCATATATGAAATTCAAACTATGACAGAAGGATATCCTACATACATCATACATTCAAAATGTTACAGATAAATTGCAAAGGCTGTAACAGGTAATGACAGGATGTGCGCAAATTCAAAACTGGGTAGTGGTCATGAAAACTTTCAAACTGAACTTCCCTGAGCAGATATGTTTGTACTGTACCTAAATTGCAGAGGACGATTTACAAATTATGAGATGCCAATTGTCTTGTTCAATATCCACAGTGTGAGGGAAAGCTGAATCACAACAATTGTGTGGAGCCATGTCCTATCCAGCATAAAGCCGTAGACTGTAATTCCAGCTTTGTTGTGCTCAAAATATGTCACTGCAGCAGATTTTCATCAAAAAAATGATCACTAATTAGCGTGCTGCTATGGTAGCAAGCTTGTGGAAGGAATAAATAGTACTTCGACAACACTCACCTAGTGCTTGCCTCTTCTGGTAGGATATAGTATTTGCATAAATTGGCACCATGTTTGTATTGTCCAGTACATCATCTCCATCTCCTTCTTCATTGTCTGTATCCCAATCGGAAGTGACCGGATACCCTGCCTGGACTGAATCAATCTGAGCTGTAGGAGTTTCATCATCCAATTCATCAAATGAACTGATTGTGGCACAGGCATGCCATTTAGCTGCAAGTGATGTAATGGCCTGCGCTTTGTGCGTTATTTTTGCTGCACTGCGCAAGCAGATGAAAAGCCCTGTTACCAAAGTGATGGAGCATAACTGCATCATGATAGGATGCCATCAGATTTAGCACGTTTAGCAACATAATCAGCAGGAGTGAAGCTGAATTTTAATCAAAGTGCATAAATTACGCAACATAAAGAGTTGACAATGTAGAATTACCGCAAGTTCTCCAGCTGTGGAAATGTTGATTTTAGAGCTTGGTTCAGTTGTAACCAGCAAGGAAATAAATTGACTCATTGTCACTAGGATAAGAGTTGACAAAATGAACAGTCTAAACCGGTGACTTATGACCCTCAGGTTTCTTCTGATCCTCAGATGTTCGATCAAGATAGAAGCAACATCAGATTCTCTCTCAAAGACCTTAGCATAGTCCTCCAATCTGAGTATTTGCAGATAACACGTGAGACGGAAGAGGAGACACACAAGAAAACAGATTGAGGTACGATATAGCCATGAAGACATCAACAGTATGCACGCAATGATTTTGCTCAAGTACAGGTTGTACAAATATGGACTTTGGGTTCCCCCTGAGCTGAACCACCATATCTTGTACACACTGTCAGCAAGGAAACAAGGGAGAACAAGAGCTGACAGGAGCTTCATTGATCTCTGCAAGAGTAAATTAGTAGATCATTAAAATCCGACAAAGTCTTAGTCCACCAGCAGACCACAATTAGAAATAAAACAATAAAACAGCTCTTGTATGATTGCTCATACTATTATATTGAGACCAGAGCCCAATTTCAATGGAAAGAGGCATATTATGATCCCTCATTTCGAGGAACGAGAGGAACCAAGCTCGCCCAGAAAATCTGGTGTCTGAGGCCACCTCGGCATTCAAAGAAAATAATCTATGGCTTGTCAAAAATTGTGTTATTAGAAATAGCTAAATTATCAACGCCATCCTTATATTTTTCATATTACACCAAAATTGAGGAGGACGGTGTTGCAGGGACTTTCTAAATTGAGCCACAACAAAAAAAATTGAGATTTGACTATTTTGATAGCTCAATTTCAATACCCATACACTTTTTCTGTAATAGGGGTTGAAAATGCTATTTGCAATTTAGGATATTAATAATAAACTTTAATTATGAACATATAACAAAGATACCCCAGAAACATAATAAATATACTCTTAACAAATATATTAACATTAACAAGACACGAAACACAGAATACAGAATGATCATTTAATAATTTAAAATTGATAATTGAGGACAAAATGGTCAATTCACATTTTCCGTTTGAGTTTTTAATGGAGCAAAGTTAAAGACTGAGGAGTTAAAGGTAGTATCATTTAAAAGAAATGAAAACTCTGATTGAATATGCAGCGTCCTATTTTATCTGGTAAAAGATAATAAAATTTGACAAAATTCAATAGAAAACGCAGTTAAGCATGTAACCACAATAGCAATAAGGGAAATGTCACTCTGCGTTCAATGAGAAATCCCTACACTCTAGCCAAGAAACAAGAAATCATTCAAAAACGAATCAAATAGCAAAAACCAAGAGAAACAGTCGCTTTCCAGTTCTTCATCAAAGTACAAAAGGTAAACAGACTAATTTGGAAGGCATAAAAACGCATCACCTAGTCAAGAAATCAAACATGAAAGACACCTCTAGACACAAAAACCAAATTCTGCTAATAAGATTATCAGGCAGGGACTGATACATCATCAATCAGCATATACTAAAATTTGACAAAAAAAGGGGGGATCAGAAACTTACATTAAGCTGCTGAGCATATCCTTGTCGAACCCCCTCACTTTCATCACACAATTTATCAAGAAACAGAAATCTGCGAAGGCCGTATTTACGCGCAAAAGAAGAGAGACTAACGAAAGAAAGTGCTGCAAATACTGAGAGGGACAATTGGACAATAGCATCATAAGGCCTCTGATGGCTGGGATCACAATTAGAACAAGAAAACAAAAGGTGGGATGCAAGTGGAGCACCAATATTTAGCAGAAAAAAGATTGACCACGAAAGCCCAGTTCCCCATAAACTAGAGTGATCAAGAAATACCCATTTCAGACCTGAACTGTAACTCTTCAACTCAAAATTGGCCTCATGGAATGAGTGGCCTGGAGAAACTGATTTGTTTTTGGGCAATAAAGTTTCAGTCACCTCCGCCTCCATTTGGGTTTTGATTTCTTCAGCTTCTTCTACAGCTGGTTTAGAATTAGGATTCGCTCTGTAAATATGTTTGAAGATAAAGGTATAACAGTGACTTGTGGATGTGGGCAGAGATCAACAGCTAGCTCTCTCAGCTCTCTCTCTCTCTCTCTCTCTCTCTCCTCCCCATGATTATATATACATATACATACACAACATATGCCGTGTATAATGAATTACCTAAACTGCATCAAGTTGTCATATGATTGCCGAATACTAAATACCAACACAAAGAAGGTAATCCCTGGTGGCAAAATGATCTTTGACAACATTTGATAATGATGTCTTTGGACTTTCACAACATATTTCCATATATATGCATACCATTATACTATCTGACTGACTAAAATAGCGGACCACATCGATTTTTCTAGAGTCTCTCTCATTTTCTAATGTTTACAAAGAGTCATTTGACCCAAACCCTCAAAGAGAACGAAAAGCCAAAAACTTCATAGATTGGACGGTAAACCAGAGATGCTTCGTACATATCAATCATTGATAAGAAAAGAAAATCTTCTTCGTTAACCGTATTCCTGAGGAAGAGGAAAATAATTAAATATTATCAATTAATTAAGTGGTTAAATTTATTTTAAAATATCAAGATGTTTATGGAACTTTAAAATATTTAATTTATTTTAAAATAAATTATTAATTTTTTGGATAAAATAAAATTATAAAATTTTAATAATAATTTAATAATTAAAATTATTAAAATTAAAAAAATTATTAAAATAAAAATTTATTTTGAAAATAAGTTGCTATTTTTTTAGGAATTTATAGATCTTTAAATAGTTTTATTTTTAAATTTTATAATTTTTTTAAAAAATTAAATATTTTTTGAGATTTGATTTTGAATGAATTTTAAATTTAACAAACAATAATTAAATTTTAAAAAAATTAATATATATTTATCTAACTCATAATTTTCAATGTTAAACAAAATATCAAACTTAGTTATTATTTTGATAAATCAAATTTAAATATCGATATCGATTTAAATCCCAAATAAAATTGAACTTTGAAAAGTTGAAACTTGAAAACTAGTGTGACGGCGCAGTAAACCAGTTATACGTTGTCGTCTTAGTGTGTGTATTGTATTCGAATGGGGAAGAAATAGACAAAAAAAAAAAAAAAAAGGCCGCCTAACGTGGTCGGTTTCTGCCCATACAAATCTCCCCTCTGCACTCCCACACGCACACATCTACATAAAGTAACCGTCTCCTCCTTTCCTTTCTTCACTCGTACGGAAAATACTTGCACATACAACGACCACAATTACTCACACGTATACATGCATTTCTAGACCGACATACTTCCATAGCTCCTTCCAGATTGAGAGCAAATGGGAGGCGAGAGCACTTCAATTGGCGCTCTAGTGCCTACGGTAAAGTCCGAGCCTGAAGATTCCTCCGCCGGAGCGCTACCAGCTTTGCCGCCGCCGCCGCCGCCATCGGAGGCACCGGAGAAGGAGCAGGATGTGGAGGAGGTGGATAAAGATGTTCTATGTCCGATATGCATGCAAATCATAAAGGATGCGTTTTTAACGGCGTGTGGGCATAGTTTTTGCTACATGTGTATTGTGACTCATCTTCAGAACAAGAGTGATTGTCCGTGTTGCTCTCATTTCCTCACCACCAATCATCTATACCCTAATTTCCTCCTCAACAAGGTCTGCTTTCGATAATTTTATTGAAGAAGTGTTGTGAACTGATGATCCTTTTGTTTCAAGTTGCCTTGTTTGGTAATTTGGCGGATTTAGGAGTGTAATGTATGTGTAACAGTTAAAATAAAAATGTTATTTTATTTGGAAGGAGGGAATTTTCAAGTACTCAATTCAGGATAAATTCATTTGGAATATAACCTTTCATCAGTTTTTCAATTTCTGTGTTAAACCAATTGAGTTTGACTTTTAGGAAGGTAAATATGTTGTTCTAAGATGACATCAATTCGTTTAGGATTTAGGAACCGTTAAGTTAGCATTTCAGAAGCCTTGTGTCCCAATCTCAGAAAATCCGTGGAGTGTTTAGTTCGGATTCTTGATAAGTTGAAAATATTAGTTTCTATTTAGCCATTTGATTAAAGTGAAATGAGAAAGTGGAGAAGAATTATAAAGGCAACTAGATGGCAAAGCTATCAATGTATTATAAAAGCATTTTATAGTTGAGATTTTAAAAGGTGCATCACATTCTTGCACCAGACATAAAAACAAATGAGTGTGCCTAGACTTTGCTTAATACAGAGAAGAACAGAGCAAGAAGAATGTACTGATATATTGACATCAAACATTACGCAAGAAGTGGTACCAACCTACTTATCGAAAAAGAAGCAAAGAATGAAAAGCAGAAAATCAAGCTATGAAGTTAGCAAGTCTTTATGGAGTGGAAACTTTATAATAGCATCTTCTATTAGCTTGTATCGTGTGATTGATTGTTGGAATTTGTGACTTGACTTTAGAAGTTGATCTATGATGTATATATTCTTTACTTAAGCACTGAAACCATTAATTGCTGGAATAGTGTTCTCTCTTGCCTTTAAACACTGCTTGCATTATATGAGTTCATTTACTCTTGCATTGAGCTTATGAGGGGATATCTCCCAACCTACATTGAGTTTATGGTGCGGTATGCTTCAATATTGTAGTTACTGATGAAGACTTCTGCTCGTCAAATAGCTAAAACGGCCTCTCCTTTGGAACAACTTCGTCAGGCATTAGAAGAGGTCAGTTATGTGGTGATTGAGAATAGTTTCTAACTAGAACCTGGGTTTGTTCCATTTTTTTAAATGATATCATAGCACCATTGTAATTTTTTTGAATAGGAGCACATACCAAATTGTTTGAGAATTCCACTCATAACACCATTCTTTAATAAAGTACATGCCTTTGATGCTACATATACCATCCTTTATTGGAACAGACTTTATTTAGATGTGCATATGTGGGTTGTTATTCATTCTTCTATAAAACTGGGGACCCCCCCATTCGTAATGATTTTCAAACCTCCAAGCAGAAAACAAAATATTATGGTTTCAAAATACAGTTGAAAATTTAGGGGTTAATCTTCATGTTTCTTTTTATTAATTTGAAGATAGTTTTTGTTTTTTTTTTTCTTTTGGCACAATCAGGAGCATTATTATTGTTAACTTTTATTTCTGTCAGTATACCATTTTAATTGAAACCCATTTTTTTCCCCAAACCTAGCTCATCTTTGTTCCCCAGATAAATAAATATTTAAATATTCTTTGCTTCTGACTTCTTTTTTTTGTCCAATTCTTGCATATGTACTTCTGTAAGATTGTGACTCTAATATGATATTCAGACAGGGATGTGAAGCATCAGTAAAGGAGCTTGAGAGCCTCTTGTATCTTATTACTGAGAAGAAAAGTAAAATGGAGCAAGAAGAAGCTGAGACAAATCTACAGATTATGCTCGAATTTCTGCTTTTTTTGAAAAAGAAAAAACTTGATGAGCTCAATGAGGTGCTTGAACTTGACTCTTTTCTTTTATGGATTTTTCGTATAAATATATTTACTATTTTAGCAAATTCATATTTCTTCTGCAAGTGAATTGTAACCTTTTTGTCATCCTTGTCTGCTAATAAGGCAATGAATTGTCCCATTAGAGGTATTAAGAGTTTGTCTAAATTATGTATAGAGTAATATGATTATTGGAATTGCAGCAGAGATTCATGTTAGGATACATGACATCTGCAAACACTCTCCGTATCATTTTCTAAAATTCAGAAGAGAAGGTTGCTTCCAAGAATTTGGACGATGTCGTGAGCCACTCAATAATGAATACTTGGTTGTCGGAAATATCACATGCAGTATGTCTGTGTTGGGAATGTTAATGGACTGTCCAAGGTTCATTCTCTGTGGAACCCCCCATCAAGGAAATTCTTTTTTGGCAGCATAACTGAAAACATGATGGCAATTTTTAAAAAATAAAAAATTCACATTCTATTTTTCTTGCAGATTCAATCCGACCTGCAGTATATAAAAGAAGATATTCATGCTGTGGAGAGACGTCGAATAGAGTTGTATCGAAGAAGGGATAGACACTCTGCAAAAATGAGAATGCTTGATGATCCCACTTCAAAATCAGTGTGGCCGTCATTGATGGATGAACATAGTGGTGCCACTGTCTCTAGGACCGGTATTGCACCCGGCCGGGGCCGCATGAGTTATGGCGGGTCTCAAAACAGAAAAGCTGATGTAAAATCTTCTGCAAGTCCATTAATTCTAAGGAAGGATGCTTATGGTGGGTCAGACACCCAAAATCACACTCAATCTGGACTGGCATTAGCAAGGAAGAGGCGGGTCCATGCGCAGGTCAGTTATCATTTACTAGTAACCTCTTACAGCTGAGATGTAATTGGGCTTATTGTGTTCCTAATTTTGCAAGAAAGAGCTAACCTTACACATGTTGTGGAGAAAAGTAGTTCTGTCAATTAACAGCGATACCCGGCAAAAGGCCTTTGTCAAAAGGCCAATTTGAAGAATACATAATAATTTCCTGCACTAATTTTAGGTCTAATGTTAGATGGGGGTTTGGCATCCTTGTCTGTCTAAATTATTTTGGCATGCCATTGGCAAGCTGCTGCTGCTGAATTACTCTGAAACACCATCTCACTTAGTGGAGTTTCCACTGTGCGTAGGTTAAATTTCATCATGGAAAATGCAATTGGTTTGGTTCCATGTTAAAATGATTTTTTTCTCTTTTTTTCAGCTGGTCATAATAATTTCTATTGCAACAGTTCAATGATCTACAAGAATGTTACTTGCAAAAACGACAATATTGGGCAAGACTATCTTCAGAACAGCAAGAACGGGATTCACATGGTTTAAGTAGAGAAGGTTACACTGAAGGACTTGAAGATTTTCAGTCTGTTTTGTCAACCTTCACAAGATACAGGTAATTTCGTGGACATATCTTAGTTTCTCTACTTAAATGCATACTCACTCACTAATCGAGTTTGGTCGGTTAACCAGTCGGTTGCGGGTTGTTGCTGAACTTAGACATGGAGATTTGTTTCACTCGGCTAATATTGTATCAAGGTTAGTGGGCTCTGCTGCATATTGCATGGAATTTAATTCTATTGCTGTCACAATAATTCATCTGGAAGCGTCAGAAAAAAACAACAGAAGATTTGGAAATTCTTTCCACACACTGTGCATTAAGCCTATTGTTTGAAGTTCAGTTGTTAAGGTTAACCAGACAGTAGTATATGGAAAAATCAATAACTGGTTTTTACTATTTTAATATGTGGCTGCTAGTATTTTCGGTCTGTTTCATGTGTGACATTTGGTGCGGTACTAATAGGAGCTTGCTTACATAGAATTTCTGATTCTGTTTTCTTCATCGATCTGTCATAGTCTCAATGAAGTGGGTTAAATTGCTCAAGATATAAAAGTCTCTTTAGTTTATGGTGTTCTCCTTTAATATACCCAAGTAGAATGGTGTATGACATGATGGCATTCCCATTTTTTTAATCATGAACACTTGAAGTAACTAAGTTATACATACTTTCAGAGGATTTTTCTATTATTGCTCTCTCTGATAATGCTCTCATTTTTGGGCTGAACTTATTCATGCTTTTGGACCTCTGGATGAGTGTTATGTTTAAATTTACCTGTATTTTGTTCTAAGAAAGTCCTTTCTTTTGTGCAGTATAGAATTTGACCGAGATGATGAATTGTTTGCCACAGCTGGAGTATCACGACGTATCAAGATTTTTGAGTTTTCATCTGTAAGTATGTGGGAAATCGCTTCAAAATTTGTATTGTGTGTTGCCATTTGTATCTCTGCACATGACTGGAACCATTCGACATCTTTGTGCTTCAGTAATATATTTAGAATTGGAATTCTCTCTACTAATTTTATCCTTCCATATCTGGTAATACCAGATTCATGATTTTGGATTCTATATTATTTGTTTATCTACAAGGACTACAGAGTAGTATGAAGATGAATTTCTTAAGTGAGGCTGCTTCAGTTAACATTTGGGGTCTTCAAATGCCTTGCTATTATTATGATTTTTCTTTTTTTGTCACTTCTTAATTTGGTTCAATTGCTCTCCAGGTAGTTAATGAACCAGCAGGTGTGCAATGTCCGGTTGCGGAAATGTTCACACGATCAAAACTCAGCTGTTTAAGCTGGAACAGGTACACAAAAAATCACATAGCCAGCAGCGACTATGAAGGCATAGTAACCGTTTGGGATGTGACTACTCGACAGGTAGTATGTATGTGAGTAAATTGGTCTGTTTTTCCCATTTTAATCTTGCAGATTGAGGTCAAGCTGATTTGGACTCCCTCTTAAACTTATATTGTATGAACTTTTGGTATAGAGTGTAATGGAATACGAGGAGCATGAAAAACGTGCCTGGAGTGTTGATTTTTCGCGTACAGAACCTTCAATGCTTGTGTCTGGGAGTGATGATTGCAAGGTATTTGAAAGGCGAACTTACTGATCTTGTGTCTAAAGCTACAACGTTGTCATCTATACTTCTTGAGAAAGTGATCTCTTCATCTACCTTGAGGGGGCAGTTTGCTTTGGAAGCACACACACCCCAAATATGTCCTTCTGCCTGCTGTGTCTTTTTAAGTGCTACTTCTTTTGTACCTTGCACTTCTGTCAGAAGTGTTACTTGTGGACATTGCTTATCAAGCTCTAGGACATTGCTTATCAAGCTCTACCTTCACCTATGTTGTGTAAAATCAAAGACCAATTTGAAGTGGATTCTTTTAAGCTGTAAAACAAATGATAGAATAGAGAGAGAGAGAAATAGAGAGAGAGAGAGAGAGAGTAACCACTGGTAGGGGTTTATATAGGTGGGTTTCAAATGAGTCTTGAATATTGAACCTTTCTTGTTTCCTCTTTTAAGATGTCCTGTTTTGCAATTCTGTAAAGAAATGTTCAAAGTGTTTAGGTCAGAAAACAAATGGATGTGGGAGGGTAGTGTGTGTTGCAGAGAGCAATCCAAGAGTGCAGTATTCGTAAGTTAGAGCTTGAGGAGTGCAGACTGAACAATTTGTAATAACTTATTAGGCATAATGCAGTTTTAACTTGCCTTTTGTTGCATTTTAATTGTACTTGTCCTGTTAGAATGTTTATTTCAGAACAGATTAAAGAGAATGACCCAATTAATCTCTTTAAATATTGCAATCAGAAAATCAGAATGATGATGTTTCTTTTTGAAGGTTTTCCTTTTGAAACAAAGTCATTTCTAGGATTTATTTGATGTAAGATAAACTCAACTGTTCAACAGGTCAAAGTATGGTGTACAAAACAGGAGACAAGTGTCCTCAATATTGACATGAAAGCCAATATATGTTCCGTCAAATATAACCCTGGATCTAGCATGCATGTAGCGGTAATCTCATTGCTTATTTTATTCTGGGAAATCATGTTATTTTTCTTCCTCTACATTCCAGCCAGATGAATTAAATGTATGAGGTTGTGTGCTCATGTCTCTTGCAGGTTGGTTCTGCAGATCATCATATTCATTTCTACGACTTGAGAAAAATCAGCCAGCCGTTACATATTTTTAGTGGGCATAAGAAGGCTGTATCGTATGTGAAATTTTTGTCCAACAATGAGCTTGCTTCTGCATCTACTGACAGTACATTGCGCCTGTGGGATGTTAAGGAAAATGTTCCAGTAAGTTTTGATTCTTTTAAGGCTTTAATTTTTGTGCTATTCATTAGGGGTAGCATAAGTCATTCTTCTTCCGGCAGCAAGTTGGAATTTATCTTTTTCCTAATATTGATTGGAGCCTTTGTGAAATCTCTAAGCTGGTGGGATGAAAGAGAAGTTAATAGTAGATAATTTTGCGACTGTATGAATCAATGTCGCAGTCCAATGGAACATTTTATGTTCCTATGGTCTATGTCTTGTTAATGTGATGAATGATGCAATTATAATTTCCTAAGCTTTGGTTATAATGGGCGCTGAGTACAGAGTATTTTTTTTCCTCTTTAAGATGATATATAGTTTCTCTTGGTTTTTGTGTAATTATTCAAGTTACTCAAAATATAGATCCTGCAAGAATGTTTGAAACTGTAATTAGTTATTCTTCTTATATTTTCTTCAGCTACGCATATTTAGAGGCCATGCAAATGAGAAGAATTTTGTGGGTTTAACGGTTAACAGCGAATACATAGCCTGCGGCAGTGAAACAAATGAAGTATTTGCGTATCACAAGGTATGTGATGTTAGATCCAAATGGTCCTGTATATCCGACTAGTTCATCTGTGGAGTTTTATAGTTAACAAGTCTGGTATTTTTGTAGGCAATTTCTAAACCGGCAGCAAGCCATAGATTCGTCAGTTCTGATACGAACGAGGCAGAAGAAGACGCAGGGTCATACTTCATTAGTGCTGTGTGTTGGAAAAGTGATAGCCCAACTATGCTAACAGCAAACAGTCAAGGGACAATAAAGGTCCTTGTACTCGCTCCTTGATTCATGAAACCGAATTTGGAAAAGATATGAGAAATAAATCAGGTATGAAAAAATTACATGCAATTACCTCTCTTTAGCCTGGAGATCCAACTTATGCAATTGCAGTTGGTTGGATTTCTCAAATTTTATAGATGCAATTGGAGCATCTCAAATTGACCTTACTGCCACTCCAACGTGAACGCTTTTGTGCTATGTCGATCTTCATTCTTTTCAATCTTGGACCAAAAGCAAGTATATTTGGCCAAGTTGCAGACACGCATGGAAAGTGTTTTCACAAGTTATTCTTTTAGATATATGTTCATTTTGCTGAAGCGAAGATTCTAATGCTTTTGTTGGGTATTCTCAAAATGTATTGATAACCAAGTTATTCCGCACGAAAAAATTTGTCGAACTCGGAAGTTGTGGACATACCCGAGGAAGGTAATGTAACCCAATTTTCCTTCTTTGCATTCATTCATTAGAATATTGTTGTTTCAGTTCTCAATCTCATTGCACCTATCGAATATCAAGAACAATAGAAGTAATTTTGCCTCTGGTTTTGCAAAAGAATCTGAAGTAATGAAAAAAGTTGAGAGAAACTATCAACATACATAGGAGAAAAAAGATTACATCGGAGAAAATGTGATGAGAGCAACAATCGAATGGTCAATGGAGAGAAATGACGGCGGAAACGGTTTCTGGGCATCATTATTATTCCTCATGTCCTCAACGACGAGACGGAATAAGGAAACCACCCCATTCATTGATTAATTATATTCTCTCATTGTATAGAGGAAAAGAAACCTAAGCTACTCTATTACTGTAATGCCCCCGCCATAACAATTGTTAGTTCAAAGTTCAAACCAAAAGATAAAGAGGCCAAGAATATGGGATTTGAAAGCGGATTTTGGCAGACGGTCAAATGCATTTTTTTCGGGAGTAGTCAGGTGAACCAAAATAATATAAAAAAGAATTATATATAATTAATTATATATATATATATATATATAGAAAAGTAAATTAAAACTCTGTTGAACTTTTTAGCTTCACGCTTGGGCAAGAGCCTCATTCAGTAAATCTCATTCCACTATTTCTCATTAAACATAATTTAATATTTAAAATTTCTATTTGAGGTTTTGGAAAAATGTATTAGAAATACTGCTCAACTACCATGAAATTATCAAAATTAATATTTTCATAATCGGATTGGTGATCAAATCGATTTTGTTAATAATTAGTGCTTGACAGTCGAACTGGTTTAATAAAAATTAATTATATTTTTTAATTTTATTATGTAAAATGATAATATAATAGATTAATTATTATGCAATATATTTTAAATATAGAAATAAATAAATAGCTACATAAAAAAATATAATCAAACATAAAATCCAAATAATCACATAAATATAACAAAATATCAAATTTAAACCTTTATATAAGTTAAAAATATTTTTTTTAAAAAATAGATGAAAATCGATTTTGGTCAATTTTGACTTGTTGTTGACCGATTTTAACCCGTCAAATCGGTCAAACAATTTTTGGAGCCTAATTGCATCAGACCAATTTTTAGTTTTCGCTTTGATCTATTGAACCGGTCGATTTGATTCAATTTTAAAAATATGAATCAAAATAAATTTAATAAATTTATTATTTTGAATTTGAAATCATTATCTTCACAAATGAAGTTTGGACTCATTTTAGCCCCCTTCACTTTTCAACTTGGGCCCAACTACAATTGATAGCCCAAAGTATTATGGCCCATATCACAATATGACTTTACAAAGTAGTCGAAAGAAACGGTGATGGTAGCCACATACTAATCCTGCGATAGACGTGGCCTGACAAAGTGGGCCCATTAAGGGATATTTAAAATGAAAAGAATTCTGAATTCACTGTCTAGGGTTTCAGACTCCCAACTCAACATTTCCAAAAACCACCATCTTTCACTAACAACGTTTATGTCAAGACCCTTTCATCTCCTTCAATTCAGCTGCTGGGTCTTGACAATTAAATCAAGAGGAAACAATTGTTTCTTCGTTAAAAGTGTGGGCTTGATACCTGTAAGTATTTGTTTCTTCATTTTTCTTACCATTTTGTTTTCTGTTATTCCCTGGTTTTTAGGAAAGATTTCAATATGCAATCGATAACGCATCTGGAATAGAGTCGATTATTGATAATACATTTTTTTAGAATAAAGTTCGAATCTTGCGTGGGTTTAATTGAATTATATGGGGAAGTCTGGGGGTAGGAAAAAGAAGAGTGGTGCTAGCCTAAACCAGAGCCAAAACCAAGCGACCACTGGAGATAACCATTCGCCACCTGTTGTTAATGGTGCTGTTAATTTGGACTCATCAGTTTTCTTGAAAAGAGCCCATGAGCTCAAGGAAGAGGGTAACAGAAGGTTTCAGGCCAAGGATTACGTGGGTGCTCTTCAACAATATGAGAACGCCCTTAAGCTTACTCCAAAAATGCATCCTGATCGAGCCGTCTTTCACAGCAATAGAGCTGCCTGTTTGATGCAAATGAAGCCCATTGACTATGAAACTGTGATATCTGAGTGTACTTTGGCACTGCAAGTACAGCCACATTTTGTCCGAGCCCTTCTTAGGAGGGCTCGTGCATTCGAGGCATTAGGGAAGTATGAAATGGCTATGCAAGATGTGCAATCATTGTTGATTGCTGATTCTAATCATGGTGATGCCTTGGAGATTGCTGGACGATTGAGGATGGCACTGGGCCCTCGTCAAGAGGCCCAGCAGGACCTCCAGAGCCGCCCATCACCAGCAGCTCTTGGGGCTTCTGCAGTCCGTGGGGCGCCAATTGCTGGCCTTGGACCTTGTTTGCCAGCCCGACCTGTACCTAAGAAGCAGGTGTCTTCAGTAGTGGGACCAACTGTACCATCTAATAAGTCAGAAAAGCTTTACCCAATTCCGCCCATTGAAAATGGTCCTGAGACCAAAAACCAGTTGCCAAAAGTTGTCTTGAAGCCTTCAAATGGTTCTTCAAGACCCAATGCAAATGCTAGCAAGGATAAGCAGAAGGAACAGTTGACTTGTCCATCAGTCTTGCTTCCACATAATGGGCAATCTCTACAGGCTACGATGAGGTACAGACCATTGAAGCTTGTTTATGACCACGACATAAGGCTTGCCCAAATGCCTGTCAATTGCAGTTTCAAAGTTTTGAGAGATGTGGTTAGCGGGCGTTTTCCGATGTCAAAAGCAGTGCTGATTAAATACAAGGACAGTGATGGTGACTTGGTGACTATAACATGTTCTGCTGAACTTAGACTGGCAGAGTCCTCAGTCGACAACTTTATTCCAAAAGACCCTGATACTGACAAAGGAGACTCCATTGGTATGTTGAGGTTGCATATTGTTGAAGTGAGTCCTGAGCAAGAGCCACCTTCACTGGAAGAGGAGGAAGAGAAGCCTCTTGAGAGTGAGGAGGCTAAAGAAGATGAGAATGTGTCGCAGTCTTCTGTTGCTGATTCTGCTGTGGAAGCTTTGGATTCTGAGATTGATAGCACTGAGAAAATTGTTCAGAAGGAGAAAACGGGAGCACCAGAAGACCCTGAATGTAAGGAGGTGGAGATGGATGATTGGTTATTTGAGTTTGCACAGCTGTTCCGGACCCATGTTGGTATTGACCCTGATGCTCATATTGATCTTCATGAGCTTGGGATGGAGTTGTGTTCTGAAGCCCTTGAGGAAACAGTGACTAGTGAAGAGGCTCAAAACCTTTTTGACAAGGCAGCCCTGAAGTTTCAGGAGGTGGCTGCTCTGGCTTTCTTCAACTGGGGAAATGTTCATATGTGTGCAGCAAGGAAAAGAATACCGATAGATGAATCAGCTGCGAAAGAAATGATGGATGCACAGCTTCAAACTGCTTATGATTGGGTAAGAGAGAAATATTCTCTAGCTAGAGAGAAGTATGGGGAGGCTTTATTGATCAAACCAGACTTTTATGAAGGATTGTTGGCTCTAGGGCAGCAACAATTTGAAATGGCAAAACTTCATTGGTCATTTGCACTAGCAAAAAAAGAGGATCTGTTGAAATGGGATCCAACCGAGACAATTAGTCTTTTTGACAGTGCAGAAGAAAAAATGAAAGCAGCAACTGAGATGTGGGAGAAGCTGGAGGAGCAGAGAGCTAATGAGTTGAAAGATCCTAGTGCAAGCAAGAAGGATGAACAGTTGAAAAGAAGGAAGAAACAGGGTACTGTTGCACAAGGTGATTCAGGTATAGGGAGTCCAGGGGAAATTTCACCTGAGGAAGCAGCAGAGCAAGCTGCCGTTATGAGATCTCAAATTCATCTATTTTGGGGCAACATGCTTTTTGAGAGATCTCAAATTGAATGCAAGTTGGGCTTGCCTGGTTGGAAGAAGAATCTGGATGCTGCAGTGGAGCGATTTAAACTTGCTGGAGCTTCTGAAGCCGACATTTCAACAGTTCTAAAAAATCACGGTTCTAATGAAGAAGCTGCAGATGGGCATGAGAAAAAGGTTGAGGATCTGATTACTAATGTGGTTGACAAAGGAGATAGTTGAACAATATTAAGCCTGGAATTGGGGAATATATTGTGTGTGTGTGGGTTAGGGGTGGGGGTGGGGTGGGGGGGTTGTAATTTACTTATTCATGCTTCTGGATTGGAGTCAAAAGGCGTTTAATGCTTCACCATGGTGGGTTTAAAATTTCATTTTTCTTGTCTTGCCTTGAAGGAAGAAATTGATTACCCCAGCGGGGTTTGAAGTCTTATACTTGGAAGGTTTTCTGCCATGTCCATGTAGCCTCTGGACTTTCAAGCTGACCTGATTTTTGCAATGATTTTGAAAGGAAGTTATGTGGCTTTACAATTCATATCATAATTTGTATCGTGAGTACTGAGAAACTGAAGATCTTACATTTTGATCTTAAGAGAGTAATAAGAAGTGACAAGTCGTGTTCTTTCACAAATTATGTTCCTAAATAGCATTAATACTGCATACTATTCTTTCTTTTAATTCTAATCTCTTTTTGGATGGAAAAATGAAGTTGTATTGATATTTTCCACATAACCTGGTACTAGAAAAAGCCTTGTTATTCTATGAGTGACTTGAAGGACCTTTTGATTTTGAGCAACACTGGAAAATGATGATTTTGTATCTTACAAATTTTCATTGTTCCTTGGAGTGCTATAGAAATTCCCTAAATGTGGCATTATTGAGATTCGCTTGCTCGAATGAAATGTGTTTGTTCTGAAAACAACCAAAAACTCTACTTGTTCTTCTTGATATTTATTTAGCCTTTCAGATGTATTTTCATGATTCCTAGGAGTGCCAGATAAATTTCCGTAAAATTTGGTATTAATGAGACTAGGCCACTCCTATGAAATGGGAATGTTCTGAAAACAACCAACAACTCTAGTATTCTTCTTGCTATCCTCTTCTGTTTGTTATTTACCATGCTTTTCAGATGTATTTTTTCTAAGTTTTGTCAGATAGATATTTGTACTTGCAGTTACCTCTAATTGAACAGTTAAATTTATTGTGGAATGCTGAGAGCTTGTGAAATTAAGCCTAATTGTTTTTCTAGATCATTCTTTTACAGAATAGAATACTGTAATTAGAATTACAGTATTTACTTGGGGATAATAATGCTTATTTTGGTTAAGCAAGTAAAACTCCTCCCACCGTGTTGGAGAAATTTGATTTCTGAACTCCTTAATAGTTTCTTATTTCTAAGTTTTTGAGTTCATAGGCTGGTTCGCCACTTCCCTCTTGGAAGATGAGATTGTTGGAAAATGGTTTCTATTTTCTTTCTCCAAATCCATCCTATTTCTGGTTGCAATTTTAAAGGCGAATACTTGATCCTTTGATTTTGAATATAACAGAGGCTCGATATTCTTGATACAAACTTTTATCACCCGGGTTTGTGATGTTTTTTGTATCTGCAGCCAAGTTTCAACAGGTTATTAACAGTTGATTGCAGTTAATGAATGGCCAAAATTTATTCTCTAGTTTTACTTACCCTTAAGATCTGTTGAATCTATATGTACATGTGCTGCCCTGCAATGTCTGCATGACCCACAAGATCATCTCAAAATTTTCCATGCACCTGGTGGGTGGTGTTATCTTTTATTTGTTCTATGGAATACACATGTTACACAAATGGGGAGTAGGAGATAGTCTGCTGGGAATATTGTATTTAATGTAATTGCAGCTTTTTATTGAAAACCTACAAGAATAGTAACAGATGAAGAAGGGATTTGTAGTAGCAGAAATTGGATTAAAGGCGCAACTGCTGTGTTGCCAGACAAAAGTCCCAAGGTGTATTGATCTATTGACTACTGAATTTATCATTGTTGTGTTGATGTAGCTAATATTTCCATTCCTAATTTAACTTTGTGTTGATATACAATGTCTTTGCTTGAACCTTGGTACTTCAATAGTTCATTAAGATAACATATAACGCCATTCTGTCTGATACAAATAATTCTTCTTGGAAGATATGCTCCAGTTTTGAGGTTTGATTTTACTTTCCGTATGGATTGTCATGAGATTTTCAAATGATTCAGTGTCAGTCAGATGGCCACAATACAAAAAAGGGATTGCTGTCAGATGTCCAGTGATATCAGGATTGGATTTTGGGGAGCTGATATATTTCTATCCCAAGATCCTTAATGGTTTTCAATATCAGGAATAGATATTGAAGAGCTGCTATAATTCTACTCCAAGATCTGACTACTGTTCATGAAGTTCTTGGAATCGTCCAATCCACTCCACTTCTAGTAGTTGGAATTTATCTGGGAATACTGTGTTACAGGAGTGATGCAAGCCCTCTTAAGAGCTGGATCCCATTATACTAACATCAAGATTGCCGTCGTGGAAGTTTGTGGCAAGGGGCATGCTTTTGCATCGTGAATTATAGTACTGACTTTCAATGCTGAGAAAATATCTTTCCGCTTATAATAATATTGGGAAAACACCAATCTGGGATTATAGAATCTGCCTCAAATATTTTGTAATGAAAATGAACCAATAGCATGATTTCCAACTTTTGGGAATATTTACTTAAATAGATTTTCCTCTTTGGTTCAAAGTTCGAAGTTGATCTTTTAACATCAGTAAAACGGCCCACAAGCTGCAGTAAAAAGTGAAAACTGAGTATTCTGTTTAAAAAGTCCATGTCATTTTCCTCCTGAATTGCTTTTACCAGAGGCTGCTTTTGAGTTTTGAGTTAAAAATATTCTCCAGTAGGTTCCTTTATGGCCGAAAAGTCATTTTTGAATACCACACGAGTTCTACTAGTGTGATATTCTTTGATGTCTTTTCCTTGTCAAATTGGAAATTTTGGGTCAATTAACAAACATAAATCTTCTTCAACCGCAATACCAAGACATTAATCTTACACAAGCCAAATAATTCCTCTAAACCATTCAAATCTTTAAGATTAAATTAGTACGTAAACTCACATGATAACCTCTGAATGTACTCTAAATACTGCTTAAGCAGTTACAATTGGTCCCAAATTAGCAGTGTTCTCCATGGTCTTAAAGGCTTCAAATCTTGGTTCCTTGGCCTGGAACTTGAGCCCAGCATAGAGCTTCATGTAGTCTTCGAACACGAATTTCGGGTACAGATCTTTCTTCTCTTCCTTCTCAACCACAGCTGGAGCAGGATAGATCACGGCATCACTCCCTGGATTGTAGAATGATGCAATGGACATTCTGGTCCCATCAGTTTGTGCAATCACTCGGTGCAGCACACTCTTGTACTTTCCATTTGTGATCACCTGAGAGAGAGAGAGAGAGAGAGATGGTGGGAAAATTCGAGTTAGTCACAACTCCAATTTCTCACAAATAAGTATGACAAGATTGACTTCCTGTGGCTACTACCTCAAGTTGGTCCCCAAGGTTGATGACGATGGAGTGGCGCATGGGCGGAACATCGACCCATTGGCCGTCTTTGAGGAGCTGGAGGCCGCTGACCATGTCATCCTGGAAGAGAAGGATGATGCCGCCAGCATCGGTGTGAGCCCGAAGGCCCTTGATCAGTTCGGGCTTGGGGCATGGGGGATAGTTGCTCACTTTAGTGCCAAAGTTTGGACCTTTGGAGCCATAGAATGCATTCTTGAGATAACCTTTCTCAAGGCCAAGGTTCTCACATAGCAAATCCAGAAGCTGCTCAGCCAGTTCCTCCAATTGGGCAGCAAATTCCTTCATAATCTTCCTGTAATCATCCAAAAGATTCAAGAAAAACAAAATATTACATTAGTTTCTATCTCGATGTTTGAAGGCTACATAATCCAGTTACTTTGTGGCCACAAACAAGTAGGAAGAGCTCTAATACTGGCATGATCCTTAGAGATATACCCCCGACAGTTTGGAAAACTTGACAAAGACTATATATGAGAATGGTCTTAAAGAAAACCTGTATTCTTCTTCAAGATCAGGGACTTCCGAGATGTTTGAGACGGGGAGATGGCGCAAGAAGAAGGTGCTTTCCCAGTCCAAATCATTGATTTCAGACTGAACAGCTTCCAGCCCCTTGCGAGCCACCATTTCCTTAAATCTTTGTTCCATGCATTTCCTGTAGTGCTCCTTTGTCAGCCTCTCCACAGTGTCCATAAACTCAGGAGCAATTCCATGATTCACCAGCTTCAAAAGAGAACAAGCAGCAAATCAGTACTACAAAAGCAACTCAGAAAAAGTTTGTTGAGCAAACAGAGTTGATAATCCTGCCAGGGATTAAAAGAAAAGAACTTGTAATTAAGACTACCTCAAAGAAACCCCAGTTTTCACAGGCATCTTTTATCATCTCCATTGTTGCTGCCCTTTCTTCTCCATTGAGCTTCTCCATGTTAATCACTGGAAAAGTTGCCATTTTTCTGTGTGTGTGTGAGAGAGAGATACAGAGAGACAGAGATAGAGAGGCAGAGAGAAGTAGAGAGTGCGTTAACTTTGTTTTTGAATCGCAGTGCAGAGGGGGAGTTCTTGGAGGGCAATTTATAGAGTGCAGGGGTCTGGTTTGGCGACTATTAAGCTAAATATACATATATAACTTAATCTAAGTTTAGAGCTTAATCTAAGTTTATAAAAAATAGTTAATAAAGTATTTCTCTGAGATATTTGTTTATTTATTAGAATCAAAATTTCTAAATATAGACTGACATGAGTCAAACATGCCATTGAGTGGATTATCAACTAATCAAATATAATTTATTTTCACTAATGCGAGATTTGCAAAAAGATACATTTAACCTACTTAATAATTATAACTCAACCAACCAAAAAAGCTGCTTATGTACTCTGAAAATAACCTAAATAACCAAAATAAATAAATTATTCCGTAAAACTATAAAAAAGAAAAGAAAAAAGTCCCTTTTATCATGAAAACTATTTAAAGTATAGGCATTAGGCACATCCAAATCAAAGAAGTCTGAAAAAAATATATGAAGTGGGAACAAGACTCGTGGAGCACATATGCGAATCACATTTCTATGGACCCCTACCAAGGTGGGAGTCGGGACCAATTCAGTAAATAAGAGCTACGTTCTTTCAATTAATATTTAACTTCCTTTAATTTGATTCACAGAAAATTCTTAAATAAGAGTCGTAAAATTAAATTTTTTATTTATTTTAATATATTGTTCTTAAGGTAGTAGTAATATCACGTTACTATTCTAATTAAAAGAGTAGTTTAAAAAAAAAATTATGTTCATTGAATTCATTTCATTTTTTAAACTTCTTATTACATGGAACAATATTAATATGGGTAATAAGTGTACATGTGACACAATTATCCATGCAAAATAACAGAAATTGTAGGACAAGATCCAAATAGCTTACCACATGTTAAATCCAATATAAACTTAACCATATGCAGACTTAGAATTCTATTCGTAGCTCTTTCTTCCACCTTTTAGATTTGATTTTTTCTATCTTTTCTAATTTAGACATAACATGGTTATAGGGTTACCTCAAAAACCTAACAATCAAATGTTGGTTGAAATATTTAAGATACAGGTTCTAAAAAGACAGATTTAAAATCTAATTCCTAGCGAACTCTTTTATTCCACATCAAATATTTATTGCTAAATATAAAAGAATTGAAATATTAAATCAAAACAGTTCTCATTGCCAATTGGGCGAGTTCGATAATAGTAATTTTTGATTATTTTTATTATTAATAAAATTTTATTTTGAAATATTTCAAAAAAATAAATACGAAAGAGAATAGCTTTTTGATATATTGAAGATGACATTTATGGTATTTTGCTTTTTAAAAATTTGGATTTCTATGAAAATTGTTAAAAAAGCATTAAAAATATATAAAATTAATATTTATTTTGTCCGCAAGATAACGTAGTGGAATTTAGTTTTTCTTTCTATTTTTCTCACTTAAATCCAAAGGATATATTATTAAATTATTAAAAGGAAAATTTAAAAGATATCGACAATTGAATGTCCAAGTCACTCAGAAAAGTAGATGGAGAAGGAATTTTGGTTTTGAAACCTAAGAAACTTCGTCCCATTGACCTTTTAGCTTTTCCTATTACTATAATTTTTTTAAGCTTTAAACGTGCTTTATAGCTTAATCACAATTAGTAATCGTGGAGGCTGCGATTGGAGTAGGCTTACGTGCAGATTATTACTACATCGTTACAGACAATAATAACTAATTAAGCCTAATGCTTACAAAAGCTAATGTCTGCAGTGACTCCTTACCTAAAAAAAATGAACGATGGATAAAATTTGTTGTTATTTTTCAACGTCGGCCCATTTGTTTTTATTTTCAAATTCGGTTCATGTTTTCATCATTTTTATAGTTGAAAATAATTTTATTAATTTTTTGTGTGAAAATATAAATACATTTGAATTAATTATATTTTTATATAAATTATATAAATTTGGATATAAAAATGTACTTGTTTAACAGTATTTTTTTATATTAAAAAATATAAAATATTAATATATTCGAAAATAAATTTGATTGGTGTATGAAAAGACATAAAATGCTTAGTAGGTTTAAAAATATATTTTAAAAATAAAAATAAATTATGTTTTGTTATGAAAATATATAAAACAAATGTATTTTTGAAGTTTCAATTAGTAAAAAAATAAAAATATTTTTTATGAAATGAAAACAAATGGATCTAAATACTATCTCTTAATTTCACAATTAAGTTGAAAATGCATCTCTAATTTGTGACTACATGTATAATTGCCCCATAATTTTAAGAAACGAATTTTGTTAATATGGTCATAATACTAAAATTGTGGTGATTCTTGATGAACATTTCGCTCTCAATACAGATCTTTGATCCATTTTTATCTTTGGAAAATATTTGTTGAAATATATTAGCTTCAAATGTGAAATTACATTTTATTTTTTTCCTTCCCAATAGGGGCAAGTCAAAATTGGAAATTTCCTAATACAAACCAAGTTAGACCATTCAACGGAGCTCCACAGACGTATACAAAGACAGCTAAGAAACACACAATCATAAATAAAATAAAAATAAATTCCAAATTAAAAATAAGCAAACTTGATAAATTCCTTGCTGACTACTCCACAAGTAATTGTAGTTTCGTCTTTTGCCTATTTGATTATGTCACTATTTAGTCTATGGCTGAGCAAAAATTGATGGCTTAATTCAGTTTCTGGTCTAACAGATATTCAATTGATTTGGCAGTTCTAATAAATAAACTGTTCACTAATTTCCATGTGTTTGGCGAGGGAGGATTTGTTGAAATTTGATTGAATTTTTGTTGCAATATCATAATTTAAGTGTGTGAAATGAATACATTAAATAATAATATTTGTATTTGGTTCGAATTTCATAGTTGGCCGTTGATAATTGAAATTTATAAATTATTAATTTGTTATTAGTTGATACAAAATTATGTAACTATGTATATATTGGTTTCATTTAAAAAGAAAAAGAAAAGAAATATGGCTCACTTGATTTGTACATTTCAGTTTCGCAATCACTATTAATGGCTTCTCTTTAATTGACGTGAAAAAGGAAACAACTAAGAAAGCAGGAATAAAACATGGACTGATTGATTCGAAGCAAACTATGGGCTTTTCTTAGTTTACACGAATTTAATCCTGGCCATTCACCTTATGTCTCTGACCTTTCTTTATTTTTTTTTTATTTTTCTATTTTTATTCTTTGGCCAATGTTTGGACTCGAATTTTGGGACTTGACAAAGTTTGCTAACAAATTTACTGGTCGATGATGATCCGATAATTGGACTGTCTCTCTGCGAAATTTGCTCCGTCAACTTACCATTTTCTCAATAAGAATAAGAATAATGAACTTTGATGATGTAAAACTGAGACCAACTTTTGAAAAGTTTTCACCTGCACCAACCCATAATTGCTAGTCAAGAGTATAATGAGATGAAAAATTAAGATAATAAATTTATATTAATTTATAATCAGATATTTTTAAATTTTAAATCGAATTCAACAATTGATGTTGTGATACTATCACCCAAACCAATGATCAAGGGTATTGGGTATGAACGACAATGAGTATTTATAGGCACGATAAAAATTATATCAATTATGATTCGACTACCTTATTCGAATGAGTATGATCAAAACAATGATTTATTAAATTTTGGTCTCATATAAGGTAAGATTCTCTTGCTATATTAGAAGACATAATAAGTTGAATAAATAATAAAAAACTATTTTCATTAAGATCGAGTTGTTCTATCAGCTCGAATCAATCCACATTCTATGTTCAGGCTTATCAGGAAAAAGTCAATTCAACCAGTTTGATTCAATCTATCAAAAGCAACTCTGGACCTGTAAGGTCGAGTTCAGTCTTTTGACCCCGAAACCCAAATCAACTAAGGTCAATAATAAATAGGTTAAATTAAGGCCACATCAACTACAAATTGAGTTATTGCACTCATCACAACAAATGTCGAAATTATCACAATGAAAATTTTTCAATACTCAAATTAAAACAAGGAGAGATAAATAATTTATTTATAAAAATACAAATGAATTACGTACCTTAAAAAAATAGTTGAATGATGTATTTATAGTGTTTTTTAGTAAAGTCGTAATCTAGTATTGAATAATGGGTGGACCACATGTGCTCTATAAATCTATTAGAAAGAATTGATTTGTTGGGGTTTTTTAGATTACTTTATTTTATTTTTTTTAAACTCGTGTTATTGGATCATGTCTTATCACTATATATTTACAAAGTTATGGTGGTGAAGTCGAATCTAACTCTTATCCTAAAAAAACATATTTTATCCTGAAAGAACATAACATGTCACTATGTCACTATGTCGAATTTGGATCTGGTCTTAGGTTCGACGAGTTTGTAAATTGAGCTACCCTTGTTTTTCTGATGTGGTCTCCAGTCTCCAACTTGAGAAGATGCCATTCTTCAATAGCAAGTATACCCTATCCAGGCTCCACCATGATAATGAGCCCCCATCAAGAATTAAAGCTATGTCGCATTATCTTCCTTTGCCTGTATTAATTTCAATTTACAAGCCTGAGCCTGAGGAAGCAGCTTCAATTCTGATTACTAAAATCAGCCCATTACTAAATAAAGTGGTTGCTAGCATTAGGAATGTATGTACCCTGCCAATATTTCCCTGCTACATACAACTGCACCCTCCAATTATTAGGCCTTGACTAACCAAATTGCATCATTGAACTTTTGGACCTCCACCACCACCACTCTGGTCAGTGCTAGAAATGCACGCACCTTGTTTTAATAGAATCATTTAAATTTTATTTTTTTTAATAACTCACACATACATTAAATCATATACATTAAGTCGAACTTTTAACTTCCACAAAGATTGCGATACCATCAAATCAAATGAACGATAATTATAAATATTTAACCGTTGATTCATCATAATTTTGTTCCAACAGATAGAAAAATTTCTTAATAGTTGAATATATATCTTATTTTATTGCAAAACTTCTTTTGATCTCTTTTGCATTGATCTAATAAACATCATGGGACTTTCTCAAGCATATTTAGGGAGCACTTAGGTAATTTATCAATAATCTAATACTACATAAAGCAACTTGTGACAAGAAAAAAAAAAGAAAATATTATTTAAAACGCCTTGCTATCATGGAATTCATAAGCACGTACAATTTTCAAAGTTTTACCATGACATATATTATTTTGATGACTATGAATAACATAGAGAGTAAGATTGTCAATCTTTGTCATGTATTAACAATAATTTAAATTTCTATCACGTATCCCATAACTGGAAAAACTGTTTGTGGCATATAGTATAAATATAAAAAGTTGGCCAAGACGGCAAGACTGCCATTAATCTCGGCGGCAACAAAGATCTACTCAAAATATTTTCTTCTTCGGTTAGGTAAAAACTGAACTTGTCTTGGGCGTGTTTGGAAAAATGAACATCATCAATAAATGTAACAGTTATTCTCTAGAACAGCTCCTACTATTTTAATATAGAATTAAAATAGAGAATTGTTAAATTTTAATAGGGATGACTATTGGAACGAGGGTTCAAATTTAAACTCATCCGGTTTGGGACGAATTTGTTAAAAAAAAGGCAGAATTAGAGTGAATTTTGATTTTTTGTTCAAACTCATCTCGCCCTTAAACCTGTTTAATTTCTTATTTATTATATATGTATTTATGTAATGTTATTTTTTAAAAATATATTTTTTTAAAAAATTTAATGATATTATTTTTTAAAAATATATTATTTTTTAAAATTATAAAACAGAACCGGTCTAGAGGACCCAATCCACTCAATACGAATGCAGATGAGTTGATCCGAATTCTATAAAATCTTGATAATCTCGAATTTTAATAAATTCATCCAAAACATACTGTTGCCATCTCTAATATTTCACATTATAGTCATCATAATGCGAGGAATACCTAAATAAGTGGCAATGAAACTTCCTCTCTACAAAAGGAAAAAGGTCAAAGCTAGAAACAATGGACTCTTCTCGATAACTATTGGAAATAAATCATGCTCTTGGTGTGCTGTATACCCGTCTACATACAGTCTCCATGGTGGGGACTCACCATGAAAGAAAATATCAAAAATAAGGGTGGTGGGGTGGGGGTGGGGGTGGGGGGTAGTTTGAGGTATCAAAATGTTCAAACAATTTCTTCCAAAACTAAGGTCAAACTAAATGAATTGAAGAGGGTTTGAATCCGGATGTTGATATGTGTGGGATTTGTCTTGTATAAAGGAGGTCATTTCTCTGGTGGTTTCCATCAATTAATTTTCCCTTGTTTTTCATGAATGATAAGACACATTGACCAAAATGAGTTAAAGGTTGTAATAATCTTGATGATATTCGTAATAAAATAAAAACAAATAGGAGACAATTAGAACTAAATCATTGTGAATAGATTGCCCAACTACTCCTAGAAATTACAATATAAGCTTTGTACTTTTGCAATATTTTATTGTTGGCACCTATTAGTTTATGATAAATGTGCTTTAAAATATAATTTGTGATTTTTCACGTTGATCCAGAAAATGACAAAACCGAAATGAGTACATTTAAAAAAATTGAGTATTACATTTTTTTAAGTTCTAAAAATGAAGAGAACTCTTCGAACAAGCTAGTTTTGGAAGATGCAATATTACTTGACAAAATTTAAAAGGTTTAATTACAGCAGCATTTCTTACTATTTATAAAATACAGATACATCCACTCTTTCTCAGAAACAGACGTTAGAAAAAGTTTACGAAATTATTGAAATGATATTTTTGCTCCCGCTTTTATTTTTTAATATGTGTATAAAAGAAAGGGTATTATTGTTACTTTTATATAATTGACGGGTTGTATATATAATATTGTTTGTTTAAGTACTTAACATATCTTATTATATTAAAACAAAGATTATTGTAATTAATATGTAATTTAATCCTCTATATTTCATGTAGCATCGAATTCATCAAATTGAGAGATAATGTTGACGGCGATGACAAAAAAGGACTGAAAACTTCAATAAATTATTTGTTGGTACTTAAATCCACATGAATGAAACATCTTTACAAGAATAAATAGTATTTAAAGACATACACATAAACATATAATCTATCTATCTATCTATCTATCTATCTATATATATATATATATATTCAGTTTATAAATGCACATATTAAATGATATTTGGTTCCACAAACAATGAGGGAACGAAAAAAACTAAATGAGAAAAAATTAATTATTTGGTTACAATGTTCCCAAAAATTATTAAACAACATTATCAAAACTAAAAAAGTTGGAAATGTGAAATTGTTTTAAATTAAGATATATTTTTGAATTACAGCAGCATTCCGTACTATTTATAAAATTACACCTACATCCTCTATCTCTGGAAGTTAGAATTTTTTTTTGAAATTTTTGAAATGATATTTTTGCTTTTGCTTTTATATTTTAAAATATGTGGATAACAGAAGGAGTATTACTGTTAAATTTAGATAATAGAAGGGATGTATATGTAATATTGTTCGTTCAAATACTTAACATATCTTATTATGTTAAACACAAAAATTATAGTAGTTAATAAGTGATTTAAACCTCTATGTTTAGGTTATTATTTTTCCTTGTTTGAAAATAGGTGGTGTGCTGGTTGATCACGAAATTAGTGAGTTGTGATTTGCGTCACGAATTAGCGTTATGATTGTTGGGGGTGTTCGGCGAAAACCCTTCAACGCTCAAGTCAATAAATTGCAAAGGTAAATTCAACCAAAAACTAAAGAGTACTTAAAATTTAATCAAATATGTATTTTTCAATTATGAAATAGAAGGATATTTATAGTGAAAAATAAAATTTTTATAAATTATTGGATCTTCGGCCATTAGAGAATTTTTCTTTTTGATCTTTAATCTATATACCTACTTTTTTGGCCCATATTAATGCAATCTATTTAATTTGGTCTAACCCCATCAATTCATAGTATTGAATACAAAGATTACGAATAATCAATTCATAATACTGAATACAAAGATTCTTTATTCAAATAGTATGGAATTCATCGAATCGTCTAGATAATATGATGATCAAAAGGATATAAAAACTTTAAGAAATTATTTGTTAGTCCACGAGTGAAACATCTATTTCCTTGCAAATGTGTGGATTTTTCCTTGCAAATGTGGCTGGCCTTAACAACGTCAGAAGCCACAGGCCCATCCACCGAGGTTTGGCCCATGTAAAATTAAACACTTTCAATTTTAAGAAAAAATAAAATAAAATGGCAAAACTTCTTAAGATGGAAAGATCATCCAAGTTAGACTTGGACTTCACCGCTTTCTTAAAATGGCAACTATAGTTGATGGTTGAGAATTTAATCAACTTGTAAGTGATTTTATATGTTCGAATTTCATTTTTATGCAAATTAATTGTAAAATGTCTTAAAAGTTACTAAAATTGGAAATGAAGTCCTAAGTTGCTAGCGTAATACTCAATAAATAATATATAATGTGTAGCATATACTACACCGGACATCAAGCGTAAGAGGTAGTGTCAAGTTGTCAACTATAGTTTGTTAGGCCCAAACCAAGGAAGCCAAAAATTTGAAGATGAGGGTTAGAGCCTTTTGCCCTTTGGACCTGGGTTATCTATCTATCTTTAAAAATTCAATGAAAGTGCTTCATACTATTTTTAAAAATATCAACTATATTTTGTTAGGCCCAAGCCAAGGAAGCCAAACATTTGAAAATGAGGCTTAGAGCCTTTTGCCCTTTGGACCTGGTTTATCTATCTCTCTTTAAAAATTCAATGAAAGTGCTTCATACTATTTTTAAAAATATTATTATAAAAAAATAAAATATGTTTGTTGAATGATGATTTTCCAGATATGCATAGATTGATAAAATCATAGATGGAGCTAAGGGGCGGACGGCTGCAGTACTCTTCAACTTCACAAAATTTAAGTTGGTATAAATTTTATTATAAAATTATTAAAATTTTAAAATATCATCTTAAAAAAATTAAAAATATTTTTTTAATCTACTATTTAAAAAAAAATAAAAATCAATCACTCAGCTAGGTTTTGGAAGCACTCTGACATAATGCATGTAGTGGTTTGGCAGATGGCACCTTGTTATCGAATACAATTATCATATTTTCCAACTTTGGTCTATTAGTCCCATAATAATTACAAGTAACAATAAATCAATACAAATATTTTCGTGTAAGACTCCACAGTTAAAACTCAAGATGAGTAAGCTGGCACTATCAGTTACAAGTAGCTTGTGAATTGTGATCCACGCACCAAACATGAAATTGTTATTTATTTATTTATTTATATATATTTAATGGTACAGGAGCTTTGCATGAATACTATACGAAAATTGCGTGCTTAACTAGGAGTCTAACTAGAGCATTCAAACTTGATTATTTTTTTATTTTTTGGAAACCGCATTTGCACATGGCTTCCCCTGAAATTTTATCAATCTTCACAATCTTTAAGCACAGCAAACAATATTTTCACAGTGATTTGGCTGTCTCCATTTCTATTGTATAGTACAACATTTTAAAAATCAAATACAATCTAATAGACTCGACCGATCTAATTGCAAACAATGTTTGATTTGATTGAAGTAAAAAATTGAAAATGCAGTTAAATTGAATTGAAAACTTATCAAAATTATTCATTTTTTTTAAATTAACTTGATATTTAATTATCTATATTTGAATATTTGAATTTTAACTTTGTTACATATATTTTTTAATTAATTAATTATTTATTTTTATTTTATACATAATAATCAGTATATTATATTATTATTTTATATAATATAATAAAAAAATATATTAATTTCTATCAATTATAAAATTAATTTAATTATAAAAATATGTTATAATACCATAATAACTCGATTTGGTTCCAATGTGTATGTTCCCTAAATTTGCGTCAAATAAAAAACCAAATTTATAAAAATACAAAAAGAAGAAAGATGGAGAATATTCTAGAATTCTGGATGACGGGATATCAAGTTATACGTGTGAGGATCAAGAAAATCAATAGACCAATCTTTACCTCACATTACAAACGGTGTTAGTTCATGGGTACAAAACAGGCAAAAGCCCACAATACCCCCAGAACCTAACAAGAACCAATGAAACGTGCATTTTGACTCAGAATAGTCACCAGTCCCCAGTTTCGGTTCCCTGCAGCTTTGGAAAAAACTCTTCTTTGTAAACAACCTCAACAAAAATGTCTTCAGTCGCTTCTACCTCAGCAAAAATGGCTTCAATCGCTTCAATCAATAAGTTCCCTTGTAAAACCTTTCCGAATTCGTCTCAAAACTCAAAGTCTATCCCGAATACTTCCCTTTCTCCCGTTAATCGGATCAATTTTTCGTCCCTTTCTATCACGAAGTCTACGAAGCTGAAGCAGAATTTCACTGTGCGGGCGGTGAGCGATGATGAGTGGGGCCCTGATAATGAGCCTTCAGCTCCAGGAGTGGCGGTTCTGGAGGAGAAGCCGTCGGAAATCGATATATTGAAGAAACAATTGGTGGACTCTTTCTATGGAACAAACAGGGGATTGAGTGCCTCCAGTGAAACCAGGGCGGAGATTGTGGAGCTCATCACACAGCTCGAGGCTAAAAACCCGACTCCGGCTCCAACTGAGGCTTTGACCCTACTCAATGGAAAATGGATTCTTGCGTAAGTTCCGCTTGGAGAGTGATACTTTTTGTTTCTTCAAATTGTTTCTTAGTATGTTTTACTTAGATGCAAATTTAATCTGTGCGAATATATGGAGCATAGTTTATAACTTTTTGTTTGGATTTTAATTGTTTCGTGAATCACATGATTAGTGGATCACTTGTTCCTATTGTGTAGAAGCCAGTTTGCAGTTGTCATTTGTGCAGTATTTGTATGATTGGCTGTGCCCACTTTTCGCATAGATTATGTATCTGGCTATCTAGTATTTACTTCTTTTTATTTGCTGAAATATGTTAATATAATCTCTCACACGAAAATTGACCCCAAGTTAAGTAGTATTTTTGAGGAGCTGGAACTAGCTCCATCACTATCTTCTGATGCTTTGCAGTATAGATTGCTTCTGATGTTTACAACAAACGGAACGTAAACTAGGTGAACCGTAAATTATGTATAATACAATTGCTATCAGTCAATAATCACTCTGCTCATCGAAGAATTTGATATCTCAGTCTACCAACTAAGTCTATCACTAGCATTCAGTACTTCTTGGAAGTACAAGTTTGTATGAGTAGTTAGAGTTGCATTTAAGTCTATGACATGCAAATTGGAGGGAAAATATGGCATGTGGAAATTGGGAGTCTTCCAAGCTCTATTGTGATTCTGTGAATGCTATGCTTTTGGGTCCTGAGCAGAAATGTGACAGAAACCATGCTTATGTCACAATCTCAAAGCATGATTGCAGCTAGTGATTCTTCATTTGTTTTTCAATTGAGCACTGCAGGTACACAACATTTGTGGGTTTGTTTCCTTTGTTATCAAGGGGTGCAGCTCTGCCACTGGTGAAACTTGAAGAGATATCGCAGACCATTGACTCAGAAAATTTCACAGTCCAGAACTCAGTCCTGTTTTCTGGACCATTGGCAACCACTTCAATTACTACCAATGCCAAATTTGAAGTTCGAAGTCCCAAGCGTGTGCAGGTTTTTCCTTTTACTTGTATTATTATTTCTTTCTCGAAAATCCTTTGTTGTCTATAGCTTCATTTGTTAATCTTACAATGAAAACTTAATCTATTGTTTGGTCATGGAAAGGGAAACTTGTTTCTTTTTCATGAGGTTTCGAGGGACTGTGTGATAAACTTTTTGAATTTTTTGATCATTGCCTGTGATCATATATTGCTGTATTTCTGATTTCTCTTAATGCTGAGTTGCAGATTAAGTTTGAAGAAGGCGTCATTGGGACACCCCAGTTGACAGATTCCATTGTATTGCCAGAAAATGTGGAATTTCTGGGACAAAAAATTGATCTCACACCCTTCAAAGGGTTACTCACCTCTGTACAGGACACAGCTTCCTCTGTCGCCAAGACCATTTCTAGCCAACCACCATTGAAGTTTTCCATCTCCAATAGTAATGCGGAGTCATGGCTGCTAACAACATACCTCGACGATGAACTCCGAATTTCAAGAGGAGATGGAGGCAGTATATTTGTGCTCATCAAGGAAGGCAGCCCCCTTTTGACACCTTAGACATATACTGATTTTCAACAACTGTCTGTTATTTTCACTCCTTTGTTTGGGGCTTGTGAAATTGCATGTAATAAATAATTATGGGTGATTGACAAGAAATCGAATTAGAAACCAAGGAGTTATCTCCCAGTGTATGTATAGTTCGAATATATCCTATAAATTTGAAAATATTCGATCCATAATGGGCTAGTTCGTCTTTTCAATCAATTGACTATTCATGTTTTTTCAGCTAACAATTTCTTACTATCCTGGAACCCCACCAAAAAGAAGCATATAGTATTTAATGAATGGCTCGTATATGATACTTTCAATATTTAATTACAGCTGCAATGGTTTAATTAGATATCAGACATCCATCTTCTCCATGGATTATGGCCAGTTGGAAATATGTTGTATTGGGCATAAAGCTTACCTGGTCATGACTTTGGTACGCGGTTCTTTCTGCAAGAAAGACAAGGGAAGGAAAGGGGTCCTTTGTAGTAGCCCTGAAAGGCTCATTTTTCAGCACCACCTCACTTGGTTTGTGACCAGCTTCAAATTTCAAGGAGTGCCGGTGAATTGTTCCCATCACACTTCAGACAAATTCCGATTATTATTTTCCTCAAGTCATCTATACTTGAGGGCTGAGTGACCTAGGTACTATAACATGGTCGTCTTCGAAAATTTACATTGAATTAGATTTAAAGGGGTACAGCAGTATCGCCATGAGATGGAACTCTTAAACAGGATATGCAAATTGTTCTTGTTCAATAATCTTTGTTTTCACCTGCCAATCTTTCCTACTGTTGATCTCAGTTAGTACACAGGTCATGGTACTTACCTTATTTTTCCCGAGGGGAGATCTTTTGTTATGCAAATATGTGAAGCTCATCTTACAGGTGGTTTCCAATACAAGACATTACCAAAAAAAATTCTTACAGGTGGTTTCTCTTTTTATGCAATTACTAGTTTAACCGTTTGCAGTATGTCAAGAAGCAAGAATATATAACTGGAATAAGAATCATTCCCTCATCAATGTCGTTTACAATATAGAAACAAATCAGTACAAACATCATGGAATACCTCAAGTATAATGCCTCGAAACTCCTCTGAATTCATCGTCAGATAATAATTCAAGAGGCGCC
The DNA here is from genome assembly GCA_019321725.1 of Paulownia fortunei. Classification (NCBI taxonomy): domain Eukaryota; kingdom Viridiplantae; phylum Streptophyta; class Magnoliopsida; order Lamiales; family Paulowniaceae; genus Paulownia; species Paulownia fortunei. The sequence continues at coordinate 15,906,118 of CM033120.1, forward strand.
GCAAATCCTTAGCCTCATGAATCCTGTTTGCCAATATCATCTGCTCCATGGACTCTCTAAAATCCTCTCTGGGATCATAAGAAGACTTCTCCATAGCCACCATCACAACAAACCTGGTGTCTTCACGTCTCGACCGTCTAATCCTCTCTTCATTCCTTGCTTCCCGTCTTTCTCTGATCATTTGATCCAGCCTTTCTTGTACCATGGCGTGTGCGATGCTGGAAATAGTATGAAATCTATCTGAACTATTCGAGCTTTCTGCTTCTTCCGAGGAAGACACACTAAGCCTACAACTACAGCACAATGCCTTGCATCCTCTACTTTGAAGCTTCTTCTGCTTCTTGATCACTTCTCTGGATCTTTGCATTCTTACACATTTGAACCAGAATGTGAGCTCTCAAAAAAATTCATTTATGCAATTAGGCAGTGGGCTCGGGGCTAATCATGATTATGTCCTGAGATTAAAGTGTGTGAAATGTGTCCAAAAGTTGCGGCCTGACTGGATTAGGAAGATTTGAACTGATATGGAGGGAACATTTGATTTGTTTATTAAGGTAATGATGGTCATGATGTTACATAGATCTGCCTTTAGTTTCTTTTTATATAGGACATGTATTAGCCATTGGGTGGCATGCTTTTCTAATCGTGGTTCAAGTTTAAAGAACATATGTTCAATTATGCTGAAGTAAAGGATTAAGTACTTCTTGGTGCCAAAGTGAAAAAAACAATAAAAAAATCTTCACAATGAAGCAATGCAATTTTTGTTTAATGACACTATCCAATCCTTTAATTACCCTAAACATTTTTTTTTTTGAAAAAAAAAAAACCCTTTTGTAGATTTTATTATTGATGGAGCAAACTAGGAGCAAAATAATTGCAAATGAACAATAATAATAGGGTTAGACAACATGTGAGACAAGATCTTTTATTATAAATTATATTATATTTTTTATTTTATTTTATTGTATTAATTGTTGTGTAACGTAAATAAAATTTTACACATAATGAATATGTAATAGAATTTGCAATATAAAATTATTTGTGAAAACAGTCAAATTGTGATTCGAATTAGAAAACACTTAATCACGTGTAGTGACTCATAAAATGAAGGTTGGTCTACTCTTTGGGGACAAAAGCATGTTATTATGCTTGTCTTATGCCTTTTAAAGGTATGGAATTATTTCTCAGCTGATAGTTATACACAACTATAAGGAAAAACAAAGAATATTACTCGTACAAGTGGAGAAAATCTAGGGTTCCAGATTCTGTATGCACTTTACAGGATAAAGAAGATGAAGGAAGTAGGTGTTTTGTCATGTGATATTTATTGACGCATGCCTAATAACTCAGTTTGATAGGCACATTATAAAGACTGTTCACTCATTCTTTCAACATATGATTGTATTATTTCTTGGTACCAAGTTGTCAACCAAGTAAGCTGGTTCATGTGGTCGAAATGATGGCATGGTAAAGCTTTATATGAAGTTGGATATAACCCCAACTAATAATTATTTTATTATTACTAGAAAGTACACATTCTTAGTGGTGAAGAGGGACTAGTAAAGGCTGCTGCTGAGCCTGAGAATCACTCTACATATTTCGGTTAACTATTTTAATTTATATTTTATTTAATATATATATATATATATATGATTCATAATTAAGTATTTCTTTTAAAAAATATTTATTTAAGATGTAAAATAAAAGATATAATATCAATTTACAGTATACTCTAAATATTTGAAATGGTGAAATTTTGGCTATAGGACTTTTCTAATCAATGTTTCTTTCTTTCTTTTTATTTTTCCAATTTTTGGTTAAAAGATATTTGATTACGATGAATGTTAGAAAAAGTTTAATTGTTGAAGTGAATCCGTTTCTTTTGTTGGTAATTTGATCAAAAGATTGATGGCAACTTATGAGTCAGAGAAGCTTTGATTTAATTTCAACTTATAGTGACCATACTGTAGATCCGTCAAGTTGGCCTTCAGTTTTATAACATGTTTGGTTGAGTTTATAAATTTTTTATAATATTTTATAAATTATTTAAGAAGTTATAAGATCTTCAAAAATAATTTATAATTATTTTTTTAAAAAAATTTATAAGATAAAAAAAATTGTTTGAAAGTTTATAAACTCCAAAAAAGAAGTATCTCCACCTTAACTTATTTTCAAAATAAAATTTAATTTTAATAAATTTTTTTAATTTTGATAATTTTAATTTCAAAATTATTAATACTAATATTTTAAAAGCTCCATCAAATTATTTTATCCAAATACTCCAATAACTTATTTTTAAAATAAAATATTATATATTATAAATTCTAAAAATATTTTATAAGATGGAGGTACTTATAAATTTTTTTAAATAAGCTTACCCAAACACTCTCTTAATCATATCAGACTCCATTTAAATATTTGTCACAGTGTGAACTTAAAGGTCAAGTTCTCCAATTTTCTATTATTTTTAATTTTTCAATATATTTTTTTGAGATATATAATAATTCTTAACAAAAAAGAAATGTATATCAATTGAACTACCAAACTCTAGGATAGAAGTAGTACTTGTGTTTGAGCCAAGATCTAGTTACCCATAAAGCTGAAGTTAGAACCACAAAATCTTATTTATGGGCTTAGGCCCAAATATATTGATGACATAGGCCCGCCTCAACCAATGATTTTTTCTTTTCTTTTATTTTATTTTCTTTTCTTTTCTTTGTTGGATTACGAATCGGTAAGCGTTAAAACAAAAACCCTAATTTCCCAAAAATTAAATTGCACATCCCTTATTAAACCTCAATCACGTGCAGCATGCGTGCACCTATTTCGTTAAATTACTTAAACACCCTTTACTTACAACTACCCTTTTGCCGGATCTTCCGAGGACACTGTTACCCTCGTCACTCGACACATGAACTAGAAGAGAAAAGAGACAGACAAACAGCTAAAATAAAGGCTCTCCCCGAAAGATCTGAGGTTTGCTCACTCCCAAGTATAGTGTGTAAGAACGACGAATTTCCGATGGCGGCTGCTGCATTGGTTGCTAACGGCGACGTAGCCGCTGTTAAATCTCCGACCACCGGCCGATACGCCGCTTTTTATAGCGAAGTACAGAACAGCCGCCTCGATCATCCCCTCCCCCTCCCCTCAGTCCTCAAAAGCCCATTCAAAGTCGTCGACGGTCCACCTAGCTCTGCTGCAGGCAATCCAGGTGTATATGCACAAAACCACACACTCGTACACACAATCTTTTACGCACGCACTCACGTGTTTAGCGGATGTATGTTATGAATGTTAATTTGTTTCGTTGATGAAGATTTTTAGTGACCACATTGCTGAAATTGCTTAAGTCTAGAACTCATTAATGAAGCATTTGCGTGATCTGGAAAATCTAACTTCTTTCTTTGAGGATAGTTTAGTGACACGATTTTGAAGGATTTATTACTACTATTTTCTCGTACGTTCGGCTTTTATGCTTGAAATTGGATTCGTATAATCGAAATTCAGAACAAAAACTACTTAAATTAAAATAGACTTATTATTATTTCCCAAATCTCATTTATCTTAAAGCAGACACAACATTTTGGTTTTTGATGGACTTCAGTAGGAACCTTTTGTTTAGTTTTGTTGATTTTGCTGATCTCAATATCATTGTGAGTAGGAACTATATAGTTTTTGCTTTGTGCTCGATTAATTAATTCTGTCGAGCATGAGGTCAACTTTGATCCTCAGCAGTATGATTTTATTGATGTGTGACCAGAGTTTCGAGATTTTAGAAATTGGATTGATGAACTTGATTTGCTTTTCAAAAACTTTTATCTGTATGTGGACTAATGCTAATTATGTTGCATGCATTGGATAATATGGATATCATAATATTTAAGTGCTCCTGACTCCTATCTATTGTTCTAAACTGAGTCAAAGAGTCTTCCACTCGTGTTTTTAGTCTATGGGTTGACCTAAAATTGACTTGATAAGAACAAACTAAGGGTATTGGGACATGTGGATAAATGCAGATGAGATTGCAAAATTGTTTCCTTGCCTCTTTGGACAACCGTCAGCAACCTTGGTACCAGAAGATTCCATTGATAACTCTTTGGGTCAGGGCTTGAAGATTGGAGTGGTTTTATCTGGAGGCCAAGCTCCTGGAGGGCACAATGTTATTTCTGGAATTTTTGGTTAGGGCTTGAATTTTCATCTAATATTTTGTGCTGAATGTTTCTGAAGAATTGATTTAATCATGTATATGTGTTGCAGATTACTTGCAGGATCACTGCAAAGGGAGCACATTGTATGGATTCAGGGGTGGACCAGCAGGAATAATGAAGTGCAAATATGTGGTGTTAACCTCAGAGTATATCTATCCTTATAGAAATCAGGTAAGTTCATTCGTTGTGTGAGATACTTACTATGTTAATTTTTGGCAGTACTTCAATGGTTCTTTATTGCACTCAGCTTCTGTGCATTCTAAAATAATTTAAGATATGAAGAGAAACTAAGCAAAAAAAATTTTAGTATTCATGACAGCATCCAATTGAATGCAAACAAGTTGCTTGAAACCTTGATGTGCTGTTTTTTTTCTTTTTCAAACTAATATTGATTGTTACTCTTTTGCTCTTTGCTCTTTGATTCTTTCTTTCTTTCTTTCTTTTTTTAACATTGTGTGATTAATTTGGTTGTCTTATGGCTTTTATATGTTTTCTTTTATTCATGTTAATTGATCAAAGACTTTTAATATTTGATCACAAATATTTTAGCCTACAATCAAACCTGGTCAAGATTAAACTATCCAAGCAATGGTGTGAGCTGTTTTAATTATTATATTACTTGCAGGGTGGATTTGATATGATTTGCAGTGGAAGAGACAAGATTGAGACTCCAGAACAGGTATACATTTGACTCTGATAGATATTTATACTCTACCTAGATAAACCTTTTTGTGAAAAGACTGACAGAAGCTGCATCAAATTCATTTTAGTTTAAGCAAGCTGAAGAAACAGCAGTTAAGCTTGATCTACATGGCCTTGTTGTAATTGGTGGGGATGACTCAAATACAAATGCCTGCCTTCTGGCTGAAAATTTTAGGTTGGTAATCTACTATGTATTGAGAGATATTATTGTCTCTGTTTGCCTTTGTCACTGTACTTGGTAGTTATATAGACAGTTTGTATTAACTTGATTTCCTCCTAACCTACCAGTTGAATATTTTACAGGAGTAAAAATTTGAAAACTAGGGTCATTGGATGTCCGAAGACCATTGATGGTGATCTGAAATCCAAGGAGGTTCCCACAAGTTTTGGGTTTGATACTGCGTGCAAGGTGATTTTATATATGCATTTCTTTCTATAGTTTATACTTAAATATACCAGTTATATATGGGTTATTGCACCAAAATATATATGCGGCCTGCTATTGAAACTCACTTCTCTTCTGTTTATATGTCAGTTCCTTTTGTCTTTCTCATGCTACTATTGTGTTAAATTACTGAATGATATGTGGTACAATTTTGAAAGAGTTTTAGGCATTTTACCATTGTCATAACATTGGCATCCATGTTTTTCAAGCCAATTATTTACTGTATTTTATAACTTTTCTTTCAAGGAGTAGTGTGCCATTTAATACAAATTGATTTCTTTGAATATTACATGCAATTTCTGAAGGAGCTAATCTTGTTAATTTTGCATAGCATTACTGGTAATCTCTAGCTGATAAGTTAATTCAACTCTTTCTGCAGATATACGCGGAAATGATTGGGAATGTCATGATCGATGCTCGTTCAACGGGAAAATACTACCATTGTAAGTAAACTGGATTTATAAGTTGCAATTCTTTTCAATGTTATTTCCCAGAATAGGCTTGATACAGAACTTTTGTTGTGCTTTCATCCATTAAAAATTGCCAATCCTCTCAGTTTGCTCTGTGTCTGATGTCAAAACATAGATTTGAAACAAACCTCAAAAAAATTTAAATTCCCGAGTAACTTTGCAAGTCAAAGATGTTCATTTCGCCAGAGGGAGTGTTGATTGAACTTTGCTATCAACCAAAGTTTCTGTATCTAATGAAATCAACTCGACTATCACTGTCTCAGCTTGGGCTTTATCTTGCTGCAAAGCAAGTTGCTTACTCCATGTTGTCAAATATTACTCTTCTCACCGATTCTCTATGCTCTTGGTCTTACCTTCACACTGATTCTTAGTGGACCTCATTAGTAAATACAGTTACAATCTTGTCATCATTTAATTTTTAATTTCTTTTAATTCATGTAAGTTCCCTCAGCCAGAGGCATTTTCTTTCCAATTGTTATGGGGTTCAGCTCAGCAGTTTCTTAACTTTACAGTTAATATCATGATACTGTTGTGGTGTTATACATGTAGATGAGTTATGAAGTAATGAAACATCTCATTTTTTGCAGTTGTTCGACTTATGGGGCGTGCCGCTTCTCACATTACATTAGAGTGTGCTTTGCAAACTCATCCGAATATCACTCTTATTGGAGAAGAGGTACATATCTCTTTTTGTAATTCCTTTTCCTGACATCTCTCTGGTTTCATTGCACATTGATTTCTGACATAAAACCATATAGTATTTTGAATTCTAATGCTATTCTTACTTCACAGTTGACACATTTCTTCTTGAAATGAAGGAGTGAGGCCTTACTATCGCATTGCAGCGAGGGTTGATTGAGTGTGGGGATGTAGTCTTTGAGGTTGTTATTATGCTTAAATAAAGAAAATGAGAAAAAAATAAAAATGTAAAAAAAGACATGATGAACACAAGCAGATGAGGCCATGATGTTGTCTACAGCTAAAAATTGAGAGCATAAAATGTGTTTTGATAAGGTAAAAACCTGAATCCAACTCCTACATGGATCTACCAAAGTGGCTGTGGCCTAATTGCCCAAAGAGATACAAATAAGAGTACTCTATTCCACAGCGAAGGGAATGTTGAAGTATGTTTATGTTGTGCCTAGCTGTGGCAACATAGAAAATTAGGAATTGATGGGCTAAGTAACTGGACTGCAGCTTACAAAATGTTCCGCAAGGCAGTTTCGTTTTCCCCTTTTCCATCATTTCAAATGTTGACTCTTCAGAACATTTTTTCTGATTAGAATTAAATATTTCAAACTTTGTAATTGTGACTGTTTGTAAGAGCCTGATTGTCCCATGTATCAAATTGATCTAAAACACAGATCAGAAATTTGATCTGCTGAAGACTTGTAGAATAATTGGTGTTATTAATTGCTATTAGCAGAGGAAAAGGAACCTGGCTTTGGATTCAAAAAATAAATAAAAGAAGGAGCGAGTAAAGTGATAACAATTGCATCTGGAGGAGTATGTGTGTGTTCTCTTCCAGTTTTCATCATGGATGTAGACACACACACGCACACACACATATCTATATAGAGAGAGAGAGCAATGAATTGGTATGACCGCTAAGATTTGTATGCTGTGATATTTTGTTGATGTTCCCAACTTGCCGTGGTTTAGCAAACAATTACTATGATCACATCAACTTCTATTTGTAACATTAGATGTATGAAACATTATTGCATTAATTAGAAGCTTATTGTGTATATAAACAAATCAATCATCTTACAGAATAAATTGCTTATGGTAAACAGTTACTTCTCAGTATTCTGGAGAACTCGCAAAACAATTCTGACAAGCTCAATATTGCTGCAGGTGGCTGCAAAGAAACAAACCCTTAAAAATGTTACAGACTACATTGCTGATGTGATATGTAAACGTGCAGAACTTGGTTTTAATTATGGTGTTATACTCATACCAGAAGGACTGATAGATTTCATTCCAGAGGTAAAGCTATGTTGAAACTTATCAATCTCTTATTTGTCTCACTTTTCTATACAAATATTCTCTCACCATGCAAATCACTAGGATTAGGTATTTTTCTGCAGAACTTTATTTTGCTTTTTTTTGTGGATACATTTTCACTTTGCTGATTATAGTTTTTTCTGGTTTATTTTTTATTTGCAGGTTCAGCAGCTCATCGCAGAACTGAATGAAATTTTGGCTCATGACATCGTAGATGAAGCTGGTGTTTGGAAAAAAAAACTCACTCCTCAGTCTCTTCGGCTTTTTGATCTCCTACCCCCAGCAATCCAGGATCAATTAATGCTTGAGAGAGATCCACACGGAAATGTCCAGGTACATGCATCGTTGCTGTGGTTTTTGGATCAATATATCTGCATTATCATGAGCTTGTTTGTTCTATTTTTGTTATATGCCTCCAGGTTGCCAAAATTGAAACTGAAAAAATGCTTATTCAAATGGTTGAAACTGAGTTGGAGGTGAGGAAGCAAGGAGCTTCTTATAAGGGTCAATTCAAAGGCCAGTCTCACTTTTTCGGGTACTTTCATTCTCACATACATCATATATTAATGGTATTGTTTAGTCTACATGCACATATTTTTCAGGCTGCTCTATTACTGTTTGTCTAAGTGGACAATACACGCATCTTACTCCCCCACCATCTGACTTTGTCCCTGCCTTTCTCTTTTACTGCGGATTAAATTTTTAGACGAGATTTGTCAGGACCAATGATATCTTACATCAAAATGTGATTTTAACATCACAGCTATGAAGGAAGATGTGGTTTGCCATCTAATTTTGACGCCACATACTGCTATGCTTTGGGTTACGCGGCTGGAGCATTGCTTCACAGTGGGAAAACAGGATTGATATCCTCTGTATGTGCCTTTTCTTTAATTTGTTAAGTGGATATTTAGCTTTATTGCTAACATGAAAGATCTAAAAGCTGTATCTTGGAATCAGCTTTTACAAATTTTTTAATGTGTAATTTACAGGTGGGAAACTTGGCTGCTCCAGTGGCAGACTGGACTGTTGGTGGAACAGCACTGACTTCACTAATGGATGTTGAAAGGAGACATGGTATGCCCATATTATCTTAGTATGTAGTGCTGATTCAAATAAGATGATCATGCATGCAAATTGTCCTCCACCCCGGGAGGGTAGGGGTTGTCTCTTGGTGCCAGCACAATCTGAAATATTTCTAAACTGCAAAATTTCTTCATCGTCTGTATTCTTCAACTGAAAACTAAATGTATGTTGCAGGTAAGTTCAAGCCTGTGATAAAGAAGGCAATGGTTGAGCTAGATGGTGAGAATTTCTTTAAGCTCGTTCTTTCAACTATCTATGTTCTTGCATGAGTTCAGCTGTATGCCTTATTATCTCGCATTTAATTGATTATTAACTATTTTATGTCCTAACTATATGCCTAATAATCACGTGGTTCTAATAGAAACGTCAAAATTGATATGGGCTAACTGAAACCTAGTGGGGTGATGATTGTTTCAGGTGCCCCATTCAAGAAATTTGTTGCTATGCGGGAAGAGTGGGCTCTTAAAAACCGATATCTAAATCCTGGTAAGCTTATAGTTCCCTATCAGGGAATCTATTTTGTATGAAGTTCCAGCAGCTTGAATTAGTTTTGTAGCCTGTTAAACGATCGATGCAATAATTTGGACTAATTGACTAGTGGCCTATTTTCGACCAAGCTAGAACAACTAATAGAGATCAAGCTTTTTAGTATTAGCGTGGTTCTTATAGTCTCTCACCTCACATGTATCCGTGGAATTTGATTGCTTTCCTCTTTCTGTTTTTCCCTAATTACAGGTCCCATTCAATTTGTTGGCCCAGCATCTGATAAGGTTAATCACACCTTACTGCTGGAACTTGGAGCTCAAGTATAAATGTGAGTGCATTGTTCTTCTTTGTGGCAATATCTCCAAATTGTTCAATTTGTGACCTTTGGGATCATTTGAAGACCATACTTCTCCCTTTCCCTTCTTCTCTTTTTTCTCTCTTCCGAGGGTTAGTTTATTTAGAATGTGAGGTATGTTTCCGACCATTTGATTAGATTAGTACATGAAACAATCTCATTGTCAAACATTTAATGCAAAAATCAAAACTTGATTCTCGAGCTTAATTATGCTTTCATTTTCCTCCTCTTTATTTGGTGAGAAACATAACCCTACACTTGAATGGATTATCAACTGCACTAAAACCTGATATCCCTACACGTGTCCCAATGTTTCAATATATGCTACGATATATTTGATGTTTCCCTTGGAACCACATAAAATATGGAAAGAAACCGGACAAATATTTTATTGGTCCCCAAATCTTGCCCCTATATTCTATTAGTACATCGGAAAATCCTAGATACCCCACCACTTCACAGCAAAGTTGTCTTATGCTCATTACCAGTAAGAATGAAACAAAGAAGTGTAATAGTTGAGAATGTGTTGTATGCACCATGGCCATACACTTTACATGGTGGAGTACGTTCTGACTGAAATTCGTTTCTGATTGAACCCATTATCCGAAGATGAAACAGACAGCTGATCCCAATCCTACATAGCTCTAGGACTTTGGGGCTTTGGATTTTGATGACAGTTTTGTGGGCATTATCTTTGATATTATAAGGGAAAATAGCATTATTAACCATTAAGTTAGTCTAATCCTTTTTGTTCCATGTTATGCGGTTGTGTGTAAATCAGGCTCAATGGTTCTGAGCTTCCCAAGAATTTTCGGTTATGTTTGCTGTTATTTTCCCAAAACTATGTTTGGTGAACAAGATTTTGTGAATTATTACTTAAACCATTATTGTTAAGGGATCTGATGTAGGATTTCAAAAAATAAAATCAAACGCATTTTTAATACTTTTGGAAAATAAAATGTATTACATAGTTATTTTTCAATTTGTTATCCAAATATATTTTGTTATTCACATATCTCCCAAATCTCAGAACTGAATTATATTTCCATAAAAGTTCTCTCTCAAAATAAAGGAAATAATACCAAATATAGCCTTCACATCTTAACCTTGTATTCTAGATTAGTCCCTTCACATGGCATACTTTTGGGTACGTGTAGGTTACACGCTTGGTAAGTAGAGTGCCAAATCCTCATTTTTACTGTTTTGCAAATGCTGTCCGTTGCAGTTAGTCCTTGGCGAATACACTGAATTGAGTGAAGATTAATCGCAAAACTAAATAGACCAATTGAATGTATGAATTGCTTTCATAAAAAGACCAATAAACTCTGTACATGATCAACACCAAAATGCAAACCACTCATTCAATCCAAAAAGAGTTTAGAATTCAGGCATCCAAGCTCCTGATTTTTGTTTTTTTCCAGTCCATTTAAAAAGAAAAAAAAAAAAAGGTGTATAGGATTGTAGATGTACCATGAGGGCATGCAACATTTACTCTACAAGTATTTTATTTTTAATAAAATAATATAATTGATCTTCATACGTACACTTATGGTATTACAAATCCTTCACTCAAATAGTGTACACTGAATTTATATCTCATAATATATTTATACACAATCACACAAACATGCTAGTTCTCATCCATACACACAATGCAATCTTGTAAATATTATATTAGGTAGTGTGCATTAGGTGCGCGTGCTCAACATATATTTATATCATATATTTACACACAATCATACATAAATAAGTATGTATGAATTGTGTGGTGAGATGTACATCTGAATGCACTATTAAATGTAATATCTCTTAAAATACTAAATACATGATAATTATACGTAGATTTTATTATTTACCAAAATTACAGTTTAGTTATGAATCTACACCAAAATTTTCCCAAGATAGAGGTTTATGAAATGCCACTTATCTGAGTATTATTTAGTGGAATTGTGAGCTGATGTTAATAATTCATTTATAATACAGTTATATACATATGGAACCCTATTTGGTAGCACTAAAACAAGTGGAGGCACGACAACAAGTGAAAATGTAAAAGATCAAATATTTATTGGTTTAAGATTATGGTTTAGTAATTGCATTTAAGATCCTGTTGGAGACCAATTTTTGGAATAATCCACATACCAACAAGCAATTAAAAACATATATAGGTTTGTGAATCTATAATCCTTTTCTTGTTGGTTTTGGAATAAGCTTCTGCATAGATTTAAAATTCATTAGGACTCTAAATTTTCAATTATCTTTATGAAAAATATGATGAAATTAAGTTCGAAAAAAAAAGGCCCTTAATTTCATTAAAGCACTGGCTCATTGGTACATAATAATTTGTGATTTAATGCATCTAAGGCAACATATAACTACCTCCATCAATAAATGTCTGACCTATTTCACGGCACTGAAAGAGAATTTAATGAATAGGGATCTCATTATTTTTCATCGAACTATAATAGTAATTGAGATAAAGGAGCAATATTATTCGCAATCATTCGGAGTATAATTATTGAGATAATAAGGGGGTAATAATATAAGAATTCTGCAATTTTACTTTTTGCATGTGAAGGGCGAAAGTCAATTGGATGCGCATAATAAATGGTTAGGTGTGCATCACATCGTAACAACCCAAGAGCTTTGGAAATAACAAATGGTTATAAAAGTCACTTTTTTTGTGATTTGAACTCATATCCTCCAAAAAAAGAGGAAGATTATTGTTATAATTGCTTTAGTCAAACTTTATTAATTATATAATAAATATAACAATATTTATTTATAATTGATTTCATTTTCATTGGATAAATATAATTTACTTGAATTTAAGTAAACTTTATTTGGGTGGGAATTTTTTAAGAACAAGAAGACTTTGTTTCCAAAGTTTTAATTGCCATCTTATAGTCAAGTCTCAAAATTATAAAAATAGAAATTTTGAAAATTTTATGGGACGTGTGAATATCTATCTCAATTTATGTTAATCTAATTATTATTATATTAATTCTTTGATGTAATGATTTAATTAATTGATTGACTGAAAAGACGACCCTGCTTTAAATTGGCCACATCATTGCCCAATTGCCTCGACATCATCATAAAAAATATATAAGCCAATTGAAATTCTAGGCCATATGCAATTATTTTCCACAATCATTCCTATCTATATACTATTTTACTAATTGAAGATGTCTTGATTGGTGTTCTTTCACAAATTTGGTCGATCATACGATTGCCTTTCACATATTGACATGTATCCCATTATTCTTTTTTTTAACTAATCATGTTGTCTTTTTTAAGTATTTAAAATATGGTTACAAAATAAATTAAAATAAGCCACAAAATTTATACCTTCAAATTAATATAAAACTTATTTAATTTTACTAACTGGGATGATTGTAGACTTGACGAGTGTTTTTCTTTAATCATAAGGGTTAGGAAAAGCATCGGTTCTCTATCGCACTTATGGATAGGCCCCAATAATTACATCATTAAAGGTTGATTTCACAGTGCATGATCCTATAATCAAATCTTTAGGAATCTCATGTTTCATGAATTGCTAAAGCCACGTATACTCCTGGCCAAATCCATTCATTTTAGGGTTATATGCATCAGCAGCTCCCCCCCTACACCCACCCACCAACCCCCCACCCCACCCCACCCACCCACCCAAAAACACACACACAAGCACGCTCCTTTTACATAAATCGATTTTTCTGGGATTAGCAGTGATGCGGGTAATAAACGTGCTGAGTCAAAAGAACTAAAATGCTCCTTTTATTTAAGGAAAATCTCGTAACAAAAACACGATTCGCGTTGATGGGTCAAACCCGATTTGATATCAATCAGCACAAAATTTGAATTTTTATCTATATGACATGCACATTATACTTAGTTAGGAATAAGGTACGTATAAAATTAAAATATTATAAATAGGAATGCATTTTAGATATTTTCATTAAATTCCCTCTTTATTTCCTTCGATCATATTGGTTCTCAGTACAAACTTAAATATCGAATAATTATAAATGAGAGTGGTTTCAACAAATCTAATGATCATTTGGCATCTAAGTGACCAAAATACAGGATCAGTTGGAGCATATGAAGACCATAGCAGGAGGTCAGATACTAAGATCCAATTCGTCCAGTGTCCGATTAAACAGAAAAGGTACGGCAAAAACTAGGAATGGAATTTGAAGAGACAATAATTAGAAGTTAATGACATTATATTTATGTTAAATAAAAATATCAGATTTTTGAAGATTTTTTCTTTTTCTTTTTAATTCGTGGGGAAGAAGGAGAAAGTTGGGCCTCAATACTTTGGAAAAGCAAAGTTTAAAGTTCTAGCAGTTTGTATCTCCTGCTTGTCATAATCGATAAATATATTTCCACATTGCAATCACAGTAGGATTTATCGAATTTTTTGTGTCACGTAGACTTTTTTGTGGCTAAGGTTGGGGCAGCAAAAAATTCGTAATCATAAAATTTAACTTCAAATTTTATTAAAAGTGTGGAGATTTGATATTATTTATTTTTTATTAACTTTGTAAGTGAAGTCTGTTATATAATCGTCGTAATTTAAATTGATATCATAATGTGTTTGATAATTTCAATTAATCTTTTAAAAAAAAAAATCAAATAAAACCAAAATTCACTCTATTTTGAATATTTTATATGTGTAATCTTAATTAAAAAAAAATGAATTTCTATATGCTATTAAAACAATAGAACAACTAATACATGTATACAAGCAATTAAAACCATTTTTCTTTTTTTTGGTCTTAAAGAAAAAAAAAATGAATTATTGGTGGCAAGCCGGCGCAAGCTCTATACGTTAGACGGAAGACAACAGCACATATGCAGTACTGATTAATTACTAACTATTATTTAATCACTTTCATATCTCAATAAACATAGTACGGATTAGTATTCTAACATTTTAGTACCAATTAATCACTTTCATACTTCTCAATAATGCAACAATTATTACATCAAGACAAATTATTCATAACAATAAATAATAGAGCTTAAATAATTGACACTTTGGGTGAAAATCTCAAATTAAATTATCGATCAATTGACAATAACTGCTTCTAACTAATTATACCTTACTTTTATTTAGGTAAACTAGAGGGCAATAAAATGAGCTTTGAGGGCAGATTTAAACGAGTCTTGGTCTTGAGAGCGGGTTTGTCAAAATCGAAAATCTATTATATTAAGATTTTTAAGGATTTGAATCCGTCATTTTCAAATTAAACCCGTTATACTCATTAGATGTGCTTTATAATTTTAAAAATATAAAAAAAAAATTTTTAAAAAAATAACATACTAAAATATTCTAAAAAATATTTTTTTTCAAAAATAATATTATATAATATATATAAATTAAAATAAAAATAAATAAAATTTTAATGGAGCAGACCGTGTTTAAAAATAAAAAACTAAGACCCTTCTTAAAATTATTTACAAATTTTAAAACTCATCCCATATTAAGCGGATTCAAAGCATGTCTAAGTTTGG
Source organism: Paulownia fortunei (assembly GCA_019321725.1). Classification (NCBI taxonomy): domain Eukaryota; kingdom Viridiplantae; phylum Streptophyta; class Magnoliopsida; order Lamiales; family Paulowniaceae; genus Paulownia; species Paulownia fortunei. Next base: position 15,921,397 of record CM033120.1, read on the forward strand.
ATATGCCCAGTTGCAATTCCTAAACATAAATGTCATTTTAACTTATAAAATGTGTACGAGATATAATTTGATATTTTATATTGAATTAAATTTTTGAAAAATTAATAATTTACAAAAAGCTAATGAAGCAATATGGCACGTGACAGTTCCTATCAGAAAAGGGCCCTGTCTGGTTGTTGGGGCCGTGATGCATTAATATGTTAGAAAAATATGAATATATAACATTTTAATGTTTAGCTTAGGAACAAACAGTACTAAACAAATATCACTCTCAAAATTACTCCAATTTGATTCTGTTCTGTTTGGATTCTACTCAGCCCCCACCAGCTTTCTCTTAAAGAGATTAGCATATATACTCTGTATGAACAGCCCCACTTATCTACCCACTTATTTTCCCAAACGGGCCCTGGTAAAGCTGTCGTTTTGGACATGCTTATTTATCGTATGATGTTCTCTTTTATCTAATGTATAACTACTTTTGTTGCTGGACTAACACTTTACGAACTAGGAAGTATATTGTATATAGCATCAATTTAGGAAGTATTTTGATGGAGGGGACGTTCTTATTTACCCATCATAAATTAGGTCTTATTGACTCGAAAAAATTATTTGAGTTTTTCAAACTCGATTATGACATATTCCGTATAAATTGGTACTACATACTTGTGAGTTACATGATATTTAACTGATATTTATCTATTCAAATAGATAAATACTAGTTAATTAAATCAATATTTTGTATTGCATATCATACATACACATAATATGTATCGAATTAATTTTAAATATATATTTAAAAAAATATTTTATTCTCGTAATATATATATATATATAATATTTAATACAATATATAATATAAAATCACAGTAAAAAATTTAAATCGGACAAAACTTGATGCTAGTATAAATGTGTTATGAAATTTCCCATGTCCTTTACACCCTCTAAAATCCAACTTGTTGATCTTCGATTGTTCTTCCTCCTTTCACTTCGATATTATATAGGATCTTTTATTATATATTTTATTATATATATATTGAAAATGTAATAAAATTTATAATAAAAAAAATAATGTCTGGGATTGGACTGTTGGTGGTGGTGCCTATCATACCTCAAGTCTCAACAAACCTTATTAGCACGTCCCTTTCACCCTCTTTATTACTCAATGCTCATTCGACTCATCCCCCCTCTTTCTTTATTGCATGTAGGGTCTCTTTCTATCTCTAAACTCAAACCCCCACCCCACCCCACCCCACCCCACCAGCAAAGGGCTCAATATTTTCCCATTAAAAAAAAGACTTTACAGACTCAGAAAAAACTAAAAACGGAGAAAACTGTTTCAGTTTCAAGAAGAGAATGGAAGAACCACAGCCCCTTCCTCAAATTCTTTCACCATGCAGCAGTGGAAGAAGAAGAAGCAGTGCTACTAACTCACCCGAATTCGAGTTTTGGATGGTCCGAAACCCTTCTTTTCCTCAACCTAATCTCCTCTCCGCCGACGAGCTCTTCTCCGATGGCTTCCTCCTCCCCCTCCACCTCCTCCAACTCTCTAATGAGCCTCCGCCGACGGAGAAAGACCCTGAAGCATCAGGTTCGGATCAAGTCCCGGAGCCCGAACCTTCAACTATTGAATTGACTGACTTGTCAGCCACTTCCACGGTGACTACCTCGAAGCGCTGGAGGTATATTTTCAAAAAAAATGACAAGAAACGCTTAGAGTCATCCACTAGCACTAATGCAGACGATCACAGTACTAAGGAGAAGGATATTAGTGTTAAAGAGAAGAAGCGAGAAAAGAAGAATGGCGGTGCTGTTGGTGTCGGTGCGAGTAATGTGGTGAGTGCGGCGGAGCTCAACATAAATATATGGCCTTTCTCAAGGAGCAGATCCGCCGGGAATGGCGGAACACGGCCGCGATCGACGGCGACTACTCGTAAAGTGAGTAGCGCGCCGTGCTCCAGGAGTAACTCAACGGGTGAGTCAAAGTCTAGGAAGTGGCCCAATAGCCCTAGCAGAGCAGGAGTTCACTTGGGAAGAAGCAGTCCTGTTTGGCAGGTCCGCCGCGGAGGTGGGCGGAGCTCAGAGGCCTTTGTCAAGAATATTTCTGAAAAGGGTGCCAAAAAAGATGGAAATGAGTGTCGCAGGAAAATACCGGCAGCCTCGTCCAGAGCCGGAGGTTCGAAAGCTAGAGTGTTAAGTTTGAATGTTCCTATGTGTATTGGCTACCGGCATAATTTGAGTTGTAGAAGTGATGAGAATAGTGCAGTTAGTGTCGCCGCCGCGGCTGCCGGTGGTGATGGCGGCAGTCAGATTGGAGGAGGCGTATCCGGTGAAGGGGTACGTAGAAGTAATTTATTTAACATCAGGAGCCTATTTTCCAAGAAAGTTTATTAATCAATTTCAGGTCACTATAGTTGGTTTAATGATTAATTTTTTTTAGTTTGTTTTTATCTTCCTTATATGCGGTAAGAAATTTGAAAGACAGTAACCCCATATATGTGTACGTTGTAATTAATTGAGTACATATCAAACTGAGAGGTAACTTTCTGACTTTGGCGAGCTGTTGCTTTGTTGTAATCTCTTGGCTACATCTTAGAATCTATTTTGTTTGTCAATTCCTCCTGCTGTATAACTTTTTTATATTTTTTCTAGAACAAGGAAAAAAAAAATGTTGTTTTTTAACGTTTTAAAGTGTCCGTTAATCTATTTTTGAGAATGCCTCTTCTTCTATCTTTGAAGTAACAGTAATAACACAAAATAGTACAAAATAAGTATGTGCTTCGTTTTCTATTTTATAGTATACAAACATCAAGTGTATAAAATATATTTTTAATTATGAATATTATACACGTTGTGTATATCCATAACTGAAATAAAACATAAATTGAAATAAAAAATTCAAAATACAAAACAAGATGTTGAAAAATTAATAGAGCAATAATGTGGTATTTTCTACCACCACATTTATGACATGAGATTAGAATAACTGATATGTCTTTTAGAAAAATACCGTAATTTTCAAAATCTATAGAATGTAACCGTTATTCATTGTGTTTAATTGATTGTTTGTAATTGAATTGAATTAAATATTAATATCTTGAATTAATAATAATAATAAAAAAAAAAAAAAAAGTCTCAAGCATTCTGCACCGCCGTACCAACGGGTGAAGTAATGGTACAAAACGATTTCGTAATTTAAAGAATAGAGGAAAACAAAGAGAATAAAGGAGGAGAGGCGATCGTGTTCATAATTTTGGAGCCTTATCGCCCACTTACCCATTTTTTTAATTGGCTTTCATACGGCATACTACTCCATTATCATGGAGTTGTTGTTTGGTGTCAGGGATTTCATAGAAATTGTGCACTTAATAATGTTGGTAGTCGCATGAAATTGTCCCGTTGACAATCTTAAAAGAAGACACAACTCACATGACTAACGCCTAACCATGTTGTGCTGCTCTTTCATTTATTAAACTTGGCTTCCATTTCCACTCCATGCTCTCTTGTAATAGGTTTTAAACGGGTTTCGCTTAATTCTGCAGTTCCAATCATTATTTATTTCGTATTTTATATTATAAATATATATTTGACATAATTTATATATTTAATTTGTATTTGTAAGGTGAAATACAAAATAAAACATTAAATTAAAATAAAAGATTGAATTCTTAATTCCGATCTAGCCCAACAACTTTGTAGGTTGTCGGCACACATTTAAGTTCACCAAAAATGTCTACAATCTAAATTAATTTCAAAACTCACACACTATTGTAGATCACTTTCACTCAAATTTTGTATTTTGCTGCCCAAATAAAAAATAAAATAAAATAAAAAATACTACCCTATATAAAAAGGAGGAGAAGACGATCTTCACACTAAGTGTAAAGCATATAAATGACGATTCAATCATAAACCTAAAGAATTGTGGATCCGATCAAGAATCAGCACGTCCGTTCCTTCGATTTGAGTTTAGTTTCTGCTTTTTCCTTTTTTTTTATTTTTTTTTTTTTTGGGTGGGGTGTGGGGGCGGGGGTGTTTGGCGTTGGTATATAATTGGGTCCTGATTGGTTTATTGATGAACACCACAGGCCCAAAAGTAAAGCCCTTGGATTGGTCTGGGCTATTTTAGAAGAGAAGTGTTTTAGTGGGCCGTTAGCAAATCTTGTAACTTAGTCATAGATGGATTGGTTTTTAACAACATGGCTCCCAGAAAATCCCCGGATGCTCCATCCTAATTGTTAGATCTATTATTTTTTATACTGTTATGTTGTGATTTAGTTGTCAACTACATAAGAATTTTAAAAGTTTATTGAACAATTTGGTTTAAAATTTTAAATTTATAATAATAAAATTATTGCACTTGTTTTGGCTAATTTAAATTTTAATGAATTTTAAATTATTTAATATTTATTTTGAGATGTATTGTCAATCAATATGGTCAATGATTTATATCTAATTTAATAGAGTTATTTTAATTTTTGTCATATTCAAATTCCGTCGTAAAAAAATGCAATTAAAGTGAACTACCAACGCGAAACATAATTGAGCACAAAAACTTTATACATAATTTATTTTTTAAATTACTCGATTTATTGGTCCATATACAAAATCTACTTCGTTTATTCATATGAATTTGCCGAAAATATGAAATATGGCCAAAAATAAATACCAATAATATTGGGATAAATAACCCCAAAAGGCAACTACTAAAATTCTATTCAGCTTAAAGAGCCAGCCAATTTATGCTCTCCTTTTCTTGTTCTATTCAGCTGTCTCAAATTCCAATCCCACGGCCAAGCAAGAATCAAGAAAATGTCTTCCCGCGACAAGAAACCCTCGACCAGCCGAACCGGCGGCATCCGAACCCTCTCAGATTTGAATCGCCCTTCCGGCGACGATTCCGATGAACCCCAAGAGTACTATACCGGCGGCGAAAAGAGGTTCTTTTTATTGATTTCCCGAATTTCCCCACTCAACCCTAGACTATTAAGCGAGTTTTCTTTACTTGAATTTGAATCAAATTGAGCTAATGATTAAGGTAGCTTCAAATTGGCTTGTGCTGTTTTGCTAATAATTCATGGATTCTGGATGAGGTGGTGGTGTCTGGATGGTGTGGCATCACTGTCATGTAAATGGAGTAGAGATGAATCCAAAAATAGGTTCTTGAGGCTTCGATGGTGGGTCTTTTTTTTTTTTTTTTTTTTTGGGTGTGGGGGTGGGAGGGAACTTATGTTCGCTGGTTACTGTAGATAGTATCTTATAAGGGTTTATTTTGTAATGATCTTTGGTTCAAGTTATGGCTGATATATTTGGGCTAGAAATCGTGCATGTTCATAGCTATCTGCGAGTCCTTTCAGGTAGTGACTTGCAACTTATCATTTCGGTGAGAATGTAACTATCTGTTTTCTCGTACTTAGCCACTACTATAGGATCGATGGTCAGAGGGCGGATTGGATTTTGTCTGTATATGAGTTGAAGTTAGGATTGCTTATGATAAGAAGTCATGGGATTGCATAGGATGATTGTGGCCTAATTTTCTCATTTTGTTCTTTCATTTTTTTGAGAAACTTGTATTTGTGAGCACTTAATAATGCTGTATGTTTTCCAGATGAAAACATGTATCACCAAGGGGCTTATTTCTTTAAATGTTTTGAGTGTCTGTGGGCTTTTATTGCTGTGCTTTCATTGTTTAAAAGTAGTGAGAACAAGTTTTTTTTGCCGCCAGATCTAAAATTGGTTGATGTTGTGCTTTTCCATAGTAATAAACCATCTCTGCTTCTGCAATCTGCTAAAAATCTACAGTGATTGGACGTATGCGATCTGTTGAAAATTGTAAATCTAGAATGGTAGTTTATAGGAGATGAATCTTTATGCTTCACATCACATATTATGGGAAATAAGTGGAGCCATGTGCTAATGGTTGCCTTTTGAGCTTTTCGTGTCTCATTAGGGGCAAATGCAGTTTCCTTTCTTTAGAATCTGGAAGATTGTTAAAGGTGTATATTTTTTAGAGTATAATAAGATGTATATTTTTTAGAGTATGTTATATTTAATGATTTCTCATTAGTATATTGTTGTAATTGCCTGTAACAAATCCTGAGTGAATATGATTGCCCGATTACCCAGTAGCATGATGTGCTTTGAAGTTGCTGATCCAATCCAGGCATTTTATTGTTTCCACATGTACTTCCTCATTATTTTTGTCTTCTGCTGACAAACCTTTCTTCTAATTTGTACACTGCATGATTTATTATCTGACTATTTATAATCACACACTTTCAGCGGCATGCTTGTCCAAGATCCATCAAAAGGTAACGATGTGGATGCAATTTTTGATCAAGCCAGACAGTTGGGTGCCGTGCAAGGGCCCTCGGAAAATCTTCAGCCATCTTCAAGCTCAAGAAGCTTCACTGGGACAGGAAGATTACTTTCTGGTGAAACTGTGCCAACTGCTCCTCAGCAGCCTCAGTCGGTTGTGCACAACATTGTTTTCTGGAGAAATGGTTTCACTGTTAATGATGGCCCTTTGAGGAGGTTGGATGATCCTGAAAATGCTCCATTTCTGGAGGTACAGGCAGTGAAAGTAAAAAGTAAAAAAAGGTTCAAAGAGAAAAGAAAACAATGAGATGATTGTTATGCTCAAGCTACACTGCTCATGGCGGCGCTATTTTAAAATTTATCTTCTAATTAATATCGAGTCTTTGCTTTCTCCTTTAATTTGTTCTGTTTCCATATGTCCTTACTAGAAAAGTTGGTTTACTGACTTAAGTGACATTGAATATACAATAGACATCATTAAGCTACTCATTTCTAGATTCTATCATGGGAAATGTTGGAGCGCCATGTTAAGGGTTTGATGATGTGTTATTTTTTCTTGCTGCAGAGCATCAGAAAATCTGAGTGCCCTAAAGAGCTGGAACCTGCAGATAGGAGATCTTCTGTTCATGTCAACCTCATACGGAGGGATGAGAACTGCCCAGTAAGTTCATACTGAATTTGTCTTTATGTTTCTTCGCTTTTTTTTTTTGTTGGGTCAAACAAGTGAGTTTCTTATTGGTTCCAATTTTTTCTCCAAGTGCGTACTTTCACGTTTCTTGAACATAACTTGTAGGGTCCAAATGAAAAATATAATAGTCAAAAGGCCTTCACATTATATATATATATGTAAACTGGAGCTCCTTTTTTCTGTTTTATATATTTTCCTACTTAGTGTATTGTTTTGATAACTTCCCAAGGCATCTTTGTTAAGCAATTAGTGCCATGCATATGCCTACAGAGGATGTCTAGAGAAGTAGTTAAGCCATATGGATGTCTACCGAGAGCATACAAAAAAAATTCCTTAAGATGGCCGTGCTAAGGCCGACTGTGGGAAAAAAAATGTAAAAAAATTAAAATAAGAGCTGAGCACTATGCCAGCTTTTTTTTTTTATTTAACAAACATAAAAAGCTAAAGTTGGCCATGTTAACAAGAAAATATTTATAATATTCTTTTTTGGCTACTGCAGGAACCAGAGATACGTCGTGTTCCATTTCAAGGGGTGGGCAGAACTCTAGCGAGTAGCTCTGCAACTGAATCGGTACCTGAGACAACTGTTGCTGCTCCCCTCCACAGTGCTCCATCCCCTTCAGTTGGGTTTGTGGTGGATAGGTCACTGCCATCCACTTCAATTCAACTTAGGCTGGCAGATGGAACTCGCATGGTTGCACACTTCAACTACCATCATACGATAGCCGATGTCCATTCCTTCATTGATGCATCTAGGCCTGGGGGGTCCAGGACATATCAATTGCAGACTGTTGGATTTCCTCCCAAGGTCCTCACTGATTACAGCCAGACAATTGAACAAGCAGGATTGTTGAATTCGGTGGTTGTTCAGAAACTCTAAACAGCTATTTATTTTTCTACTCTTATCTTCGTGCTAGTCCCATATGGACTAAACTTGTTGAACTCATATCTGTGTTCCTAGAAGATAACTTTATACATTTGACGCTAAATGCATATAAAAGGTACTTTAAATAGGCTTCTGTTTGAACTGAGGTTCTGTTCAAGTTTCCAGCAAAAAGCCATTTTGGACCAGCATTGTGCTGATTGTCCAGCTATGTACACCCATAATCTGTATCTACCTGGTTCTTTATGTAGCATTAGAAGTTCATTTTCCCTTTCAAAAGCCAGATGGAATTGTTGACACATTGTGTTCTGCGTTTCACGGTGCTGGATGTATATTGCCGTTCAACAAAATTCAGGAGATTCACATTTGGTTTGCAAGTAGACATTTGCAACAGAGGTGGGGTCAAGCTCAATGGAGTTTGGATTTGATGGTCATTACAAACAATAATTGGCATTATGAATCCTTAAAGAGGTTGATTCATATTTGATTTTGCTGGCTTTTGTTGTGAACTGGGAGTGGAATTGTGTTGGTACTCCTGAGATATGAACCTATAAAACAATGCGGTTCGTCATAAGTGCAATCTTTGAGGTGGGTGGGACAAAGAAGCATCCATTATTTCTGAAATTGGCTTCAAGAAGATTTGAGTGAGAGGAAGGGGGAGAAGTTGAAAGTTCTATGCATGTTTGTTTCCATGTCCATCCAGAGAATTATTCGTCTTCCTCTGAAGTACGGGATGAACCAGTAGAGGTAATGTTTTGAACTCGAGAAGCTGGCCGAGTTTCTGTAAGCACTTCCAATGTTTTGCGCAACTCTTTGCTATAATTTTGGAACCAAGGCTCCCTCCCAACTTAAAGAATGCTCTCTCCTTTGAAAATTAAACTCACTGGGCAAGTTTCAGGTAAATTGCATTTGGAATAGGTGACTCTGAAGTCCTCGATCATTTGTTAGCTTACCTACGTACCCATTGTTCAATAGAAGGAACTTTTGTCGATTGAGTCCATGTTTATGACTTAATACATGTATTATAGTTTTAAGAATTACATGTTTTAGAATTAAAGTAGGTTGTTTCAACAAGCAAATTCAGATCGCATTTACAGATTAATAACAATGATAAAACATTGAATAGAAAAGGAACCATTATATAGAATTAGAATGACATTTTAAAGCACTCAATTCTACTAGTTTAGTATCATCAAACACAACCTTATAGATCCATGAGTTTGGGGTGGTTCCAACAGAATCGTGGGTACTGTCTCTTTACCACTCATCCACCAATCCAAACACACTAAAATGCCTAACAACATCAACTCAACTAAGTCTGTCTCCATTCCTCTACCTCATTAGATAAACCACCCTATTTTTCCTTCCAACCATTTTTTTTTTCCTTTTTTCAGTCAATTATTCATATGGACTCAAAGCCTTAATTAGTGTTAGTGCATGTGGATGCATGAGCCACTCAAGACTTTTGGTAGCCATCCCCATGATATGTCCGTCTATCTCTCTATAGATAGATAGATAGATACGACCTATATATACCTATATATAGATAGATACGCCTATATATACAGCTCAACTTTGTTATTGATTAAAAAGAAAAAAAATCAAAGAATATAGTATAATGGGGCATCCAATCCCAGCAACAGTTTTTCTCCATTCGTAGTGGCATGGATTAGACGAGAAAAAGCAATATGTTGTCGGCCAAAAGTTACATTCTCAATTGTAGCTATCTTCAAGATTTTTCTCTTCTTAACTAGGGTTTGGTCGACAGAGGGTCCCTCAATTGATGATATTCAAAACACTCACTCGACTCCACCAAGAATATGGCCAGGCCAACATTTTGAAGAAACCAGAATAAAAAATCCCCTTGGCTAGTGGAGTAGTGTATTTTAGGAGTCTTGTCGTGTAAAAAGAATACGATGCACTAATGGGCCTGTCTTTGCCTCTCGTGGGAAAAACGTTAACCTACACATGCAAATTGGAAAAGTTAAGTTTTCTTTTATTTTGCAAAACTCATCTCGTCAATAGGCCAACATAGACTACTATATTATTGTTAGATGAGTTTGGCATTTATTGTTTTTTATTTATTTTTAAGTTTTTTTGTGTGCCCTGCAAAAGAAAGTCTTGTTGGTTCAGTTACTTTATATTTATTATTGCACAAAGGTACTCTCCTTTAACAACAAGTGTTTCGTTGTTGACCATCTTCATGATTAGGTTTAGAGAAGGGATTAAGAGTACTTTTGGCTTAATTTAAGTGATTGCAGATTCTATCACGTGGACAGACAGTTTAGAGGAGTGAATAAATAATCCATTGACGTCTCCCATTAAAAAGTTTGCATAGATCAAGTCAGTGATAAGATTAGGGATGACGAGGATATTGGTATTGGGGATTTTGAGTGGGACAAAGAGTGAGTTGAGTGAGGTTTCTAACCATATATTATTATGGCTATAATCCTAAGTAGCATGTCACGGCTCAATTCATTATTAAAAAAACAAGACTGTAAGTTGGTCCGATAATCCTTTCCCAATTAATATAAGATGGGGAGCATAGCTAGTACACGCAAAAATGCCAAGTTCAGTTAATGGATGCACTTGCTGCATTGCGATCTGAACCCCTGGGGCAGGTTATGGTTTGCTACAGCCATTGCTTATAATATGATGAGATTTATATAGGTGACGGGAGACAGAAAGGGTTGGTGAAATTTGAGTGAGACGATATCATTTTTCCTTTTTCTTTTTTTCTTTTACTCATTAAAATCTAAGTTCCAAAATTAGCAATAGCATATATAAAGCCTCTGGCTTCAATTTTTCGGTTCTCCCACTGGTTAGAAGATATCTTGATTCATGTTGTTGATACCTTCTCTCGGTTTCGATTCTTAATTTCTGGTTATGATATCAGTTTGTACTTTGTTAATAGGTGAATTTCTCTTTATACCGTTTTTGAACTCTAATTAACAAATAATTTACAATTCTAACATTTCCTTATTTTTTATTCTTTCAAAATAAAATTATATATTAATTACTATTTAATTAATACAGTTTCTCTTCCCTGAAATATCAAAAGGGCCCCAATTGGTGTGTAATAATAGTCTCGTTAAACATAATTATCAATGCAAAAAAAAAAAAAAAATCACTTATTAGTGACAGCACGAAAGGATTGACAGAGAGAAGGGGACATAAGTGGGGTTAATTGGCCACAAAAATACTAAGGTCTGTGATTAATAGTGCATGTGAAGCTCTTTCATTTACTCATTGGAAGAAGGACCAAAAGTAGAAAGTGAGGAAGCCTATTATGATTGCAAGACCAAAAGAGTTTACTATCATGTTTTTAAACTTTGTTCCTTATGATTGGAACACCCCCACAATAGCAATATTCCACCCCCAGTAATTAAGCATGCCATCAAAAGGGGTTTTGCTTTCTTGTAATCTTCATTAAGCCAAGATTAACTCAAAAAGTTGAACTATTGATTTGTGCCATTGAGGATCATGATTGGGCTCCCAAAGTAGCAACTCTTTGGAGATCGAAGGTTGATATTGAATAATAATCTCATTTAAAAATTTAAGTTATGGATGTACGTGACATTCGAATTTAAAATTTTATTTGTTTTAATTCTAATATCATATTAAATAATTAAATTATTCAAAAAAATTAATTATTAAAAAGATAAATTATTTAATATTTTAATAACTTTAACAGTGATGTGATCCCTAGAATTGGTTACTTTCAAAAGTCATCAAGAATTTTCTTTGATTAACATCACATGCAAGAGACACAGACTTGAAAAAAAAGCTAAAGGTTTTTTAAAAAAGTATAATCATACATATGGCCCTTAAAGAACTAGGTGATTTAATTTTGACAATTCTATGAATAATACTTACTTTATTCTAAATTTAATGTACCCGTTAAAATATCTCAAAATAATATTTTATTTTTTTAAAAAAAAATTCCAAACTATCCTCTCACTTAAAATATAACTCTATTAAGTCTCCCATTATTTATGAGAACAATACTATAAAAATATAAAAAAAATTACTTTTTTAACTTTCACCTAAAATTTCATGCAGATCAAATTAAATTTTTTATTTTGAAATGGAGGGAGTATTTCATGAAATCAAGATTTTCTACCCGAAAATTGTGACACAAATAATTTTTCATTAATAGTTTTCTAAGATAAAAAAATCATAAGAATTTTTTAACTCACGTTTTTTCTAGTGTGTGTGTGTGTGTGTTCTTCCTTTTCATCTTGCAGAGAGGCTACTGGTGATGGACAAGACTTAAAGTAAATACTACTCAGAAAAGCAATCTTGGAAGAACCCTAGCTTCCTATGTTTTGAGTAGGTACAATTATATATATACTCTGTTATCAATTAGCTGTAAATCTTACACCTCTTCAGTTTTTTAACATAGCCAGTGACGTCTCTCCAACTTTTTTGAAAATCTGCTTTTTTTTCTCTTCTTTTTTAATAAGTTCAGAAAATCTGTTTCTTATTATAATCCAATAATCCATAGTCCATTCCCCTATATATCTGTCCTTTCAAATAGAGACCGAACAACCCTAATGCTAGTTATAAATTACTTCGAAGCCTAACCTTTGAGAGTCTAAGACGGGGCTATATTCTTACTGTCTCAACTATGAAGCAGGTGCTGAGCTGCACTATTAGTACTGGAACTAGTACTACTACCACTACTACATTTTGATTTGCTTAACTATGAGAGGTCGCGTGGGGCTCAAAAACTAGGTTATCATACAAATTGTCATCAACTCATGAAATATTGCAATCAACTTTGTTTAATTTTAAGTTATGCTAAATATGATGTAAAAATAGAGTTTTTGTGTAAAAGATATTTTTTTTTCAAGAAAAAAAAATTAAATGCATGCATATTATTTGTTATAGTCAATGTTCGAATAATTTATATAAATATATATATTAATACCAATTTTGATGTAACTTGAATCTAGGAGTCACTTCGTTCACGTTAAAGAAGTTTTTAGGTTCTTGAAATTAATGAAACAATTGGAGAATTTTTTTTATACTATTTATAAAGATGGAGTTGTACACAAAAAAAAAATTCAAAAAATTTCTCCCAATGAATCCAAATATAGTGTTAGATTATGACCAATTAAATTGATAGATTAATTTAATATTTTATTTTGATAAAATATGTTCGGTTTACTCAATTGCACAAATAAAATATATTTTTTCTAAATGGGATATAAACTTTTGAATTATATGGTGTAAGTTTTGAAAATAAGGTAGAAAATTAAGGTGGAAAGGTGGAAAATCATATTGTTTTTAGAAAATATTTTCAAAAAATATTTCCTAAAAATATCTCAAATCAAACATGTTTTTATTTTTAACAAAATTAAAAAATACTGGAAAAATGAATCAAAACATAGCTTGAACTTCTCTAAAATGATATTTATCATATTGAATAAATTAGTGGAGGGTGCTTGAAATAAACATTATATTGTATCTATATGATTTTAAACTCAATACTTAAGACAACGGTACATCCTCTATACTTACATCCTCTATTCTAAAGTAGTTGTTCCATTTGTTACATTATAACATCAATTTTTATTTTTTTTGTCTTTTGACTAATTTATTTTTGATGGTTTTTGATGTTATATTTTAATTTTTAAATGTTAATAGTATTTTTATATTGTTCAATTATTTAAAAGAAAAAACTGACATTGAGACGAACACTTGTTGGAAGTCCAACTCTTGTTTGAAAGGACTTTGACGAGAGAGATATGACTACCAAGTTATGGAAAAATTTAACTCAACAGAAAATACACAGTGCAAAAGGTACAACAAAAACCTTTAACTGATAACCATTTTACGACAATTTGAAAAATTATTATGGTTTGCAGTAAAACTGACAAAAAAAACATTTATTCATTCATATACATTTAAATACGAAACTGCCATTATTTTATAGTAACAATTACTTGAAGATATGTTTTTCGATTCATCAAAAGGAAGTACAGTAATGGGCAGAATATTTTCAGACAGAAATACCACTAATGTTCGTATATCTATTCACTGTCATCGGATAAATAGAAAAGAGATTCCTCGACTCTCTCTATAATGTTGTAATATTGTAAGGTGAAAATTAAAATAGAATGTGAATGGACAGAAGGGACGTTTGGACTGCCCCACAAATCATCAGCTTTAAAGTTCAGTTGATCTCTTTTTCTTTTTTCTTTTTTTTTTTGTTTTAGGGGTAAATAATTGCTCTCTTACTATTTTCAACAGTTTAGAGTCTGTACGTACTATTCAATCTTTTGAAGAAGTACATATCACCAGTTAAATCAAGCAAAAGGCTTTTGTTTCAAGAAATAAATTGTCTGTAAATTGTGAAAAAAATTGGTGAAAATCTTTAAATAAGGGCAATATTATGGATCTTTTATTTCATTTCAATATTTATGAATATTTTATATAATTTTTATATAATTATGAAATAAAATACTAAATTAAAACTAAAAACGTAATCGAATACATTACAGTACAAAATATATATATAAATCTAAAAATGTGGCATGACTTACCTTTTTCGTTTAATTAATCTTAATAGTTTTATAAAATGCAAATCTGATTTAACCAAAATCAATGTATCTTAATTTGGGTCGAAATAATCTCGATTTTTAGTTCACGAAAATCAAATTTATTGAGATGATTTTCAATTAAAATCTTCTTGTATATAAATTACTTCAAGGTCAAGAGAATTAATAAAAATACATAAATAAAGTCCTTGTTAAAAATGGAATTACCTCATGTCCAGGCATCAAGAGTCCTTACTTCCAGTCATTTCTACCCGAGCTCCATGTTGAGTCGGGCTTGATAAAGAAAGGCGGATCTTCTGGCACATGATATTTTATTGACCTTTTATGAGTAAAATAATCATTTCAGTATTTTCTCCCATCAAAACCTATTTATATTTTCTTGTTTTTATATGGAAGATGTGAGACTTAAATGGTGGAAAACAAGAAACAGGTTAAGCAACTGCCAACAGGAGTTAACAATGTTTGTTGGGAGGTATTTTCCCTGTGTAAATTGGAATGAGACAAATCATATGTGATTATTTGCTGTCATCATATCTTTAATCTGGATAAGATTGATGCGGTTAATATTTCGGGACGCCACAAACCACAGCGCCAAATGAATAGTTTCGGGTTATATTTCTATGTTTTATCATATTTGTCTATCATTCTGTTCACAGGCCATGCTGTATAAAACCACTATGCAAAGATTGTGAAGCAAAAGTTTCTTGATTATTTTATAATTTCATTCTTAGTTACAATTATTTTTTCCTCTCGTATGTGATTCACCATATTTTTTATTTGGGTATTTACTATTATTTGATTTATTGCATGCAATTTATTTCCAGTGTAACTTAGTTCAAGTTTTTGAGCCTGATATGAGGTTGTTCAAACTTCAAACTCAGCCAAAACTCAAACCATCAAACTAAAATAAAACCTTTACATTGTAATGATTCTTGAAAGATGTGATTGTTCGTTATTCTGATAGAAAAGAGTATGAAAGAATTTGATCATGCAAAAGGCCAACATAAAACACTTTAATGAATCCGAAGATAAAATTATTGTTTCGTATTAATAAATTGCGTAAAATCACCCAATACTCCAACGATCCAACTCTTTTTTTTTTTTTTTTTCAGGCCCAATTCAATTTGATGTTCGAGTTTGGTCGACCTCGGTGATCTTGATCGTTAAATTTAATTTGTAATATGACTAAAAAATTGATTAAATGATGCCATTTAATAGTAAAGATGTAAAGTGTTCTGCTCACTATAAATACTCAATTGATAAATTATAATAAAATAATTGTAACTTTGACTTTCTATTCTCTACCAATCTCAATCTCTTCACTATATTTTACTTTAGCATTACAGGGTCTTTTGCATTCATTATACATCTAGATAATTTACAAAAGCTGAAGAATTTATCTAACCGATCATATTCACTTTCCTTAATCGCATGCCTAGCTAACTCAAGCTAATTTCATCAGTTTGAAGTTTCAAACCTTGTAACTTTCATTATTATATTAATGCGCATGGATGAATTATCAATCATCACTGTTATTGTACAATAATTAGCAGTCTTGCTGCACTAAAATTTTACAAAATGTCGCTCATAAAGAAAGTTGATGGCTGTGAGCCAAAATAAGTCCAACAAATTAAATTTAAAAGATTCATTTAAATTATGGATTAGAATAAAGATAATATATTAATAATTTGAGTTTATAAGCTCTACAAGGTAATAAATAAATTAGATTATAATACTTAAATTAAATTTTAGTACAATAAAGTCCAGTCCCATGAAAATTATTATATTAACACTATAAATACCTAAAATTTTATCATTGAAAAATACGTAATTAATTATGTATTTATATGCTTTTAAAATTTTCACTTTGCATTTTTTTATTTTGAAACTGATTTGAGTATTGAATAATATTTATCGGGTCATTTTCATTATTTTTAATAATTTTTTATAAAATAAATAATAACATATTCAATAATTCGCGTTCAATATAAATACTACTAAAAAATGTAATATCAATCAAAGAAAAATTTGTATTTTTTTTATATCAAATGAAGAGAATAAAATCACATCAATTATGAATTAGAACTATAATAATATAAAACAGTGAATATAAACGTCAAGTCTAGAGTGTTGGGGATGGTAGGGAAAAGAGCAAGAAGAGGACAATAGAATAGCGAATAATAAAAGAGTGGACAAATAGCTCAATACCAGTTGCGGCAGTACAATATTAGCACAGGAATTGTGATTCCGTGCCCCAAAAACCAACCCCCCACCCCCACCCCCACCCATCATCCGTCACCACATAACACTTCACTAAACTACACCTCGATTTGATCGTTCATCACTCTTTTATTTTTCTTTTAACCTTCCCTCAACAAAAATCTCAAAAACTTCTTTTCTCTCTCTAGTTTGCCAGTAATGGCAGTGATTCAGTGGCAGTGCAAGAAAAGAGAGCGAGGGTTTTCATTGGGAAGGTAAAGCTTTGCACCACAACCCTCTAAGATAACATGGGCAATCCCCCTATCTCCTACTAAATATTAAATCTATTGTATTGCCATACGTACAAAACACACACAACACGCACTCTCTCTCTCCCCTGCAAACACCGCGTGCGCTCTGCAAATTTCTCTCTTTTTTCTCTCCTTTCTTCACTGCATTTCTTTCTTTCTTTCTTAGTCACTCACTCATTTTGTTGTCTGTTGAGAGAGAGAGAGAGAGAGAGAGAGAAATTTAATGCTTGTTAATGACCAGAGAAAGATAAGAACACCCAACCCATTTCCAAAGGCAAAAGATAAACCTGAACAGACTACTTTCTCAGACCCATCCAAGAGCAAAAGAACTCTTCATCAACTGACTACAGACTACCACTATCTACAACTACGACAGCAACTCTCTAGGATTTTCTGTAAAAAGGCTGAACCAGTAAGCATAAAACTCGGGAGGCCCCTGCATAGGTTACATTCATAAAGAGAAAAAGATTGCTTATGCGTGTGTACAACAGTAAAGAGTAAGAGAGTAGCATGAGTGCATAATCTTCAAGGGTTTGTAAAGGAAACTAAGGAGGGTTTGTAAAGGAAAACTGAAGGGCACAAGCCAGAGAAATAGAAGAGAATACAACCACACACACACACACACAGAAAGTAGAGAGAAAAATGGAGGGTGGTGGTGGTGGCTCAAGTAGCAATTCTTGTCTGATGGCTTTTGGAGAAAACAATAATGGGTATTGCCCAATAATAATGATGCCTCCAATGGCTTCTTCTCAGCCTAATCCGGACAGTGGAAATACCCTATTTCTTCCTCTTCCATCCACTAATCATCAAAACCTAAATCGCGACAGCAGCTCAGGTGGAGGCGGCTGCGGTGGCGGTTCTTCTATGATGCTTGAAGAACATCAAAACCATAGCAACAACAATACGAGCACAGGGTATTATTTTATGGAGAACACTAACGATGCAGGCAGCTGCTCTGCCAAGGCAAAGATCATGGCTCATCCTCACTACCACCGCCTCTTGTCTGCTTATGCTAATTGTCAAAAGGTAAAAATTGATGTTTAGATATTACAAAATGTATTTCTAATAAACAAATAATCTTGAACCTTAAACTTTTCTCAACCTCTATATTACTTACTTGAACGCAATAAAAAATCCAAGTTCTATATTCTATTTGTAGGCGGCAGCCCAAGATTTCCCCAAAATTTGAGCGGTTTTTAAGGGTTTGTGTGTGCGGTCGTATGTGTTTCTGAGAGAGAGGGTTCCCAAATTCCTTTTCTCGTATAATACCCAGTTATCGCTCCCTTGAATGGAGTCAACAAAGATTGTTTTAACCAAAACCCTTTAAAAAGAGAGTAATGATAGAGACAGTTCTACAATTTTTAGATCATTATCTTTATAAAACTGATGGGGATTGTTGAGACAGATAGGAGCGCCGCCTGAAGTGGTAGCGAAACTAGAGGAAGCTTGCGCGTCCGCTGCTGCGATGGGTCGCCACGGCACAAGCTGCGTCGGCGAAGATCCGGCGCTCGACCAATTCATGGAGGCCTACTGTGAAATGCTAACAAAGTATGAGCAAGAGCTCTCAAAACCGTTCAAAGAAGCCATGCTTTTCCTTTCAAGAATTGAGTGCCAGTTTAAAGCTCTCACTCTTTCGCCCTCTGGTTCTGGTGATAAACCCCTCTCCTCTCTCCCCCTGCCTGTTTTCTCTTTTTATACTTGAATCGATGACATTTATTCTTCTCAGATCTTACTGTTTGGAGTTAGATTACTGCTTGATTTCGTGTGTTATGCATAATGAATGACTGCATGTGCATGTTTCCAAGAAAATGGTGATTTATATTTACTATAGAAAGAGTGTGTTTCCAGATGCAGTTCCTACATTGTTTAATGGTTTTCTCTTTCTTCCCCATTTATATATTCTATGTTTGCATTTACTATTTTTCTGCTTTCCCGTTTTCTGGAACCTTATGGGATTCCTTTTGGTGTTTCTTTTGTTTCACTATTATCCGCGTGAATCATTTGAAAGAGAAGCTATCTAATTTAGAACTCTAAGTTAGGTTTACCACATATTTCAAAAAGAGGTATATATAGCAGTGACTTCTATTTTAATTCTGAATGTTAGTTTCTTTCAGCAAGCCCTTGGGTTCGTGTCCTCCTCACATTGTGCATTCCTTCATCTGGAAATATTATTACAAAATTTAATTGGCGGTGTCTGCATATCATGTTCACCCTAATTGGTGTGATTTTCAACAGTGTTTGTACTTCTTCTATACACATACGGAGCACCTGCGTGAATGTATAATTTGATGCTAAACCCTAGAACAAATATTTAAATATAAAACAAAAGGAAAGAAAGGAAGTTTGATACTTAACCCTGGGAGCTTCAAATTTTGTGCTCTTTCTGCCCAATGAATTGGAGAAGTTAACATTTGTGTGAAACAATGTGCTCATTGAAGATATGGCAAACTTGGCTTTAGAAATGGGTCAAAAAAACCTGATTTGATTATGTGCTTCTGTGCCATTGTTTTAATGTTTCTCCAAAGAATCTTGTTTGTGTTTGGCAAGGACTTGTTCTTGTAGTGCTGGTAAGTCCAATTTAAAATTTGGTTTCAAGCTTTCATTCAAGAGTTGAATTAATCATTTACTAAAAATGGTCTCAATCAAAAGTATCCCCAAGGCTACCTTTGAAGTTGATAAGAGAGTGGATGCTGTCACATATAGTTACTGATGCTTGATGAGCGCCTTACTGATTTTTCAGTCTGAGGTGTGATCAAAAGTTTTATAGAATCCTGATCTTTTGATTGCAAACGCACATTTCAAATTACACATGCAGATAAATACGAAAAAGCAAGCAGCTGGTCAAATCAAGCCTATTCTTTAGAATATTGAATTTATATACTTTTCATTCTCCATGTAATTTAGGTGTTAATTTAATGGGTATAGATAGTTTGTACAGTTAGCATAAGCTGATTGTGTAGGAGTTGCTCATTCCTAGACACTTGTTTGAAGCAATTTAAGAAGGCTTCATAAGAAGTTTAGTCTTAACAAATTGTACTGCAATTTTCATTGAAATATTATGAATCAAGTTGTCTATAGAAATGATAAATAGTCTATTGTTGTTATGAAATCAATTATTGTCTGACATTTTAAATGTCATTAGTTTTAATCATTTGAAGGTGAAAGTATGCTGCATGCCTAAATCTAATTTGCATTTGCATGTTGGTGGGAGTTGGGATAACATCTTTGCTTCCCGAATACGTGGTTTACCTATATTTAGTTCTGTAATCCCTTTGCACAGTATCAAGTGAAAGGTTAAAGGTGAAAGATTCCCACGTACGTGTGTAATTTCATTTGGTCATGTTATGGTCGACTGTGTTGCCCTTCAGTTAACTGCAGAAGTAACTGTAATGTTTCTTGATAAATACATGGTTCACATACGTTCCATGCCAGCTCCTGGTGGGGCATAAGCATTAATTGGTCCACTGAGGCCTATAGGCTATAAAGAAGCTCATGATATACCTATTATGGACGAGATAAATCTACCTGTATAGAAACCAGTGTATTTTGAACTTAAAATACTTCTGTTGACCTAGAAACCTCTGCTAGAATGAATGAAGCTTTAGTGCATCCATGTGGATAAAGATTTATGCCTTCAAGTTCCATTAAGAACTTAAAAGGCTGCACCTTTTGCTAGAATCTTCCTAGGATAAGATCTTTATATTTTTTATATTGTTGTGTATGCTCCGACCCCCCAATTTAGCTGTCCCTCTTGTGAAACCTAATCCACAGGACTACAAAAATATCGCTGAAACCCAACTTTTTCCACAGGACTATGAAAAATATTATGATCAAGATAATACACAGTTTAACCTGTAAACCTTTTTATTCGACTCACATTTCATAGTCCTTTGCTGTTTATAGAGATAGTTATGCATATGCATTTTTATTCCAAGTTTTCATTTAATTGGAAATTTATTAGGTGCTATATGATGATGGAAACTGCCAAATTCCTATTCATGTAGAATCTCTCAATTGGGATAGCAAGTGAACTTTATTTTGTGATTTATGTTGTGAAGGAAATAAGAAAGTGGCAGGAAATCAATGGAAGATTTAATCATGATGAAGTATCACAATTTATTGGAATCTTTCAGTTGCGTAGTGAATGTTCCTTTTGTGTACGACTATAAACAAGTTTTGAACTATTGTGAGGGTGGCTTTTAGTTGTGATTTCTGAGGTCTGATGCATAGCAGCAGCTATACCTTTTGTTTTCATTCTTCTGTGTTGAAAGAAGCTTGTTATTGCAATTTGTTTATGTTATTAATTACCTAGTCAAATTTGATGCCGTTTATCATGGAGAAGATGATGGCATCAACTTCCAAAATGTATATGTTTTTACTTGGTGCTTTCATCTCTGTATTCTGTCACAGCTTGTGCCGAAGCAATGGAGAGAAATGGTTCATCTGAAGAAGAGGTTGATGTGAATAATAGTTTCGTAGACCCTCAAGCAGAAGACAGGGAACTAAAAGGTCAGCTTTTACGAAAATACAGCGGATATCTGGGCAGCCTCAAGCAGGAATTCATGAAGAAAAGAAAGAAAGGAAAGCTGCCTAAAGAAGCCAGGCAACAATTACTGGACTGGTGGAGCAGGCATTACAAATGGCCATATCCATCGGTAATCTTATAATCCAGTTAATGCAGTTATTAGTACAAACAAGCTCGGAAATACTATTTCCTTTGGTTTTACATCTGTGCCTTGGGTATTATTACATTTGATTTTGTTTATCGTGTCTATTTTTCCAACACATTTTGAGGGACTCCACACACTCTGCATCACAATGTGTTAAGAGGAAAGATTGAGCGATCACTGGAGCTGATGTTGCACAGAATTTTACTTCGAATACCATTTTAATTGTTTTCCATTTAAAGACATGTTGATAATCTATGGAGTTCACATATCTTGGATTGCACCCACAAGTGTAGATATGCATGGCACTCGTAAACTGAGTGGATTAAATGAAGAGAATCCATGTAGGTGACCCCAGATATGTGTGATGAGATGCTGAGTTTGCAATTTTGGTCTTGATATGTACCGTAAAATTTAAAATTTCTATTAAATTAATTTCATAAGCTACCTACCTATTCAATCCTCCTGGTGTACTTGAAAATGATGTTTAGCATTTACGACTGGTTTATATATAATCATCCTCTCTTTGATAGTGGCAGTATTAACTATTCATTATACGTGTTCCTAACAGTGGTATCTCAATGCATTAAACAGGAATCCCAGAAGCTGGCACTGGCTGAATCGACGGGTCTGGACCAGAAGCAAATAAACAACTGGTTCATTAACCAAAGAAAGCGGCACTGGAAACCTTCTGAGGACATGCAGTTCGTGGTGATGGATGCTACACATCCCCACTATTACATGGACAATGTTTTGGGCAATCCCTTTCCAATGGATATCTCGCCTGCGCTTCTGTAATGAATCAGCACGATGGTTTTATCAACTGTCAATATGCTAGTGAATTAATGAACTGCTACTTAAGTATGTTAGAATGTGATATTTGTTACTACTTATGGGTCATAGCCTACTTTCAGCTTGTTGTATGCATGTGACTGCTATTTATACTAGTAATATTTAACCTGGACAATTATCTTGTTGTCTTCCTGGTGCGTCTTTGCCTTTTCTTGGTTAACTCGTCTTTCATTTATATTTTGACTGTGTGTGTGTGTGTGTGGATGGAGGTTCCTGTCTGCTGGTAGTGTGAGGCGAATTCTACATCCTTTTTGTGATTCCTTCTGTCAAATCTTCTTAGTATGCTCCTATTCTTAGAAATTAGCTCATAAAAATGGAAGTGATGTACCATTTCTTCCAAGTCTGAATATATTCTAATTTCGATCTCAACAACGCCACAAATTGATGGATTTTATGGAAGAATGAATTCATGTCTAAATCAAAGATTATAGGAGCTTTTAGAAATTGAAATTGTCTCACGTCGCTAAATTGTTGGCCTAGTATAATGTATGTATGTGGACTGGGCATTATCTCTAGTTGAGATAGTTTTTAGGATGAGTTTTATCTAAATTTATTAATCATGGTATTAGAGCATCATGTTCGACGGCAGGTTTGGAGATTAGTCAATTACATGCTGGACATGAGCCAACATGAGGGCAGGTGTTAAGAGTTCAGGTTCACAGGCGATGGTTTGGATCCTGATCCATGAGACATCGTTAAATTGTTAGGTTGATATAGTGTAGGAGAAGGTAGCTTTTGGGAATTGTTAAATTTGATGGAGTATGTTAAATTTCTTTACTTAATCCAGTTTTTAGCACTGAAAGCCGGATAAAAGCAGACAAGTTGTAGACTTAGATATCAAAAAGTTTTGAAATATCTAATATAATTAAATGTGATCGAATAGTGTTATTAATGTTAAATCTGATCATCTCAATGTCGCATCTTCTAATTTGATTTGATCAACAGGGCTAAATAATTGAAATTACAGTAATTGGATCAAATCAGGATGGAGACCATCTTCTAGCCCATGGATGGGCCCAGATCATGTATATTGCAGACCAAGAAGTCAAAATGTATTGGGCTTTCGTGATGTTAGCGGATATTCATCGAGTCGTATTAACTATTAAGTTGTTTAGGCCCACATCCTTATTGGACTGAATTGGAGCACTGGGCAAACTATTATTTAACTAGTCTCTGTATAAGAGGTGTTCCAGTATTTTCATCTCAGGTTTATCTATTATTTGTTTTCGGTACAACATCGGATACTCCGATTATTTGTTGTTTCTCCAACGCACGTGGTTTATTTAAGTGACGAAGATGATTGATAATTTAGAGATATAATTTGGTTGACAGCTGTATTGGTTGTAGGAAAATTACCAACTCTTCACTGTATTTGATTATGGCTCAAACTAGCAACTTCTTTGAGTGTTTTTATTAAATATTAAATATATATATATATATATATATATATTCTTCTTCTTCTCTAGTATTTCTTTCTTTCTAATGGTTTTTTTTTTTTTTTTCAAATTTAGTATGTGATAAGTGATGATGATTCTTATTTTACAAGAATAATAATTATATGAGTTTAATATTGATAATAATTATAGTTAGTATATCACCACTAACAAGTAGAATATATGTATAGTGGCAGTGACGATAAAAATATTTTATTGAGTTTTTAATGATGTTTTGGTACTTTAGTTTTACTAAAGTTATGAACAAATAGGTGGGGTTAAATTTTAATAATGATAAATTAAATAAAAATCCTTTTTATTAAAATATTTTGAAAAAAAAGGGATATGCAGAAGAGAATATTAAATAACCGATGGCAACTCTTGTGATAAATACATCTCATTTTATAAGTTTATGCTTATTAATTCTATAAAGAAAATATAAAAACAAGAAAATTATCACTATGTTTGCAGGAGACAAAAGAGTGTTTGCTCATTTTTCGAGAATGATATTTTTATTTTTTCAAAATAATAATTATTTATTATAATATTTAAATAATTTTATATTTTATTATATTTTTATTAATTATAATAAAATAAAATTAATAAAATTAAAAATTATAATCTTATCTCTCATAAATTATAACAAAATAATATTAACAATATATCATTCAACATACATTATATTATTTTTTTTAATAAAATATTCAAATATATTTTTTAATCTGTATTTATTCCTCAATTTTACTGTCAAAATATATTTTTTTGAAAGTAATCTTTCCAAAATAAAATATTTTTTTATTTATTTTTGTTATTTTTGTTTTTTTGGGGGTGTTTTCACAATGTCAACAAATAAACAGAAACAAATAGCAGTAATAGGAAGCCATGTCCCCTCCATCCCACCTAACCCGAAAACTGTACGTCTGTACCATAGGGGAACAGCAGCAGACAAGTGTAAGAGCCTGTCAACTCTTAATTCCAGGATTAGCACCCATAAATTAACGCTTAAACTCTCATTGTGCATTCATAAACACACTGCTAATTTCGCAATAAATAGCAGCCAGCCTAGTCCACATGAGTAAAAACGAAGCAGCTCTAGGGTTTGTTTTACCCCAAAAATCTAGGGTTTGTAAATCGTTCGTCCGTTTCTTCGAAATCAGACCCAACAATGCACCTTAATTTCCGATACATTTTTCCTTCAAAATTCGTCCTTTAACGCAGTTTATCCAAAATTTATCTGTAGCAAAATATTACTCTGAATCGCTTTATCTAGGAAAACAATTCATCGCAGTTTCTCAAGCGCACTCGAGAAGTTAGAGAGAAAAGGAGATTCTCTGACTAATCCATGGCGAAAACAAGACCTGGTAAAAGAGACTTTGATTCTTACACCATTAGAGGCACCAACAAAGTTGTTAAAGGTACACATACACGGTGTTGTATAAATAATGTGTAATGCAATTTATTGATTGTGAAAGTTGTTTTGTTAAGAGTGAGGATTTGAAATGGTTACTGATATTTTGTTGTTTATTTTGGTAGCTATGCACTGGGAAGCTCATTGTGTGCATGCATGTTTATGTACTATATATATTTTCTTCCTTTTGTAATGATAAATTTAAAATAAAGCAAATGTTGGTTTAATTTTGGAAACAAAAATGCGACTCTGGTTGTTTTAAAGCTGTGCTATATCGATTGATGGTCTTTTAGGGCATCAAGATTTATAATTGAAACGTTACATGCATAAAAGGGAAGCACCGCAATGCACGTCAACTCTTGGTTCCATGGAAGAATAGAAATTTGTTGTTTGTGTTGCCAGAGACGATCTTTCTTGGCTTTTTAAAAAAATAAAATAAAATTTGTGCGGTTCTTTTTTTTTTTTTTTTATATTTTTGGTGTTGATTCATGAAATTGTGTTTCTACTTGTCATACTCCATATGGATATTTTTTTTTATTTAGATATGTAGAGACATGAGTGATTGAATTTTGCTTTCTTATTGGGTTGTGTGGATTTGAAGCTGGAGATTGTGTCTTGATGCGACCATCAGAAAATAATTCAGCCCCTTATGTGGCACGTGTGGAGAAGATTGAGGCTGATAACCGTAACAATGTGAGAGTCCGGGTAAGGTGGTACTACAGGCCAGAGGAAGCAGTTGGAGGACGGAGACAGTTCCATGGAGCCAAGGAATTATTCTTGTCAGATCACTATGATACTCAGAGTGCTCACACCATTGAGGGAAAATGCATTGTTCACACTTTCAAGAATTATACTAAGCTGGAGAATGTTGGCCCTGAGGATTACTATTGTCGTTTTGAATATAAACCTGCCTCTGGAGCTTTCCTTCCAGATCGCGTGGCAGTGTGAGTGCTGCATAGATTATGATATTTCTTGTGTGGTTTCTTTTCATAATAGTGTACATTGCTACTCTGTGTGTTCTGGAGATACTAAATGCTGTTCTTGTGATCACATGTTGAAAGGTATTGCAAATGTGAGATGCCCTATAATCCAGATGATATGATGATACAATGTGACGAATGCAAAGACTGGTATGTGAATTGCTCCCTGACTCTATTATGTTTTTTTGTTTCTAAAATGTGGGTACTTCATCAAGTTCAATTGCTCCCTACCTTCAGAATGTGAAAAGATGATCCTGCATTTTGAAGTCATGGACAAGGAGGGAGTAGAAAATGAAATTGTCTAGGAGTGTGATTCAACTGAGTTAATGCATTATAAGCTATAAGTGTCTTGTCATTTGGATCTTATAAGGTGTGAGGTTTCTAAGAAAGCTCATTTCTTTTGTTTGAAATAGGAATATTTATCGTGGGTTTTTGTTTTTTCTTTTTTTTTCCCTCAATCAACTAATCAGCAGTAAGCTGATATAAATTTTTGGCAAATTTTTTCCTCTTTAAATCATACAAAAAACAACTTTTCTGCTGGTTGGGGGAGAATTCAGGAATTGATGACTCTTAAGTTGTCTGCTTGATTGTAGATTTCCTACTGAAATCTTATCTTTTTACAAGGCATGTGGACTGTGCTCATGTTAAATTTTGCTGTACCATGCCTCACACGGCTATAAGATTGTTGTCGATCTCACAAAGTGCAGAAGTGCAATTGGCTCTCATATCTTCATTCTAAGATACGGAGACATTTAGAAATACATAGTTGCCACTTTTCAAGGGTAAAGATATGCGGCTATTGTTCTTCTTTGCACCTGCTAGTGTATTTCTTTGTTCATGCTGCTTTAGGCCTCTTAGAGTGTGTTTGGTAGGGAGGGACCTGGAGTGGGGAGAGATTGGGAGAGGAGGAGCTCCTCGTTTTTGGTAGGCAGTGAAAGGAAAGTGAAGGAAAAGGAGACAAGATTAATCAACTCCTCATAATTAAATAAATGCATTCCATCCTTCTTTGGTGGAGTTGGAAAATATCTTGCTCTGTGTGATACCAAACAACTTGGACGGTTTGTCATTTGTTATATCCCCCCCCAGGTGAAGAACTTGAATCCTTAACCTCTCCCTTTTCCTTTTCCCTCCCCCTCCTGAACCAAACACATCACTGGGGGGCCATTCTTGTATAATTTGTCACTTCAAATTGTGGGTACACCAATAATATTGTGATATTGCCCTTTACGGCGTGTATGTGGTTTTGTAGGTATCATCCTGCTTGTGTAGATTTGACAATAGAACAGGCAAAACAGTTAGATCACTTTGTTTGCTCTGAACATGGATTTGATGAGGATGTAAAGAAGCCTCATAAAACCCCACTCACAAATGGCAAGGTAAGGCTAGCGTGCTTGTTGTCTTGTCAAATTGCTTTACTTTCTTGCATCGTGTCTTGTTCAATTTATTGTCACATGAATGGCTTTCTATGTGGAATATGCTTGCTGCTCGTTCAATGGGATTATAATTGTAGTACAATATAGCAACTTGTAACTTTCACTGATGACTTCTGTGATACTTGAGTCTTCCCAAAGAATAAACGAATTGCCCTTGTGTATGCTTGAATACTTTTGTGTCACTGTAGCACCATCTGCATCTCTGCAAGGCATGTTTTCCCTACTTTTATATGTAAATATTTATTCTTTTCCTCTCTTTTATCTGATTTATTCTCATCCTTTTGTGTATTGCTGAATAGTCGTTTTTATTTTCCTGCAGGCAGAGCCCAAGCGCCAGAAGAAGTAATCCATCCATTCGTGAGGTTATGATGCAGGAATGCCAGCATTCTTGTATGTATGCTGCTGATCTTTTGAGCATTGTACAGGGCAGAGAACTGGTCCTCTGCTTAGACTAGTGTCTGTTTTGTAATTATTGTCTTTGGTGAAGTGGATGTATGTGCATGCCACTTTGTAGGTCATAATCGGTAAAGAGATGAATGTGTCTTTGACTTAATTGCTCGGGAAGACACTTTCTATTGTTCTATTAATTTAATCTCTATATTGACTGAAAGCTTCTGCATTTCATTGCTCTTGCTAGGATTAGCTCGTTTAGGTTGAGCATGGTGAACCTTTTCCAGATTTCTGTGATTTTCCATGAGCAAATTGATATTCTGGCGATAGCTCCATAATGAACTCATTAATCCCTTGAGCGGATCTTTTGAGACACCTTTGTTACACCATTGCACTAAAAATTGTTTCTGACAAGTCTGTCTTTCCTAGCGAGCCTAGCTACCATTTCAGAGAGAGGTTAATATTCAATTGGAAATTCGAAGGAAAGGCAAATGAGGAGGCCCTCTTTCGAAGGGATGAGGCTGTGGTGACTCACAATTTTTCTTAAAAGGTTGTTTGGTGTGAGCTCGTAAAGACACCCCAATAACACTGAATTGAAATTGAACAAAAAACAAGATTTTAAAAAAGAAACGGTTGCTTTGCAAAGATACGTCTTTTCTCTTTAAAAAAGCTCACAAAAACAGCTTTTATTCAGGCTAAAAAATGAGGTTAACTGCTTAAATTTCTTTCGGATGGTTGGTCACTGCGTGCCAGCATTTATACTGCACCAGATTTTCATGTAAACGAAGCCCAAAACTGGTATTTCCTCTCACATTCATGTCAAACTTGAATGAAAGAAGTATAAAATGGAGTACTTGTGACACTCTTTGTTAAAAGTGCTATTTCAATGCATTGCTGAAGAGGGAAACTTACCCAGGCTTTACTGGCAGGTGAGCCAGTTGCATGCTATCCAGGTGCAGTGGCAGTGCGTACATGATAAAGATGGAAAAAGACCTGTTCCCGTCAGGTAATTCAAAACCGATCAAATGAAAAGAAAGAAAAAAAGAGAAAAACTTCCATTCTTAGTTCAATTCCTAAGTTCGCATAGAATTCAACGTTTGGCGTTGATAGTTCAATTATCATTTATATTATTCTTCATCGTTATAGTGAACCTTTCAGGGCTCATACAAAAGCACTTGGTGGACTAGCTCCCACGTACGACTAATTTCTGCAAAGCACTCTGGATCATGCATGATAAGCTTAACAGTTTTTTATAAAAAACAAGATGTTAATGGATTTGCCATGCATACAAGGTTATTATATCCATGCAGATTCTTATTTGTGTTACTGAAATACTGTTATGACCCGATTTTGTCACACTTATATATGGCTTAGCTCTCAGATGGTGAAAACTTGATCGTGCTTTACCAAAACAAATAAATAAAGGTTGAGAAATTCAAGAATGCTGGTGGGATGAAGCTGGTAAAGATATGAATATATGCAAATGAATGGATAGTGATTGTTTTCGGGGATTCAGGCATAAACCCTGTGCAACCCCAGCTTTACTTCTGATCCCATAAATGATAAATCCCTTCACTTCGAATGTCTCACTTTTCTGGAACTTATGAAGGGGGCCCCTCTGACCCTCTATTTCCTGAGACTTCTTGCAATGGTAAGATTATTTCTGCTGGGAGTCGAGCTGATTCCAGCCTTATTGCTTCTGTTGACTTTCAACCACCCTTTGATACAGTTGGGCATAGAGCAGGTATGTAGGTATGGTCTTTGCCTTCTCTTTTGTTTTAATCTTTTTCAGGTGGTTCTAAATAATGCATTTATAATATAGATAAAGTTGCTGGAGCAATTTAATGAGGTTAAGCCAGGCATTTATAAATATATATATATATATATTTATATATACAGAGATCTAAGAAATAAAAAATTTGTTTTACTATTGAAGTGAAAACTTTGTTAATTAGTCCTTTTGTTTTCATCTTCACCTAAGTTATGCTGAACGGAATTCCCATAAAAAAGCGTTCACCATTTCCATCTCCCACGAGTGATATGGGCGTGGTCTGATCCATGAAAGTCGTGTGTATGCTGTCTAACGTTTACAGAGTTCCACATGATCGGCCATGCATCCAGCGCTTATCAGTGCACTGCCAGGTGCGTGGCTAAAAGCATAAAGATTAAAGGGTTCTTTATAAATAGTATATTTACTTCCAAATTATTTTAATAAAACCCTTCCTGGTGTTTAAACTTTAAATGATCCAACAAGCTAAAAACTAGACGAGCGAATATAGATTGTTGATAAACATTTTGCAGTTATCTCATTGGTCAGAAATACTTTGATGGGATTTGGGAAAAATATCCTCTTTTTAAAGAAAAATAAAATCCAACAGGAAAACTGTACAACTTAATTGCATTATTAAGGATTTATTTATTTTTTATTTTTATTTTTGAGAAAAACTGTAAATTACATTTATCATTATATAAAGATATTACAAAATTAATCAAATATGATGAAGAGTTTTATATCAGAACATGCCTCAAGAAGAACTTATTAAGAAAGTAGAGTTGAGTTAACAAACAACTGATTTTTTATTATTTTTTTTCTGTTTATTCAAAGCAAAATTGTTTGCAAACGGAAATAAATGAAACAATTGGCAGTAAAATAGATACCTCAAATTGTAACACATAAATAAGTGATTTTCTCATCCTCTGTATGCAACATAATTACATTTCTTTGCATTTGTTATTTATCAATTATCAAATTTCTGCCCTTTTTAGCGGGGCCTGTCAACCTCTGCACAATTGTATACAAAATTGCAAAAGGTTATGACCAGTGACCAAAGCCTGATAAGTGTTATAACATGTCTGTCGCTTCATGATCTGGAGTCTTGAATGCAAAACCTGATTCCTCACTGGATCGTCTTTTGACAATGCTTGCTCTTTGCATCAATCGGACCAACGCTTGCACAACTTCAGACATGGGGGGGCGAAATTCGGGTTCAGGCTGCATGGAGAGAGAAGCAAATGCCATGAGGTCTTTAACTATAAGCATTGACCAGGTGGAGAGATCAAACAAGTCACAGAAAAATTCCAATTCTGTGGTAGTGTTCTGGCAGAATGCAGGAGATAAATAGCAACTGACATATTACAAATTTTATTCGAACCTTGAATTGTATATATTGTGAAGCACATCACCAGAAAACTATCTATCTCATACCTCTGCAGCAACTCGGGGAATATTTGGTTCTATTTTGGATGTTTTGGGGGAAATGTTTTGGGAAATGGTATTTGGGGAAATGTATAGGGGAATATGATGTATGTTTGGTTTTATTTTAGGAATGTGTTTTGGAGTGTAATGATTAGAATATTTTGAAATATTTTGGAGGAAAAAAAGATTGTTTTGAAGGAAATGTATTGAAGAATGTGTAGTAATGTTTGGTTTTATTTTGGGAGAATGAAAATGAAACCAAACATAGCCTCTTTGATATAGGAGTCATTTGACTAGGCAATTTTTGAGAGATGCTTCAGAAACTTCTGCAAATTGTTAGTGAAGAACATTACCTGGACACAGAGAGCAATGATGTCAGCAAAACGGCTCAATGACTTTGCAGGATACATGCCATTTAGGGCAGGGTCAACCATCTTCGCTAAAGCATCAATATCATGGAGTTGAGGAGTGGCCCATCTCACAAGTGACTGTTCTGATCTCACTCTTGAACTGAACATGACAAGGAAATAGAACAAAGGAAAACAGATGGGAAAAATTCATTGAAATATTCAAAAGCATATTGCCATAATCAGACCATGTGATATAAGATATACCTATCAAGGGGCTTCCGTCCGGTCAGAAGCTCCAGCATAACCACACCAAAGCTGTATACATCGCTTTTTACAGTGTATATTCCAGACAAGGCAAATTCAGGTGCACTGTAACCAAATGAGCCTATCATATGGGTTGATGAAACCTGTCAACGTCACGAGGAAAATTTTATCTTATAAAGGATTTTGACCTGCCCAGTAGCTATTGTAGCATCAAAGTCAATGTTTCACAGGGGTCAAAGAACTAGGACACGAACTATCCAGCAACAGACCAATTCTAATTTATGCTGCTGACTAAGCCATCACGTTGGTTTTTACCTCCTATAAGATATAACTAGAAAGGTTGTACATACCAACGAATTCCCATCCAAATCAATTGCAGTATTTGCATGCGTCTCCGTGAAAAGTGGTATAAAATAAATAGTGCACAGATGCTAAGCAAATTACCCCATTGATTTACCTGTCGTTCTGTGTTTGGTGTCAGAGCAGCTAATCCACAGTCTGAAAGGTGGGGATTTAGCTCTTCATCCAGTAAAATGTTTGCCGACTTTAAGTTTCTATGTACAACGGAAGGCAAACACACTTCATGCAAGTACCTAAGCAAGGAGAATTGATTTTAGGTTCAATCCCGTGGGAAGGAGATTGTGTGTGTGTTTGTAAGTGTGTATACAAAACTCATCCCACATAACATACTCCAAAGCTCGAGCAGTGCCAAGTGCCACCCTAACCCGTGCATTCCATGTCAGCATCTTGCTCCTCTCATCAGCAAAGTGCAGCATATCATGCAAGCTACCATTTCCAATATAATCGTGAACCAAGAGGCGTTGCCCATGCTCCGCACAGTATCCAGCCAGTGCCACAATATTTGGATGTCTCAGACGTGACATATTTGAAATGGCTTCAAGGAAATTATCTTCCTCCTGCAGTGACAGTGCTGCATTGTCGACCTTTTTGATGGCCATAATCTGAACCCAACAAAACATACAAATATAAATAATCTCATCCTACTGATGAACACAGGTAAGCACAAGAGTTACTTTCCAGTCCATAGTGACACTCCACAACTTTTCTTGCAACTCAATAGTCACTGTTTTTTGTTATCAACACGTGAGGAAAACATAAAATCTTATCCATGTCATCAAGCGCTCAAAGTAGATATGTCTGCAATCTATATCAAGCACGATTCATTTGAAAGCTACAAATGACACCAGAAGACGATGAAATTGCTAATTCCAGGCAGAAAAAGAAGGCAGTAGGTATCCATAAAATTCCCTTGCCTAAATTGCATGCCACATTATAGCCCAATTTGACAAATAAAGAGATAGCACGCTCCAGGCCTATTACAGACAAAACCAAATGAATATACCTTTCCATTCGGGAATTCTGCTCTATAAACACGACCAAGAGAACCTTCACCGACCAGATTCTCTTGACTAAAGCTATTAGTGGCAGTCTGAAGAGCTGCAACTGTATAAGAAGTAGCGGTTATTGGAGACTTCACTCTTTTTACAGATCCATTTTTCCCTTGTAACCTTTCCACTGCCACATTTTCGGCTGGTGGGGGCTTTAAATCAGATACAGTAGCTGTAGACTGTACCCTTTGCTCTTGCATCTCCATATTCACTAGAGAAAGCACAGTGCAAGATGAATGAATAAAGTTCATGCCACCTTAAAAATGAGCACATTTCAAAGCACAATAAACTTTGATCTTGTCTTCAATTGCTTGATGAATAAAATTGTTAAAATCATATAGAAGAACTGACTAGTTATTCAAACTGGGCATATAACTTTTTTTTTGATGAGCGAGAAATACAGGAGAGATACGAGGCCTTCTTCTCTCAATACACCCAAACTATTGCGGACATTTATCAAGTTCATGTTGACACTGGAAATTTTAAATGGACATCAGTCAAAGCCATCAAATGAAGAGAAATAAAATAGATAATTAATACTCGAAGTATGCTCAATCTGAAGTAGATATTACAAGTACGGGACTAGTTGAGGCAAAAAGAGAGAGGCATAATACTAACAATAAATTTGGCCGAGAACAGAGAAATGGGTGCAATGTTACCAGAAATTATATGCAACAAAAGTTGTTTCATAAGGTTAGAGGTTTTAATCATATTTCAGTTAAAAGGCAGGTCCATGCTAACATAAGAGATTTTTCAATGCAGCTTATGTGCGGACAAAGAGGTGCTACCTTTGTCACTGCTGACAGGAAGACTTCCTGTTGAGGGTCGTGCAGCAATTTCCTTCTTGTTTCCCCTTCTAAGGCAAAAAACTAGTGCAAGCAGCAACAAAGTTACTCCAAATAAAGATCCTAGAACTATGCCTACTATAGGTCCTGCTGTCAACCCAGACTTATTTTCATTATGAGAATTGCTTGGGGCATTGGAGTCAGGTGTATGACCGTGTGCAGGAGCTTCCCTGCTGTTATTGCGAGATCTACCAGGAGGAGGAGAGGTATATGGTGGTGGAGGAGGAGCGGGACCATTGGCAAATGCGTTTCCATCGTATCTGGTTAATGAAAAGTTTTAGATGAGACAATTTACTATGGTAAGAGTGTTATGAGTATATAATTAATTTTATCACCTGTATTTTACATAAACAACTGCAATCACTTACACAAAATTGGGGACAGAACTTAGTTCTTGTGGTATCCACCCACTAAAATGGTTGTTTGCAACATTTCTGCAGAATTTCATACGAGTAAGAATATGTCCGTGAAATTGATGAGAAGCATTAACCTCATCACATATTTCATTAGTTTGAGGAATCAATATAGGGTTGGTGTCAGGTGTGGAGGTGAGGCTTACAAATTTGTTAAAGGCAAACCGACAAGGACGTTGAGAGAACCAGTAAGTTGATTGTTTTGTACTTGACTGCCAAAAAAAATAAGAATGTGAAGTCAATAGCAAGGCAAAAAACACAAAGAAAAGAAAAGAAAGAAAATTAAAATGCTCAATAAGTAATAAATACTCACAGAGTTGAAAGATTGGTCAATGATGTTAAGGAAGGTGGGAGATCCCCAGTAAAGTTGTTGGAGGATATATCCCTGAAATTGCCTTGTATTAGTACACTTCTAAAATGAATAAATCCCTGAGTCGCTCATACAAAACTAAATGTAAATTTTAAAAGAAGAAAAAAGAGGTGGTGTGCAATTTAGAAGCATTTAGAGAGAGAGAGAGAAAAAAAGGGAAGTGATGGAAGACTGAACATAACAGCCAGAAATTATTCATGAATTGGCAATCACAAAAAACGACAACCCAGTGACTCACAAAGTAGCTAGTGTAGAATGATTGGCAAACATATCTCCAACTGTCTGAGACAACATGTTTCGGCTGATGTTCCTAAAACCATGAATAATGGTCTAGGCATTAGAAAAAAGACCTGAACCACCAAGATCAGATAATGCAAAGAGTTCTCTTAATAAACTGAGGCACAGAAGGCGTGCCACTTACAGATAATTAAGTGAGCCCATAGTAGATATGGAATAAGGAAGATTCCCACTTAAATTGTTGCCTGCAAGGTTTCTGCACCAAGATAGAAAAAACATTAGAAAAATGATCATTTAAAACAAGTACTAGCTACTACGAGAAGTCAAGAGTCGTCATAAAATATTAAACATTACAGGTTTGTCAGGTTTGGTGGTAACTGATATGGAATCGAATCACGAATATTATTGTTACTCAAATCCCTGCAGCATAAAAAGTGAACAAAAGATTTATAAAAAAGAAAGCAAAAAGCGCCAGGACTAATCTATCCCATTGAATAAACAGCTCTCTTACAATGTCTTGAGTGACACAAGGTTGCTGAGCAAGTATCCCAGTGTTCCACTGAGTCCCAACCCAGATATCTGGCTGTTCCAAAATCAAGAAAAGTTTCTCATGAGCCTGAAAACAAACAGAACAAGCCCTCCAGGCACATATAATATCAAAGAAACAAAATTCCAGGATAGTAACACTCACACGGAGACAACAGAAGAACCTTGACAGGTGATTCCCTTCCATGACTCTCCACATGGATCACCACCAGTGGATTTCCAGCCTGTTAGCTGTGAAGGACTATTCAGTGAAGTGTACAAAACTTGGAGCCCTTGAACTGCACAGAGCAGGCAAATTGAACTCGACATTCAGTTCAACATCTTCCAAGGCAGTTAGTCCAATACTTGAATCACAAATGTATATCATTGTCATGAAGCAACAAGGCAAACACACAAGCCTATGCTGCAAGACAACTAACATGAAGAAGGCCCCATGGAAACATTTGTATAACAGGCTACAACTCTGGCTTATGTGAATGCACATGTTGAACTGTAGTGACTGTCAAATACTGAAATAGGCAGCTAAAATTCCATAATTAAATGTTTTTTTGGACAATAGAATTCTTTGTTAACATACATTCTGATTGTATTGAGACTCGTCATGTATAACACACCAAGCTGAAACTCACTGATCATATTACATATCAGCTGAAACTAACTTTTAATATACATTAAAAAAGATAAACAAAATATCTTCACCACATTTCTCAGGCCTGTGCAGAACAAGTACACAAAAACATGCATATTTATGACACAAGATTAGATGGATTGTTTTCTACATATGCATATTATGCAAAGCAAAGACCCCCCTTATGAAGCAAATTGGATCTATGATTTTGGTGAGCAAAAGGAAAAATATAGAGAAAAAAAATGAATATCCATTTTCCTTTTGGATAGAATAATTAATAATTTTAATTGTAATAGAGTATCATGGAAAAACAAATGAACTAGATGTAAAGATTAATAGATACTTCTCATAATTATCTTCGTACAAGCATTTCTTTGCATTTTCCTTTGACACCAAATGTATGGTAATAATTTCTTCATTGCTTCCTCACCAAAACAAAAGCTTCAAAATTAGCCTAAAAATTAGAACTTTTTCCAAAATATTTCCAATAATGTTACTTAAGTAACTTTTCCTTTCCATTGTCTCTCTCAGAAACTACAAAACCCAAAAGGAATAGACCTAAAAGTTTAAACCCAAATTGTCATGATAGATTTACATCGAAATATTTTCACCAGAGTAAAATCTCAGCATTCTCCTTCACACGCAAATATAGACGGCGTATCGCATCACAACTCGCATCAGTTAAAATAAAATCTTGAGTCTCTAAAGCAAATTCAAGAAAAAAGAACTAGTCATTTTCCATGAATCTCATTTTTTTTTTCCAACTTCAAGAAGCTCACACCAATCAAATCAAGCTAATAGCAGCCAAAAAACAAAAAAAGACCCAACAAGCAGAAAAAAATCTTAAATTCGCACCATCATTAGGATCAGTAGTAGCATCAACCCCGGCACAGAAACTGAAGATCACCGCCGCGATCACCACAAGCTCAGTGAAGAACAGAGAAGAGCTGGCCGCCACTTGCCCCTCCATTGCCGAGATGTACGGTGCTAAAGTAAATAAAAGTGCTTGTTCGTGAATGAGCTTTTTAACCTAAGCGAGCATTGTCGGAGGCGGTATTGAGGAGGGGGAGGAGGTGCGGTCCTATGCCATAGGTGTCACCATCGTTAAAAGCACTCTTCTGAGATTCGAAGCTTCAGAGTTGTGAAGAGAGAGAGAGAAACCAGTACAAATAAACAATTAATATATGAATAAAATGTGTCGGCCAAAATAGGAAATATGTTTAATGGGATCTAATTAGTGGTAGCTTTTTTATAATCTTCAACACATAAAATAAAATAAATTAAAGACTGAAAAAAGTTCGGTTGGTAGGGGTGAGTTTTTTTAATTAATTTTAAAATTAAATTACTATACGTGGTTTTGTCAAAGAAAAAAATTAAATTGCTAATTTGTATATCAAAATCGAAAATATGATTTCGTGCGATTTGAAGTGATTTTTTAGTTATTATATTATTTTGCTCTAAAATTTAAATAAATAAATTTTTATTGCATATGTATTATTTTATAACAAAAATTATCTTGAAAATTTACTCCATATAAAATGACTTCACAAGAAAAAAATACAATTGTAGCATTTTCCTTTTTTTATATTTAGATAAATAATTTAATTATTTAATATATCATTGTACAATAATTCAAATATTATATCTTCAGTTGAAGGACAAAAGTTAGTGTTAAGTGTCTAGTAAGACCTAAATTTTTAGGATATTCAAATTAATACCATGAAATGAAATAATAATTTAGAATTGATTGATGCAATAGTTGAATTAAATTTGAATAGAGTTAATGGGGATGAGTTAATGGACGAAAATGTCCCCTGGGCAGATTAAGTTATTTGGCCACTGTATTTATGAGAATGAGTGTCACCGACGCTGGGCCCCGTTTCGAATCGGACACTTGGAGGGGAACAAAGGCAGACTGGAGTTAATGGCAGGCAGATGTGGGTGGCGCGAAATGACTAAATTGTCCTCATCTGGTGATAGCGAAATTTGGGCCATTGGGGGGGCACTTGTATTGGTTCTTTGACTTGGAAATTGTCTTTGATCTGAGACCTTTTTGGTTACGTGACAAAAGCAAAAAGAAAAATTGGAGTTTTGGACATTTGATGAGTTTGATACCAATGAGCAAAAAGCAGATTTCTACTGTTATTATGCTAAGATTGTTTTTTTACCCTTTTTCTTTGATTTAAAGTTATAGTCAACTCCAATTTTGATTTCATAATCAAATATTAAATATAAATAAATTGTAATCTACAATGATAAACAAATACTATTATTTCTACTTTTCAACTCATTATTTCATATCTTTTATGCGGCTTTGAGAGTCCAAGTTCTTTTACTCTTTTCTTCTTTCTTCTTTTTCAT
Organism: Paulownia fortunei; assembly: GCA_019321725.1. Taxonomy (NCBI): domain Eukaryota; kingdom Viridiplantae; phylum Streptophyta; class Magnoliopsida; order Lamiales; family Paulowniaceae; genus Paulownia; species Paulownia fortunei. The sequence continues at coordinate 15,960,141 of CM033120.1, forward strand.
TCTTCAATAAATATGTCCAATAGTTGTAGATGTAATTCAAATGAATTTTAATGTAGCCGTTTGGTTTTATTTTTAAACTTATTTTTTTTCAATATTTTTAAAGTAGATAATATTTTCATTTGTATAAAAATAAAATATATTTATATTAATTATATTTTCATATTGATTATATAAATTAAAAAAAAACATATACAAATGATTATCGATGTCCCTTTGCATGAAATGATATGAATGTTGGTAGATGAAAAATAAATTTTAGTATATGCATGAAAAGACGTAGAATAATATTAAATTTTAAAATTTTAAAATTTTAAAAAATAAATAAAAAAATGAAAATATCATTTGAAAATAATAACAAACGGGCGCAAGGTGTTTGATGAGGTACTGTAGACAGAGTGGCATGAAAGTTTGGGACTTGGGGCGCTACCTACGTTAAATCAAGATAAAGGCATTAATATTCCCTTCCCCTCTTAATTTTACTGAAATCAAACAAAAAATAATTTCAAAACCTACTTCTGCCTCTTGCACAACCTTTCTCTAACCATAAAACCCAGCAGAAAATGTTGACGTGATTGCATACTTGATAGGCTGTGTCTAAAACCAACAGACTAGTTTACGTTGACCCCATCGCCTCATTCTTCACTCTCCAAAACCCCATTACCTCAAAGTTTGGTAGAGCTCGTAGCTGTATCTCATAAATTTAATCCTCAAAGAAGCTTCAACTCCAGTTACTTGACTCTGTTAATTTCAATTAAGATTGTTAAACAAGAGTGTTAATACAAGAACATAAATGTTGTCTTTTGTAGTTTAACCACATTTCGTACGTTGAATTCTCTGGCTGTAGAGGGAAAACAGAATCAGAAAAAGGTGTCTTGAGAATAAAGGCAGCAGCGGAGATTTTAGCGTACAAGGCAACGGTCTTTTCGTCAGAAACAATAAGCTTATTCCAAAATTAACTCAGAATAATTATTATTGATTTATGGAATCTTAATTCTTCATTAATTTTGACAGAAATCAACATCAGTCACATCATCATTTACTTTAAGCAATGGAGTAGTATTTTTTTTTTTTTTTTCAACAAGATAAATTGTTAAATAAAAATTAGGTGAAATGTCCACATTCGTGAAAATCTCAAAATAGAAATTAAAAAGTGCTAGTGATTGAGTACGACTTTAGCTTATCCACCCGGACGTTGCCACAAATGTGTCATCAACTAATGTTTAAGTTTAATTAGTTGGAGGACAAAGATGGGAAAGCAGTGCATAAAGATAAAGATCAAATCGACTAATGTTTCATACAACACATTTGATTCCATGTAAATAAATGTGGTAGTACGATCGATTGACCCAATTTCTGATGTATGACACTCCTGACATAACACAATATTTTAAAAAAAAAAATAGAGGATATTTTTTTTTTTTTTTTTTTTGATAAAACATTTCACCTCACACACACATATATATAAAATGTGGCTGATAAGTATTTTAATTATGAGGGGACACTTTTTCAATGGTAGCAGGTGTTACGTTCCATCATTGTGCCATCAGTGTTTCAATTATTGTTATACACTTCTGGTGCTGCATCACTCCCATAATCTGTGCATCTGTCTTATCAAATTTGGTTGTTTTGTTCCCCCTCAATTTATTTTCACTAATCTGACTGTATTTCGGCTGGCAGTTCAACTATATTTGACTTAGATAGGTATTTTTACCATAAAAATATGAAAATGAGCGTTTTCTAATTAGAGAATCAGCAGGGGTCTAACTTCTAATATCATTCGTAGACTACTTGGTCCATATGTTCAAGTTATTAACTAAATCATGACTTATTGTTTGGTTCTGTCCAACAAAGATATTGTTTAACGAAATGATGTGCTGGAAGGTTTACATTGTAAGTCTGGTAATGATACTATAAGGTTAGAGAGGATTATTGATTGGGACATGACAGCCAATTAACTAACAATGATTTTTTTATTTTTATTTTTATTTTTATAAAGAAAACAAATATAAATGCGAAACTAGATTGCCCAAGTCGCAAGATTATGAGCGGCTTTGTTGCCTAAATATTGTCATTACTATCCATAAAATAATATAAAGAAATCGTTATTTATTAAAGGGATTTATAATGATTTCTCCTAAATCAATTGTCGTCCATAGTTTATAAGTACGATTTGAATTTTAATTTGTAAATTATTAACTTTTCTTATAACGATTTTTGATATTTTTTCGATCTCAATTTTTTTTTAGATAACTTAAACTCATAATCAATAAAATTGTAGATGCAAAACACTTACCAACGAATTTTTTATACTCAGTCTAGTATAATATTTTTTTTTTTTCCTCATTCACACACATTGAAGTCGAACCCTTAATCTTCCACACAAAAGTCACAAAAGTGGAAGCACCACCATGCCAAATGGCCGGTGATTGGCCTGGTGGTTCGTCTAGTGTAGTGTTTGATTCTTGAAGAATAATTCCACAAGTAGGGCTTTGCATTTGAAACGGGGAGCATCAACCATGGGTGTTTGTGTGGTAGACATGGCCATAGCATTTCTTGGACTTGGTTTGATGATTTTAGGGCTGATGTACCCAAAAAAGAACTGCAGTATTTGGACCTTTGACATTCAAAAATCTGTTCATTTGGGCTTTACCATGTGGGCTAACAAGAAATGGGCCGGCTAATTAGTTCCAATTGAAGCAACGTCGTCTTGAAAGGTACCGACCCTTACACCAGAAACGGTTGGTGGCTTGTGACTGTTGAAATCGCACACAAATTACTGTACATACAGTGGGACTGACTTGACTTAAGAGCCGCCTCGTGCTCTATTTTCATGACATTATGATTGTAATAAATAAATAATCTCGTACAGAATAAATATGAACAAGAACAAAAAGGCTCTTTCTATTTTGATGCGGACCAGAATGCGCCCACTCTCCCCCGCCACCGTAGGTCTTATTGCTTTGACCTGAATTTAAAGCAATCGCGTTTATTCTCTCAGTTCCATCAAATTATTTTCGTATTTAATCGTTTAATTTATTTAATCTTCTGTAACTATGTTTTCTTTTTTCCACACATTCTTGATTACTGAGTTTCTGTTTATCACTGAACAGAACAGAATAAATCAAATGCAATTTCCTCCATTGGATGGTAGCAACAAAGTTTCTTCTTCTCAGGATGCCTCCACCAGTTTCCACACGTATGCAATTATACATACTTTCTGCAGTCTGATTTTTATTCGAATTATTATGTAATTAGTATTCAGGCACAAATGGATAGCATGTTTATTTTTACAAATTGGGAAATTCTATGGTATATATTGTAGGTAGGTGTTATATATGTGTCGTAATTTGTGAATAGTTAAGTTGTACCAGCTGTTGGGCGCACTCGATGGATGTCGGATATTGGTTAAAATGCGTGATTTTTAATCAATTCTCACTCAATGCTTAATGAGTTTAAACATCACTCGAGTAAGTAGATTGAAGTAATAGTTAGCAGATTTGGTTGAATTAGTGGTGATCAAGAAAGTAATAGGCCACTCAGAGTTCAAAACATCTCTGTTATTATGTGCAAAACCTAAATGACCAGGTTGAAGTCGATTTGGGAAGCAAATAGGATTTGACAATCCACAAGTAACTCATGAAAGTTTCATTGGGACCAGGGGTGTAAACGAATCGAGTCGAATCAAACACTATATTGTTTCAACTTTTTTGAATTTTTATCGAGTTTAAAAAATTGTATATGAAATTAATTTGATTGTTAATCGACTTGAGCTTTATCGAGTCGTACACAAATCGAGGTTGAGTAGTTTGAACTTTTTACACATTTTTTATTTATTTATTAATCGAATCGAGTTTTAAATCTTATCGAATGAAAAAATGTGCTCAAACTTGGTTTATTAAGTTAACGAATCGAGCTCAAATAAGTTTTTAACAATCGATCTGAAGTTGAGTATCGAGTACTTCGTTTGTTTTTCAACCCTTATTGGGAAGCCTTCAACTTTTGATCTGACGCAGAAGCAAAATGGGTACTTCAAGATAAAGATTATGTTTAATTGAGTTTCTTCTCTGCAGAAATTGGATTCATTTTTTTATTTGTATGTGACTGTTATTGGCGAGATAAGTAGAAAATGATTCAGAATTTTACCATGTTTCAATCACCTATTGGAATAGGTAAGGGATAACTCTGTAATGGGGCTTCCACACATACCAATTCTGAGACAGTTTAGATATATGCTCCTCCACTAACAATTAAGTTTTAATACTTTTGATGTATGATCTTTTGTTGTATAAAAAGAAAGAAAAGATATAATATGTTGAATGCGGTACAAATGTTAACATAGGCGTGGTTCTTTCAGAGACTTTGAGCGAGTGCAAGAGTCGATGCACGCTGCTATATCGATGAACAAGACGGAGATTCTAGATGCTGCTCTGGATGATTTCTCTGAGGTGAGTTTTTAATTTTCAGTGCATGCCAATAATTTATTTTAAATATCTTTAATAGTGATTGTGCAATGGGAATGCAGGGCTACTTTGGCCTTTCCAATGAAAACCGTCGGACATTACTGCTGACACTTGCTAGAGAATACGATCTCAATCGGAAGCAAGTTCATGAATTGATGAAGCAATATCTTGGGCTTGAACTTCCAAGCGGTAAGTTGCATGTCATTGTTTATTCCAATTGTTCTTTATTTTGGTCTTTGATTAACTTGTTCTTAGAAAATGGTGTGGGATTAACAAATTGCTTTAGGTGATAAAGCTGTGGAAAATGTGCACGAAGAGGAAGGATCATTTTCTGCTTTCTATAGGATTGAGCGGAACTTGAGGCATTCTCTCAAGCCAATGTACGAAGTTCTTTTTGAACGGTTGAACACGCACCCTGGAGGACTGAGATTCTTGTCAATTATGAGAGCAGACTTACTATCTTTTCTCGCGTAAGGTTATGCCCCAAATCATATTAGTTTTCTTGGTTCATGTTCCTCCCTTTACTTCAATTAATTCGAACTGGAAAAATTACATGTACAACGAGTCATGATGCTGAATAGGTAAATTTGAAATAAAAAGAGCCCACTTTCCTCTTTTAAATAATCTTCCTTCCATGTAGACTTGTTATCTTCTTTTCCTGTCCATGTGCTTGTTGATTGGCTGAATCATTAGGTATTACTTCTGGACTCTAAAAGAACCCTAAACATATTTTTTTTAGGGAGGAAAATATTGCATCACTGAGGGCATTGGACTCTCACTTAAAAGAGAAGCTTATTACATGGCTCAGTCCTGCAAATCTTCAGCTTCACAACATAACATGGGACGATCCAGCTTCTTTGTTGGAAAAGATTGTAGCATATGAGGTAAGTTTCTCCCACTTGTATTGCACAATGTAAAATGTACAATGTAAGATGTACAAATCCTTTCAGTGCTATTTTGCAGGCAGTGCATCCAATCAGCAATCTGTTAGATCTGAAGCGAAGGCTGGGGGTAGGGCGCCGTTGTTTTGGATACTTACATCCAGCAATTCCGGGTTAGCATTCTTTTCTTGTTTATGTGCATACGAATTTTGAGGTGGTAGTCCATCGACTGTTGTTACCATGCTCACAACAGAAAAAGTGTTATTCTCTTGATCCAAAATGAGTTCAGTAAGATCACTGAAGAGATTATCATGAATACCAATGCACTATTTTAGTTTATGTTTGGCTTGAGTAAAGACCAATATACTAATGAGAATGTAGATGTTAAGGGTGAATCAGGGGAAGTGTACATGTAACCTTGAATCTGGAATGAAAATTATACCCAGCCTGAATAGCTTAAAAATCCAAGCTTTACTTTACTTGTATGCATTATCTCGTGCACTTGAATAGTGCCAAACATCAAAATATTGAGAATTGATAATTGAGATGCTGCTTTCATCTGTGTTCAAGTAAGTAGATAGCAGGCTTTCTTCTTTTATCTTCAAAGCGGGTTGTATCTTGAAAGTCTCTAAACCAAGTTTTAGAGTTTGTTTATTTGGTCCCCCTTCTGAATCAGTCCCACTTCTATTTGCTTGGAAGCAAATTGCATGGGTCCGTTATGTGCATTTAGGATTTGAGAGTTGCATCAGTGTATATTTAGGAGTGTTACTTCACTCACAGTAGTTATTATATATGTTTGACTGCTAATTGCAGTCAGCTAACAAATCTGCCTTCAGGTGAGCCACTGATTTTTATTGAAGTTGCACTCATGAAGAACGTGGCTCAAACAATACAGGTGAATAACTTTTTGCACAATATACTAGAAAATGTGTGTCAAGCTATCCTTCATTATTGACAAGTTTACTACAGGTAGTTCTATGGGACGATCCTCCAATACCTGAATGTGAGGCAACATGTGCAGTATTTTATTCCATATCTTCCACTCAGGTAATAGGAATGTGATACTTAATTACTTCCCAAAATGATATGATTCTGAATTGGAAATTGTTATGCTAATTCCAATAAGTAGATATAAACAATATGATTCTTTGTGTAACTTGAGCTCCCATTGACTTCATATTAATAGGATCACAAATTTTTTCTCTAATATCTTCATCCAATCAAAACAATGAATTCTGGTTTCACTTTAGTGTATTATTCCAAACCATCAGCTGATTAGTACAATATTTTCCATGTGTAAAATCAATTAGTACTTGACCATCAGCTGATTAGTTTCCTTCCTTTCTTTGTTCCTTAATTTTGTCATGATTCTCTCTTAAAATGCTTTGAGCATAAGATATATTTGATTCTCAAACAATTTATGCCAGATCTATTAGATTGCTTTCCCTAATCATTAAGAGCATATAGTATCAGTTTCAAATATTTTCATGTACATGTTGCATTTTGTTTTTCTCTTCCTTAGTAGACTTAACATGGTTTAGTATAACTTTTTTGAACACAATCACCTTCCTTTGGTTTGTCCTGCTATTGAGATTTTGCTTTTAAGAATTTATGTTGGCCCGGATCTGCAGCCTGGTTTATCTGGAATCAACCTGGGAAAGTTTCTTATTAAACGCGTGATTGATGTGGTGAGAAGGGACATGCCAAGAATCTCAGTAAGTTCACACTCTTTAGATGCCGTTCAGTTTGAAAAGGCACATTTTTATCTTAGCACTTACCAAAAATGGCAGGTTGAGATCTGACTCAATTGAATCAATTCTCTCCCCATCTAAATTTCTGTGCTATACATAGTGTCCCTTCTTGTCATTTCTCGACATTCTTTAGGGTAAATTCTGTAGGCAAATACTTGCATTACACTCTGATTCAAAAATAAAAGGGGATATACATTCAGTACTCTATGTTCTTGCTCGATGGTAAGATATATAACTTGACAAATTTGGAAAGTTCCATGGAAATATGTTACTCCTTGCATGTGTAAACTATGCTCATATGTATGGGTTGTTCTGCACAGCTTTCCTCTGTTGAAATTCCTTCAGCTAGAAAGCTTTTAGGAAGTGACTAAGAGGAATTGCATGCAATTTTCGTTCTTAGAACTGCAAATCCTCCAGAGCCCTTCCACAAGGAGTCATTCCATTGAAATTCCAGCTTGTTGAGCTCCTGTCTGAAAAGCCACTCCAATTTACATCTACAAAAAGTTATCATTGAACTAAAGCTTTTGGGTTATGTCCTATGAAAATGCAACCGAACATACAATAGTTTGCACCTGAGAAGGACTTTTAAGGCTTGCCAAAACCCTTTCTCGGTGTTACCTTTGTAGTAAACAGAAAATACATCATATGTACATAAGTAGGGAAGTATAAGCAACCTTCACACTTTGTTGGGCCAGTTTCATGACCTTATTGATTCATTCATACTATTTCATATTCTTGTGAAACTATATGAGAAATAGATGACCACATTTTGGGGAGTTTTCGCAGCAATATGGCTTCTTAGTCTTCCTGGCATCATTTTCAGTGATTTGCAAAGATCACTTTTTCTATTTCTTAATATTATTAATTTGCAGAATTTATCCCCTGCAGACATTTGCAACACTTAGTCCTATACCAGGATACATGCAATGGCTTTTGTCAAAGTTGGCATCAATTGAGAGATCTGATTCCACTTTCAATGAAAACTTGCTCAAACCAGAAGAAGAAAGGGCACTCTTGGATGCAGCCGAGTAAGCATATGTTTATGCCATTTTATTGGGGATGCAAAGTTATTAGTTTGGGGTTAAGATGGAATCTTGAGAGCCTTCCTTTTGTTAGTTTAGCATATCTGGAAGGTATTGTAAGGTCGTATTGAATTCTAATAATATCCCGACGCACACGCTTACTCTACAATATTGGGTTCTCATCATTGATGAATCTTAGTAGTTATGTAAATAATTTATTTATTTCGAGTTCAACAACTGTGACATTGACAACTTCCCATTTTTTGGTTTTGATGAACATTTTTGAAAATAATAGTCCAGCATGATCTCTTTCATTTATTTTTGAACTAGCATCTTACTACTAAAGTGCCTAAATAATTTGCTTAGATGCACTACTTATTTGCAATACAATATTATGGAATCTGCTTAAAATATATGACATATTTGACCCTTTTTACCCCTCGGAGTGACTAATTGATGCAATAGCTTCATTAGCATGCCTATCTTACTAACCCAATAATTATGTAAACTTTTTGTACATCAAATGGGTTGTTCCCCACTCTTCAAATTTAGTTTGTATCTGTTTGTTTTTCTTTTCACTGTTGCCGGCTCTAGCTGAAATAGAGCACCATTGGAATTAGACACTAATTTTTGGTGGATCCACTGTTTGATTCTCATATTCGTTGCTTTTCTGTTGTTGCGTTCTTAAACTCTGCAAAAGTTTCTTCTAGTTGTTTATGCATTATTTTTTCCTTCTTTATGTTTTTAATTTTATTTGAGCTTTTATGTGTTTATTTATTTATTTATTTTGTTTTATGAGCTGGAAGGTTTATGGGGTAATGTTTATGTGGTAGGCAGGCTAATTTTTGGTATTACATTTACATGTCTCCACTTGTTTTTCTCTTCACCATTGGTAAAGGATTAGTCTTTTTCCTTCCAATGCTTGCTTAGAGGTATACGTCCCCAAGTCTCTTATTCTCTATCCCTGTAGTCAGCCTTAAGGAATAATAGCATAGCATTCTAATGAGATTTCATCTCTAATGATTTAAATAAATGGAAATATTAATATGCTATCAACTATATCAAGATAATATCATTTTCTGATTCGTTTTAATTTATCTATCAGAGAATTTACCACTGGGAAAAATGGGATGGAAGTCTTGTGGAACTTGTTATCCTCAACCAGTCACCAGTGGACTAATTCAGAGAAGTTGTCACTTGCGTTGCAAACCCCTTTAATGAGGCTTTGCGCGAGGTATGTTTCATGAACTGAAGAGTTTAACAGTTTCCCCATTTTTTTTTTATTTTTTTTGAGAGAAGCGATAATTACACCATTACATCATGATATCAATCAGTATTTAATTCATACTATCATTAATAAACAACTAAATACAATGAATAATTAGATAATAATGGTTACATCAAATATAGAGTAAGACAAATATCCACACGTTTGGTGGAACTCGAAGTCTAGACCTCATATTCTTAGATTAGCTTGAGGACAATCTATATTAAGATATAGAAAGGTACATAAAAAGAGGATCTTTACTCTGTGTTAAGCACAATGGAAAATTTGTTTTGCCTTTTATGTGAGTAGAGCATGCTGAGTTTAATAGGTGGTCCTCCTCTGCCTGTCTGAGTTTATATTGCCGCTTTTATTTTTTCATATTTTCTTTTCAAATTTGCTCCATGACGACAGGTACCTTATTCAAGAGAAGAAGCGAGGAAAGGCTCTGGATTCTGTTGGAAATTTCCACTTGCAAAATGGAGCGGTTTGTTATGCAACCATAATCTGTATAATAGCACTTCATTTCTTTCTTGCCAATTACATAGTGTTTGGGGGGCTTTTTTGTGCGCTGGTGTTTCTTGGCTGGAGGGGGGTCTATATGGGGTTGCTGGGAAAGGGGGCTGTGTATTCTTTCACTGGTTGTGGTGCTCTGGGTTGGCAGAGGACTGGTGGACCGATTTGCCACTGGAGAGGGGCTCTGTGGGGTTTTTTCTTTTATTTTCTTTTCTTCTTCACCTTCTGTTTTTTCTTGGTGTTTTTATCTATTTATTTATTTATTGTTTTTCCGGGGGGGGGAGCGCTGTTCAGGTGGCTCGGATTGCGGTGTGGGTGGAGGAGGTGCTGGCCTATGTGTGGGTGTGAAGGACTATGTGATTTTGGTCAATGCGTGTATTGAACAATACATTTGTGTCCCTTTTAATCATCACCTATTTATAAAAACCCTAACTAAACCCATCTTATGCAAATTGCCATGTCTACTCTAAGCTGGGTTCAATCTTGCTAGAAACTGATCTGGATAAGCTTTAAGTGGGGCAATCTCTAGTAGAGCCTTTGGCTGTGCTTTCACCTGCCCCCTAATTCCCCAAAACAACCCACCCCCAAAACAACCCAGAAAGAAAAATTGTGGAGACTACTGAGGAGATAGGTAGCATATCAGTATTTGAGAATTTTATGCTAATCATAGTTCACAATGGTGCTACAGATGATTGGAAGAATTAATTGGATGGCTGATCGATCCGAAAAAGGCCTAAAGCAAAGTGCTGGAATAATGGTCAACTACATTTATAAGTAAGACTCCTAGTTTTGAATCTATTGTTTCCATTTATACCTTCTGATTCATATTCTTCAGATAAATTATGAGAACTGGCCCAAGAGTATGCCCTGATAGCCCATTCCCTGCCTCATATTAATGCTACTTTCCATTTATTTGTGATTATGAAAAGTAACAATCAATTTCTGAGGTTTTACCGCATGTAACCTTTGTAAGTGAACTGTTGGTAGTTAAGACTGACCAACATGGACTATCTAAACACTAACCGCAGGGTGGAGCATATTGAGGAAAATGCTCAGTCATATTTTAGTAAAGGGCAAATCCAAGCTTCTGATGAAGTCAGAACCTACCTTGAGGTAAATTGTTGTCGTCAAGAAATTTCTCATCTTTGTTTAGATATGTGAGATGCATTTCTTAATTGCTCTCATCTGAATGCAAGTCCACACAACACGTTCACGAAGGACATGAGTTTTGTGCTCATTAGAATTTCGGTTGTTGCAGCCACAGGAGGACCTCCAAGAAGAAATGAAGGATTAGAAGGCTGACGGGTATAAGCCTCTACATGCAAAGTTGCATAATTCAACAATAAATAATATTTTGATGTCATTGAGCGCATTTCTTTTCTGTTCCCGACTGAATACTGTGGCTGTGGTTCATTTTGGTTGACCAGAATTAGTATATAATGAATTCAGCTGCTTCCAGCAGGCATTCATCCCACATATTTCTGTTGGTTCTTTGACATTATTTCCATATGCAATCATCAGCAGTAATTAACAAGTTTATGTGCTTTTTCTTTTAGTCTATTGTTGATTCTTTCTTATTTTAGTTGCCAAATGCTGAGCTCCTGATGGGTCAAATGCTTATGCATCCACTCTCTCAAATATTGCTAGACAATTGGCAGGACACGGTTAGTGTCGGCCTGTCTGAATATTCTCAACTGTTTAAGTTCTTGGATTGGATATCTAGGAGCAGTGTTTGGAACATATGTTCCCCTATAAATTAAGGAAATCAAGGGCCCCACTTACTATTATAGTAATATAGATTTACCTATGTTACTGCAAAAAATACGAGTATTGTTGGATTGTGGGTTTTTTATACACATGCATAGGAATTAGGATGTACTTATATTAGGTTAAGAGTTAATTTACTCTTTATATTCATAAAATTAATTTATCATATGGAGTGCTGATTTGTGCGTTTCATTTCTTCTTTTCCTCATTCCATTTCTCTACATGAAATGCATAGGAAATGAAGTGCATTAAGGAATTTTTAAAGTGAAAATCAACACTGAAATTATATACGAAAATATCGCTATTCATGATTTTATTTTTTTATTGTTAACATAGATGGGAAGGTAACTTTTTGAAATTGGTGCATATTTCTTTTGCCATTCTTTGCTTTTGTACAGCATGAAGTGGGGAAGGAAGCTTCCGTATAAATTGAAAGTCCGGCAACCGGGTGGGTCCTATGATCCTAACCTTACCACATTTTATTTTCAAATTACATTTCCTGCAATCACTCGAGGAAGCAGAACCAGTTTTTATTATTTGTTGATAAGTAAATCAGTATTTAATTCAAGAAAGACAAATCACGGTAGATGGGAACAGAGGATGCCTATTACCATCGTCTCCTTGATAATAGTAGACATTGATAATGTCTACATATTTAAATATGATTTCATAGCTAGGATCAAACAAAGTACAACTCATCTGAAGGCGGCTACTTAATAAAAGATGACAATAAGGCATTTTTGCCTCCAACAATTTATGTTGTCATATGGAATCTTTACATCATTCATAATTCCATTTCTTTCTCCCTTTCACCTCTCAAAAATGATCATTTCCTCGAATGAAAACAGACTTATTTCGCTAACAATCTGCTTTTCTGCCCTGCTCTTCACATGCATCAATGTCGAAGCCAAGTGCAGAAAAGGCTGTGACCTTGCTTTAGCATCATACTACGTTTGGGAAGGATCAAACCTCACTTACATTAGCAAGATTTTCAACCAAAGAATTCCGGAGATTCTCTGGTACAATCCTCAGGTTCTAAGCCCGGATAGCATTCAAAGCGGGACCCGAATCAACGTTCCATTCTCATGTGAATGCTTGAATGGTGATTTCTTGGGGCATACATTTGATTACATAACTCAGAGGGATGATACATATGCTAAGGTTGCCAGGTTTGCCTTTGCCAACCTCACAACTGACTACTGGATCCAAAGGGTCAACGTTTATGACCCGACCCAGGTACCCGATTTTGTTCCGATCAATGTGACTGTGAACTGCTCGTGCGGTGATCGACGTGTGTCGAGAGATTATGGGCTGTTCGCAACGTACCCTCTCCGCCCTGGCGAGAGCTTGCAGTCATTGGCTGTGGAGACTGGTGTTTCAGCTGATTTGCTGGAAGGGTTCAATCAGGGGTCCAATTTTAGTCCTGGATCAGGGATTGTTTTTTTGCCTGCTAAAGGTAAGTAAGAATCTTGTTTCCATTTAACTTCATTTTATATTACGCTCGCCTGGTACAATCCATATTACCAGGTTATACCAGCTGCATGCTGGGTGCATTATTCATGATTATTCATTATTCATTTCTGTAAAAAAGTAAAATATTATAAGGGCGCACATTGTACTTAATGTATATACATCATGCACACCAAGTAAAGTATTTACAAAACAGGTTCGTCTTTGCAATTTTCAAAGCTCTATGGTTGATTATTTCTGACATGGTTATATTGGTAAATATTAAGCATTAAACAAGGTTACTACAAAATTAAAATTCATACTTTTCATGATCATATTTGTGTATATATGAAGATGCACCGCACAAATAAATAAATAAATAAATATATGTTGATGTACTTATCGCAACATATTGTATTATAAATTATCTAATTTTTTTATCCTTATTTTAGAGTCGATAAAGTATTCATCCTCTTATTGAATCACAACGTATTTTGTGTTCTGCGGAGCACCCAATGGATTTCACCAAGACTTTGATAACTCTTGTTTTCTAATGAGAGATGACCTGTTAATTTGTCTTTGATTCTAGTCTTGGTCACTTCCCGACAGAAGAAAATAAATTAAAGAAAACCCACCAATTATCCATTGCCAAATATTTGCTACCCAATCATACTTCTCTTAATTAACTAAAGGTTCCTATTCATAGGATTGCTAAGAATTTACGCGTCATTAGCGAAGACCAGCTGCAAATCATCTTTATGTAAAACCTCCTTCTCAGATTAATAATTGCCCCACGAAAACTTCAATATTAATATTCGAATAGACTCAAGCAATTAAACCTAATCCTACTAAAATAAAAAAAGAAAAAAAGAAAAAAAAATTATATTTTTGGATTTTGGTTTAGAAAAGAAAAATAAAATAAAATATAAAGGACAATATTTGAAATGAAGAAAATGTTTTTTTATTATTTCTTTCCTAAAATTCGAAAATTTCCATGATATGTGCGTAGAGTTGAGATTTTCCTTGATAAGGTCTCTTTGTAACCATTGATGGGCCATACCCATTCTATTGCACTGTAGAAGAGAACTACAGTACCAATACAGCATTACTCAACTCAGTTTCGCGGCAAATTTCTAAACCGTCAACTTACGGGTTGCCCTTGATTTGTTCAACTGCTAGAAATTGAAAACCAAATTTTTTAATGCAGCAGCCAGCGGGTTTTGACAATCTAAAGTTTGGACCAGATCAGTCAACTAATACAGCCCAATATGTTTGGCAAATAAAAACTTATCATCAATATCAGAATTTTCATCTGATTTAGTCAAGATCACTTCCCTCTGCCAGGTTTCATTTTTTTTAATGATCCCATAATAACGAAGAATATCAAGAAATATGGAGGTGCAAGAAAAAAGGAGGTTCAATATATTTTTTGGGTTTTTGTTGCTGAATATTTTCTGGGTTGAAGTTAAATCTCAATGTAGTGAAGGGTGTGATGCATTAGCTTCCTATTACATATGGCAAGGATCCAATCTCACCTTCATATCCACAATCTTTTCAACCCCTGTTAACAATATTGTTAGCTACAATCCTCAAATTACCGATCCAGACCTCATTCAGTTTGGCAGCAGATTAAATGTGCCCTTCTCCTGTGGTTGCATAAATAGTCAGTTTATGGGTCATCAATTTATCCATCAGGTTAGGCCTGGTAACTATTACCGAATGATAGCAGAACTATATTATTCAAACCTTACGACAGTCGAAATGATGACGAGGTTTAACAATTATGCACCTGAAAGCATCCCAGACGATGCACGGTTGAACGTTACTGTAAATTGTTCGTGTGGGAGTAGTGGTGTATCGAGAGCTTATGGGTTGTTCATAACGTATCCTCTGCGCCCTGGTGAGAGTTTGTCAGCAATAGCAAACGAATCCGGCCTTCCTGAAAGGCTGCTGCAAGATTACAACCCTGGTGTGGATTTCAGCCGTGGGGGTGGTTTAGTTTTCATTCCAGGAAGAGGTAATTGATCAGGGTGGCATAGCCTGTGTGTGTATGTAGAAAACAATCAATGATTTCCATACGTTTCTGGAAAGTTTAGTGCTTGGCACTAAAAGTTCTACAAATCAGGCAACAAATTGGAAAGAATTTGTAAAAAAGTTATACTGAATCAGGGGGAGCTTACTATTGTTGATGATTGATTTTAAAGTATCTATTTGGTTTTATGATTGCTTTGTGTGTTAGAGAACTAATTAGACATAATTAGTTTTCTCTTTCTCTACAAATCAGGCAAGAAATGGGATTTAGAAATATCATTAGTTTGAATTGTTGTTGGTCAAAGTTTGGTTGGTCTGCCTGGCCCCTAAGTAAATGCATCTGATGTGTTGTTTTTTAATTTAATGCAGATCAAAATGGAACTTATCCCACATTGAAGTCAAGGTGGCTGATACTAACTAGTTTCTTAAAATCTTATTAGTTCAGTTTCAGATTTTTACCATTTGTATCTAATACTGCGCTTTTTCTTTCTGCAGTTCAAGCGGTTCGCCTTCTCTTTCCCATGGTCCAACATGTTTCATAAAGTCAGTTGTCTTCATTTCTATCACAGTCTAATTAGAGTGCTTTGTAGCAGGAATCTCTGGTGGAGCCATTGCTGGCATATCAGTTGCAGCAGTTGTAGGGGCAATCTCTTTGGCAGTGTGCTTCTACTTTGTTTTCTACAGAAGGAAAAAGGTGATGGAAGAATCATTTCTCCACAAAGGCCAAAGCATTGAGAACGCACATGGTAATTTTAAACGTTTCAATTTATCTTAGTTTTTTCTCCAATATTGTTAACTATTTCCTCAATGCATATTAGATCTTAAAAGATGAATCTGTCTTCTGAATTTGACTTTGAATTGTATAACAAAATCACAAAAAATAGAAATTCTGTTATGCGATAAAAATATACTGATAAAGCTGCAATGAAGTTTCCAAAAAGTCTCTTCATGATACATACCCACACATTATATATGTAGCTTGTGTGCATCGCTGCTTTGTGCTTGAAACAGCCAAGCAATTACTGAATATCTCCCTTTTCATGAATGTAGGTCCTGATATAATGGAAAAAACTTCAGAATCAGGTCCGCTTATTGCTATTGCCTCTCCACTCAAGGGTATCACTGTGGATAAATCAGTGGAGTTCACATATGAAGAACTAGCTGTGGCTACAAATGATTTCAGCATCTCTAATAAAATTGGGCAAGGTGGTTTTGGGTCTGTTTACTATGCAGAGCTAAGAGGCGAGGTTTGTGCTTATGCTCTAAACAGTATAATGATGGTTTAGGAAAAAGTTACCGTCCCCATTAGCACTATTTTGCCCTTTGGGTAGTTGTAGTCATTTGATTTTGATGCAGCATTGGTTTAACGAAAGAACTAATGCATTTGTGCAAAAAGAAAAGGAGTTTTGCATCTAGCTCTCATTATCATGTAATTCTTGGAATTTTATCTTGCATATGGTTTATAAATGGAAACTCAATAAGACAAACATGTGATCAGACCATGATCTCGTAGACTTGGGCTTCGAATATGATTCGATATAGTCAACAAGGGGAAAATTGGTTATATGGACCAGATCCTAATTAGTAATTTTTATTAGAGGGAAATGAGCTGTGTTCTCATTCTGTAAGCGTACAATAGATTATAAAGAGCTGGCAAAGCAAAATCCATGACTTGATACGAGGTACTTGTTATTAATATGGTCGAAAGAGTGCATCATACTACACTAGAGTGTTGTTCTTGAAAGGTTTGTGTGTTCTTATGTATAATTTCCTGGCATACATGTCACTTGGGTGATGGAGTTTTAGGGTGATTTAGCATAATTGATTATGTGGCTGAAAGAGTTCTAGAAGTCTGATCTGATGAGCAAGCAAATCACAGGATGTTCAAATAAATTTTTTTGATGATAAATCTTCTTTTTCACAATTTTTGTTTGATTACCCCTCTGACGTCTGACCCTTACTCTAAGACTAATCATCTCTGAATTGATATAATTCACGTCCAAACATATAACATATGTTTATGTCAGAATTTTATTTTTTGTCCTCATTATGCCATTCAGATCTTGTGTCTTCTTTAAATGCAGAAAGCTGCTGTCAAAAAGATGGACATGCAAGCATCCAAGGAGTTCCTGGCTGAACTGAAGGTTTTAACACACGTTCATCATGTGAACTTGGTAATTAATAAGTTCTCTGAATCCAAATAACATAATGCTTTTAACAAAACTGATTCTTTTCTTTAGTTAAGTGTTATATCCTTGGTTTTAACTGATTTGTATTGAACATTTGTGTTTATCAAATGCAGGTGCATCTAATAGGATACTGTGTCGAAGGTTCCTTGTTTCTAGTTTATGAATACATTGACAATGGTAACCTTAGTCAACACTTGCGTGGTAAAGGTAAAAACAATACTGAAACTGTAAAACCACAAATTTTTCTTTTGGCTGCATTCTTCTGATGGCTGTATTATCATTTTAATTTCAGTAACAGAAGCGTTACCGTGGTCTAACAGGGTGCAAATTGCCCTTGATTCGGCTAGAGGACTTGAATACATACACGAGCATACAGTTCCAGTCTATATTCATCGTGATATCAAGTCTGCAAATATTTTGATTGACAAGAACTTTCGTGCCAAGGTCGTATAACTTCTTGAACATAAATCATTATTAGAACTTTAAAAGCCTTGCCACTATATTGTCATTTAAGCTAAATTCTATGTTATTCAGGTTGCTGATTTTGGTCTTACCAAGCTGACTGAAGTGGGGAGTGGTTCTTTACAAACGCGTCTTGTGGGAACTTTTGGATACATGCCTCCAGAGTAAGTTCTGGGCTTCTAACATTAGATTAGAAAACTGTTATCACCTGAGGAAAGCATCATCTTTCTAGTACAGTTGCACGCATGGCAAGCAATTATATATCTAGAATAAGATCAGGCTCCTGTCTAGTTGTAAGTTTTAGAGTTCATGCTCCTGTCTGACATAACAAATTACCATTGATATCATGTTTACGCACGCTATCTTCTTTAATGGGGAAGTTGGGCAGGGATCTGGGGAGATACAACTGCAAAATTTTCTTAATGACAGTGTTTGCATTCTATTTCCTCCTGAGATATCTATTTTACCTTACAAAGTGACATGTTTCTATCTACTGTTGCCTGCATGCAGGTACGCACAGTATGGAGATGTTTCCCCCAAGATAGATGTGTATGCTTTTGGTGTTGTTCTTTTTGAATTAATATCTGCCAAAGAAGCAATTGTAAAGACAAATGAAGTCATAACAGAATCAAAAGGCCTTGTTGCTCTGGTATTGCACTACAGTGTCCTTATTTTACCAGTTTACACCCCCTAAAACCTCTGTGCAATCAAGATGTGTTGGTTTTGATGGTTTACAGTTTGAGGATGCCTTTAACCAGCCTGATCAAACAGAAGGTCTACGAAAACTAGTTGATCCAAGGCTTGGTGACGATTATCCTCTTGATTCAGTCTCTAAGGTAGAGCCAGATCTCATTTAGGATTGAACTAGTGAAGAAGTGATTTTATCTTCAGTTGTAGTAAGAACAGCTTGTCTGTTACTGTTTGTAGGTGGCCCATCTTGCCAAAGCTTGCACACATGAAAATCCTCAACTAAGGCCAAGCATGAGATCAATTGTAGTGGCACTGATGACACTATCATCTTCAACTGAGGATTGGGACATCGGCTCCTTCTATGAAAACCAGGGTTTAGTTCACCTAATGTCAGGGCGGTAGCTACCTATTATTTTTCTGATCATTAGTATTGTTTTGTTTATCTATGTTCATCATCTTGTCGTGCAGTTTTAATAACCTGATATGATTACCACTGTCATCTTATATATTTCTTGACAATGGATGAAAAGAGATGTTAGCTAGATTCCCTCTAACCTCTGATTCTTCTACATTTTTATTACTCTTTTGTATTCTCTTTTTATGAGGACTGAGTTAATTCACAACCAGAAACCAAGAATTAAGCCACTAAATATGCAACTGCAAATATTTCTACTGGAGCCCTTCTTCACTGTGCTTGTATCTGAAATTCATCACTCATGTTTCTTCACTCTTCTGCTTGGAAGATTCAATCTTGTTATATATTATTATGTGCACATCTAAATGTTTATAAATGGAATCCAAAAAGGTAGTATTAAATTTCTGTAGGCAACATTTACCAAAAAAATAAATAAATCTGTGGGTTACAGAAAGTACATTTAAACAGTGAAGCTTGGATAAAAAGTCCCCATCTAATAAATCCCCATCATTCATTCACAGCAATTCACAAGCCAATAGTCAGCATCCCATATATCCTGACAGAATCTCCATTTTTGTTTTTTGTTTTTCTTACTTCGGTCAATTTTTTTGTCCCTGCCACTCAATAATTAAATGCATCAACGTCATAATATAACAATAATAATTCTATTTGCATCAAATCAAATATATTTCTTCTCACATGAAAATTGGAGAATGTTTGACTCAATTTGTCTTTTTAAAAAATAGGACAGAGCAGAAGCGATAAATTTGAAGGATTTTGAAGAAGTCATGTTCAAGCCTTAAGAATGAAAAATGCAGTAATTTTATTTAACAAAGATAATCATCATAATAATTGTATTTATAAGCAGTTTTCCATATCTTAGTTGGATTGGAACTCTTCTAAGTAAGCCTAAAAACAAATAGGACTCTTATAAATTATTCGTAGACCAAATAAGACTCTTTAAAGCTAAACTTGCCCAATACCGAGAAAAAAAAAAAAAGACAGACTAAAATTTGTCCTATAAAATAAATAACAAAGAAAAGTGGTCAAAAGTGACTAAAATGATTAAATTTCAACTCATAAAATAATTTCATAATTTAATTGTTCATCACATAGTAGTGCGAGACTCGTAATTCCTCCTAAATAAAAAATATAATTTTTTTTACATCCCAGATAATCACGAAAATTATCAACTTCTTTTCCTGCATCAAAAGTATTGATTTTTATATATCCCAAATAATGAAGAGATCACCAATTTCTTTTCGTGCATAAAAAATATTGATTTTTTTACATTCTAAATAATCAGGAAAATCACCACCTTCTTTTCCTGCATTATACTCCTGAAACAAAACTCGTCGTTTTTGAATTAAATTTCAAATAAAACGATTTATCATATAGATAATATTGAAAAAATTAAAAAATATTAACACTATGCAAAACAGACAAATCATTTAAAATATAAGTGAATTTTACACATCATAAGCTGAATTGTCTTGTTTGGGTAAGGGGTGCAGCCTGTCTGGGTTGGTTCTGATTATTAAGGGTTCTGTGGAGCTGTTGACTTAGTTCATTGAAAAATTAAAATTGTTATTTATATAAGTAGTTTCTTATATACTAGATAGACGGGAACCCTTCTAACAAATAAAATTTGCAATAGAATTTTTCAAACAAATTCGATAATGACACAAAAACATAACCCTCAAATTCATCCAAAAATTAAATAAAAATAAAATACTCATTTAAAAAATGACTAAACTTCTGACTCATACAATATTTCAATAATTTAGTTGTTAGGCACGTTGCAAAGCCTCCAAAAGAGATTTCGTGTGCATAGCATATGAGTGTGACTCATAACATCTTTTAAATTAAAAATAATAATTTTTTTACATCCTAAAAATAATTAGGATAATTATCGAATTCTTGTCCCGCATCAAAAGGCATGTGAACGCAGGTGGCATATAATTTCTTTGGTACATATTATGACGTAGGGGCCAATTGCCATGTGAACACTTGTAAAGTTTTTTGCTAATGACGTGTTTAAATAATAATAGAAGATTAATAATTGCTAATCAACCAAACAAACTTTTGAGTATGATGGGTGATACAAAAAGCGAAATAATTCAAATATTTATTATGTGATATATAAATTAAGAATTAAATTTTTAAATTTTACATATTAAAATGCATAACACATTACGAGGAATGTTAGTCTGGAAAGTAGCATGGAGGAGGTGGTCTGGGGACGGGGCTGTATCGGGAGAGTGTCCGAAATAGGTTTTATGGGTTAAGTCTAATGAGTTCAAAATAAATAAAATTAGATTATGATATTATAGTTAATCCCACGGATTAAAAATCTAAATCTCAATACTTATAAAATTCAAGTAGTTTATGTGTCATATTACATAAAATTACATTATTCGACCTTACAAGTATAAATATTTTTCTCAATTCATTATAAGTTATAAAATCAATTAAATCTCAAATACTATCTAGTTTTTTATTTAACTTATTTACTCAACTTACTAACTTAAATATTAAAGCGTTTTCGTAGAGCTATTCCTAACATCCATAATACTTGTTTGTAACGTAAATAGTGATTCATCAACTTTTTAATATTATAACTCTACACTTCCATAATTATATAATTTCATAATTTTCTAACATATAGTCTCTACACATATAAAGTAATTTTCATATATCAAGGTCTAGAAAAGTGTGGTCTTCTGTGTTATACGACTAGTTGTGAAGTTGTGATCATCTTTGCCATATCATTCTAAATGCTAATAAAAAATAATAATAAATTTCCACCGACTTTTAATTAATGTGGAAAAAGGCTAAATAATAGAGAGGGTCCCTTATCTAATTCACACTCTCCAAATCATAGGGCTATGAAATAAAAACCTGAACTCTCACCTTCCTGCTCGTGGTACTGTAAATAGTCTTTTTTGTCATTATTGTCCTCTTTCATAAAATTTATTTCATTTTTTTTAATTTAATATTTTATTTTACAATTTCAATACATGCTAAATATATATAATTCAATTTAAATTTATATTAAAAAATAATTAATATTATAAAATATAAAATAAAAAGGGTTAAATCAAAATAGAATATTTAGAGTGCATAAAAAGTTATTACTGCTATACTTCGTTTTGTAATGTCGGACAGACTTTTGATGTAACAATTCAATTCACAATTATGTGAATCAAATCAAATCACTTGACCCGCGAAAAAGACTGAAGCTGTTTGCTGACTTTAGTACGTAGTATATATTTCCACATGTCGCACCACAAAAAGAAAACGCTCTATCATTAAATCCTTTCCATATTGCCGACTCCATTAAAAAAAAATATATATATTTTTCAATCGCTGAGGCCTGAGGGTCAACAAATTTAAGTAATTATTCCATTTTGGCAGCTATACATGCAAAAGAGTAATCGTAATTGGGAAAAAAAGGTGCATCGAGTAGACAGTTTCCGTGTTCAAACTTCAATTTCAGAATTTAAAAAAAATGTATTTCCACAAAAAAATGGATGTATATATTTGTCAAAATGAATATAATCTAATTCCGTTAGAGATATTAAATATTGATATATATATTTTTTTAATGTTATAAATTTTTAAATGAAATAGCATATGCTATTAGAGTAGGGTCAAATAAAAAATTGTGAATTTAAATTTTACTATGAAAATATGTGAGGAAATATATTAAAATTATTAAATATTAAATAATATATATAATTTTTATAATAATTGAATTTATACATGAGATGATAATTTAATATGATATCAAATAAAATATAAATTACGAGCATTTGTCGTTCAATTCAATTTTAATAATATATAATAAATAACTGGTGATATGATTTTATTTTGAAGCTTTTTTGTTTGTTCTGACAATATCTTGTAGTTTCATTTAAAAATTAAAATTGATTTGTTACGATTTGAGGGATAGTTATATAAAAATTTTAGTAAGGCGTTCAAATTAGAAAATATTGATTTGTTACGGTAACAAATATGGTAGTAAAGGAAAAGTTTATGTAACTTAAATTGAAATTATATTTAAATTATAATCTTGAAATCAATTTAAACTATCCAAATCCAACTCAGCATCAATATTTTGTAAATCAACAATATTGTACTTGTGATCTAATTAAATTCATTATAATCCATGCCTGATTTCAACCAAATTGAGTTAACATAGTCAAATTGCAACAGTACAAACCATGTCATCACGACTACTAACAAATTTCTATATCAAACTTGGATTATCACAAAATAAAAACAAATAATAGTAATAAGGAGGGAAAATGGTGGAATTTATTACAACCACGCACCGTTCGAGCGCGTGAGCTGCGTCCTCAAGCAACAATCCATATCCTGGGTGGCAAAAAGAAGTAGCCGTTAGAATATTTGAACAACACGTGGACCCGTACCGACAACCAGCGGACAGATCACTTTGTAAGAAAACACACTTACAAATTAATTGCACAATTAAAAGGGTTCTTTAATTTTCCCTTCGTTTTCCACATGACTTAAGTATCGTAATTACCGACTTTAAATCCCCAGAAGCAAAACGTTAACATCAATCAATTCTTTAAAAGAGAAGGGGAAAAAAAAAAAAGAACGGAAAATCAGTGAAGAGTGGAAAAAAAAAATTGCCAAAATTTGCTCCACTACCAAAGGCAGGCAAGAATCTTCAAGAAAATCTCACTTTTGCTGGTACTTCCCTTTATCTACAGCCCTTTGTCTCTTTTTCGTTTTGTTTTCCTGTAAGTTTGTAGATACATGCATGTGTGTATGAATAGGTGGTGGCTTGTGGTCTAATTTTCACTTTATGAAGGGGATTTTTGGGAGTGTTCTTTGGCGTTGATTTAACTTTGAAACTATTCTGTTTCTATTCACTCACCAATGTATTGTATTTCTTTTTACTGCTTTGAGTATTTATCTGGCTTTTCTTTTTGGTTTTGGTAGTCAGTACGACTGTAGCATCAATTATCTTGATGATATGTATTTCTTTATGATTTTTCTGCTTTCTAATGCACTTATTGCTTTTTTTTTTCCTTGGGGGCGGTGGCGTGGGGCGTATTTGTTGTTACATTGTCTGTGGAATTGCGATAAAAGTTGTTTCTTTATTTGTGCATATGATAAAATAATGGTTGTTCTTGGTAAAATTTTAGAAAAAACACAAAATGTTTGTTTTCTCTGGTCAAGTTTTTGTTGTTTTCGGAAGGTTGGATGTGTTGATTATGTAATAGAGGGATTTTGAACATAACTGAAGAAATTGCAGTGGGTATTGCTTTGTGCTTGTTAAAATTATTATCTACAATTGATACTTACTAGTACTTCAGAGTGATAATTGGTTGGTAGCATTGCCGAAGAATATAAAGGAGATCTTTGTTTAGTGTTTTTATGAAAGAGATGACCTTTATTTTGTTTTTTTTTTGTAGTTGACATATATTAGTAGTTGGGTGATTATTTTTCCTTGCTTCAGTTTATTCTTGAACGAAAAGTCCAGCAATTTTTATTGCATTACTGCATAATTATATGATTACAATCCAAAGACGTCGGATATCAGGATTGTGTACATAACTTGAAGTTCACATTTCATGGTTTAGAGTCTGTGATTAGCTCTCCATCAAGTGTGTCCTTTACAATTTCCCGTTTCTGGCAGGAAGTTCAGTTAGGTTGCTAGAGGCTCGAGATGGCCACGTTTGGGGATATAGGGGTTGCAGCAGGAATAAACATTCTCTTTGCTGTGACTTTCCTAGTTGCATTTGCTATTTTACGCCTTCAGCCAATTAATGACAGGGTATATTTCCCAAAATGGTACCTCAAGGGTTTGAGAAGCAGTCCTATGCATTCAGGCTCATTTGTAAGCAAGTTTGTAAATTTGGACTGGAGATCATATGTTAGGTTTTTGAATTGGGTGCCAGATGCACTAAGAATGCCAGAACCAGAGCTCATTGACCATGCAGGGCTGGATTCGGCCGTCTATTTGCGAATTTACTTGCTGGGGTATGCTCAGTTATCTGGTATAGTATACTTAGCATCAAATCCATAACATTACAGGATAAAGGATTCTTCTCAATCTTCAGTATTAAGTTTTACTGAGGATGCATAAACAACATACCGTGGGGATTTGTTACGATGAAAATCAGGAACCTACATCTTAATCTACTCAATTTGGCGTTGAAATGCTTATTCTTAATGTTCCTTGAAATTAGATTGGGTTGGGGACTTCATAAAGATCAAACTCTTGTTTCAGTAGTAAGGGCTTCTATTCTTTGCTAATTGAATTAAATATCTTAGAATAAAGTAGCACAATTATTTACTAT
The DNA here is from genome assembly GCA_019321725.1 of Paulownia fortunei. Lineage (NCBI taxonomy): Eukaryota > Viridiplantae > Streptophyta > Magnoliopsida > Lamiales > Paulowniaceae > Paulownia > Paulownia fortunei. Next base: position 15,985,376 of record CM033120.1, read on the forward strand.
AGCTGTAGACATATGCATTTGTCTTTCATTTTGTTGCGTTTGCCGTTGTATATTTTGAAGCTCCTTGAGCTAATAATGTGCTTTAGAGTTGAAGAAATTGCTACAACCAAGATACACAATGCTATGGCTTTTCTGCAATTTTTAGAATCAAGCAGTTGCTTTTTATTGGTGATCTACAAATATCATGACATTCTTTCGATGGACAGATTAATTTCATTAATTCTATGGGATACCATTTTATTGTCGAGTAATATATACTACATAACAGTCTTTGAAAAGTTTATGAGGTTTACTCCCCTTGTACTCCCCTTGGTTGTTGGTTGGACTTGCTTCTGCTTAATTATTTTGCTATGCAATTCTGAAAATTTCTTTTAACATTATGTTGTTTTACAAGAAAATAGGCTAACAAGAATAATATTGCATTCAGCTTGTGTTTGGGTTGTTGGAAAGAACTGATTTTTTGAGGTTCAGTTCTTCACTGCGTGCTGATTCTGCACATTGATTATGCAGACTTAAAATTTTTGTTCCTGTGGCATTACTTTCATGGGCTATCCTGGTGCCAGTCAACTGGACAAACAACACCTTGGCGAAATCTCAAGCAACTGATAAGCTACAGTACAGTGACATCGACAAGCTTTCTATATCAAACATTCCATATGGATCACTAAGGTTAGTTTTTAAATTCCATAGTACTCTAATTTTTTTTCATTTTCTTCAATGTTGATAGCCAAGTACTCTAATTTTTTTTCATTTTCTTCAATGTTGATAGCCATTATTTCAGGTGTTTAATCCTCCTTTTAGGGCTCAAACTATGATTGCCTCAATCCCCTAGTTGTTTCTTCATTGTGGAATGACATGAACACCTTCAGTTTCTCTTTTATTTAATCTGCTTTTGTTTATTTATTGTCTTTTCTTTAGATGGGTGAGATGGAGGGTAATAGAACTTTCCTTAATTGTAGTTTGCCATGTCTAATAACAAATAGGCATTTTTGAATTGTTTAATTGTGTTCTTGATGTATGACTGGTGCTTTGCGTCAAATTTACAGGTTTTGGACTCATATAGTTATGGCCTATGCCTTTACTTTCTGGACTTGCTATACTTTGCGAAAGGAGTATTCAATAATCGCAGCACTGCGCTTACATTTTCTTGCTTCTGAAAGACGCCGTCCTGATCAGTTCACGGTGAGATGCAATTTCTTGATGAAACTTAGTCTGGGAAGTAGAGTTTTTTCACAAAGAAGGCTATAGATATCATGTAACACCAGGGAATTATTTGACTTAGTATTTTTTGACTTTTTTGATATTTTTTTTGCTGCTGCTGTTGTTATTATTATTATTATTATTATTATTATGTCTACTGAAAGTTGTAAACATTTACTAGTTTGAAATATGTGCCATGTGATCTTATGCAAATAAGATTTTTGACAGAGATAAATTTATCCATATTTCACAGGAATCCTGACTTGTATTTCATGGGCATTGTATCTCTCTCTCTCTCTCTCTCTCTCTCTCTCTCTCTCAAGCAATTTAGTCAGGCAGACATGATGTGAATTATAGGATGTGACTAACTTAAACTTTGTTTCAGTTGGGTAAAGCACTCTATAGCAACCAAACTTAGACTGTCAGTTATCAATTTGTGATCAACCTTTAGAAGGCAAAGTTTTGAGTAATGTTGAGGAATTTTTTTGAATCAGCTTGTTACATTCGTAAATAATTTTCTGATGTGGTTCAAGTGATGACAGCTCTGACTCATGCTTGAGCTATTGGTATAAAATATTTGGAAATATGATGTGGTATTATATCCCATGGAACATGTATTTCTGCACAGGCATCTTCTGGCATGTATGCTTTTGTGATGTCCCTCTTCTAAAAGGGACATTAAATGGATGGTCTGACATACTTGTCTGTAATTTTCTAGGAGCTATCCGGATATATCTGGGCATCTTCTGTCCCCATTGACAACTTTTAGTAGTTTATTTCCTAGCTGATGGTTTAAGATACCTCTATGGCTGTGATATCTAAAGTTTGATGCCACAGACAACCTCCTCCTTTTCTTGTTTCTTTGTAATTTACCAGGAGTGCTGAAAATTTGAAATTTCACAGGTTCTTGTTAGAAATGTGCCACCAGACCCAGATGAATCAGTGAGTGAATCTGTGGAGCATTTTTTCTTGGTCAACCATCCAGATCACTATCTTACTCATCAGGTTTTCGTCATGCTAAAATTTCCTGCATTTGGTGGTTTTTGGGTGTAAAATTACTTTAACGACAGTAGGAACTTCTGCTTGATTATCTTGTGGCCAAAATTATCTCTTTCTTTCTAGTCAGAATGAATTACTTTATTTTATTGACAACCTAATCTTTTAATATCTGGAAGTTTATTATTATATACATTGTGTTTCTTGGGGTATATTTTTTAATAAAATATTTCTGAGAGTCTGCCAAAAAAAAGTCTTTTTCATTCAGAGTAATTTCAGTGTTCTCTTATGAAAATCGTTCTGAGAATGAGTAAATGGTTTTCCTTTTGGATGAGGAGCTTTATTTTAACCAGCTTTAAAAGGAAGAGAAACATTACTTGCCCAGCTTCAACTCTAATTTGCTAAAAACGTGTGTAACATGTATTGTCATTATAGAGTATAAATGTAATTAAAGAAAAAAATTATATTTACTCTTGCAGCAATAATATGTAACTTCTATAGATTTTTCCATCAGTTGAGTCATTTGTTAAATTCTAGGAAGCATGTGCATTCCTCCCTTTGCCAGGATGGATTTTTTGTTACACATCTTGGGCGCACAAGCACATTTTAGATGTTTTATCATTTTGCTATTTTTTTGATGTGTTAGAACACATGAGTGTGATGTTAGGACTTTAGACACTACATGTTATGTATTGGCAATCCAAATTTGAATTTGAAAACAAAGGGTAATATGATGAGCAATTATAGGTTAAGAAGACAATAAAATAAGACAATTATTAGATATGTTTAAGGAAAAAATTTAAAGAAAGTGATCATCTTTATGATACCTTCGATACCTCTACCATTAGCTGGCCACTAAATGTGCTTTCTGTGATTCATCCTTCAGTATTTCATATGTTCTTCATATTCCACCATAAAAAACCAAGTAATTATCAGGGTTTGTTGTTTTTTTATCTACCATTATTGTGTTTGACTTTTGAATTAAGTACTCAATTTATATTAACTCAAAATCCAAATGAATAAAGATAATGTTATTGCTTGAGTTCATCTTTTGATATTGTCCTTTCTTAAGAAGTCATTTGTCTGATTATCGATTCATGTCTTAGTGTTGATTATAGGCTACTTCAGAAACATACATTTCTGTGCAACTGGTAACCATTATGAATTAGGCATTATCCACTGCGCTATATGCATTTTCGTTCTTATATCAGAAGATTTTTGCAGGTTGTAATCAATGCCAACAAACTTGCAAAACTGGTAAAGGAGAAGAAAAGTAAGGAAAATTGGCTTGACTATTACCAATTAAAATATTCAAGAAATCAATCACAAAGGCCCTTGACAAAGGTACTGTTGTGTATGCATTTAAGTGTTCTATTCCTTTTATCAATCGTTAAGAATATTTTTCTCACACTGGTTCTTTAGTAGAACATTTGAGTTAATTGCTGATACCATTTACTTCTTTTCAAACTTGCAGACCGGCTTTCTTGGCCTTTGGGGTGAAAAAGTGGATGCAATTGATTATCAGACAGCTGAAATTGAGAGACTATCAAAAGAAGTAAGTAAAATACTCCTATCTTTCTTCTAGATCACTCTGGCTTTTCCACTATAAGGGGATGGCATTGAATGTACTGTTGGAAAGGCTTGTGCCACAAAAAGTGTCAGTCAGACTAGGACTAGGAGTCGTTGGTGTAGCAACAGCATTAGCATTCGTAGGAGCCAGAGTAAGAGAATGCAATTGTCCATAAATACATCAACCTTCTTGTTGTTTAAAGTCTGCCTGATACATGTGTTTGCTGTTAACAAAGTAAGGACTTTCACCAAGTCTGCTATATTTAAAGCTGGGGCTGTCTTGTATAGCAAAAAATATCTCTTGTATATTTGTTCAGCCTTCCCCATCATAACAAACTAATGTCATTCTATTACAGTTAAGGGTAAATAACCTATATGTCTTTCTTTCAATTGCAATAACAAAGAATAGAAAGTGTATACATAGCACTTGAGATGCTTTTTATTGAGGGGTCTAGGTGGGTATGATGCATATAGTCTTACCTGCGCTAGACGACTATTTTTACAACTTGAACATTTGACCTCCAGGCTCCAGGCCATAATGAACTAACCTTTATTGTTGAGCCAGGGGCCCCTTAGTTGCAAGACAGAATGGAAGGAAAAATTTCCTTACCCTTCCATTAGTGATATATGAAATATCTAACAAAGAAGATTGAGTTGCCTTTCCTTGTTTGCAAACCACAGAAAAAGTATATTCAGAAATTTGCATCAGCCTGTCGAGCTTGATAATAATATTAGTCTGAAATTTTTTTGCCCGATCTTCCTTTGATATATAGTTTCTCCTAATATACTTTTACTAATCAGTAGTTAGATGATATATCTATTTAGATTGGTCATTATTTAGTTAATGATGCTGCTTTTCTGTAGCAGCATGATCTTAAACTGTAATTCTCTTTTATAGAAATTAGTTGTCATGTCAATTGCAGCTATGTTCCACAAGCTAGCATGTATGAGTAACACTAGATAAATGAGAAGATTTTAAAACAAAAATAATGTTCCCTTCATTTAAAGTTTTAAAAATAGCTTTCATTTATTCCAACTTTATTTTTTTACTTTACAAGCATGTATTTTGGAATTGATTTTATAATTTTGAATTTTTTTGCTGTCAGTCACAAAGATGTCTCTTTTCTCTTGCTTGAAACATATTGACGGATTAAAACATCATTTTATAATCTAAGCATCATACTCAAATGCAGATAGCTGAAGAGAGGGAGAGGGTAAAAACTGATCCTAAGTGTATCATGCCAGCAGCATTTGTTTCCTTTAGAACTAGGTGGGGTGCTGCTGTTTGTGCACAAACACAACAATCCAGAAATCCAACTTTGTGGTTGACAGAGTGGGCTTCAGAACCACGTGATGTCTACTGGGATAACCTTGCAATCCCCTATGTTTCGCTGACTATTAGGAGGCTTGTTATTGCTGTTGCTTTCTTCTTCCTTACATTCTTCTTCATGATCCCTGTCACTCTTGTGCAATCTCTTGCAAATATCGAGGGTATTGAAAAAAGGGCACCATTTCTGAAGCCGATAATTGAAATGTGAGTAAGTCTACAAATTCATGCGTCTTGCTCCTGTTCATCATTTGCGACTGTGATAAACTTTGTGCATCTTATTTTTTAATGTCACTTCATTGTTACTGATTTCTCTTTCATTGTTTGTTATTTTCTTCTAAGCCATTCTCTTTTGATATTTTGCTCCATATATACCTCAAGCTTTTTGCCTGGTCTCATGTTCCACATTTCCAATTGGAAGATCTTATTACCAGGGAAGTCCAGGCTCATGCCCAAGATATTGGTGCAGTGGATTGCTGTAGGTCCTGCTTGAAAAACACTGCCTAGGGTTAAGGGAAAGCCACATTGGATTTGGTTATATCCAAGTTTACCTTTGAGAAGTTACTGCCCACTATGGTCAATTTTTCTGGACTTGTTGAAGCTTAGAAGACTGACTTGGCTCTACCAACTTAGTTCTGTTCTCTAATGGTTGTAGAAAAGAGACTGCAGTTCTAGGATGACATGATTGTGGTGGGCCATAAAAGTCCTTTCAGCTTTAATGACACTGGAACTCAGATATGCTTATATTGCAAAAATCAGAAACCCTTGACCTTCTATGGATGAAGAGAATTTTAACTAAATAAACAAATACTAGGTAATGAGCCAAATCAGCCTGGCTTTGTAAGACTTTTGGTAACTTGCTTCTAGATAATCGCGATTGTCTTTTTGCTTTTGTCATTTTTCCTTTCTTGAATCTCTAAATTTCTTTGACCAAATTTTGGCCCCGTATTTTTTCCTTTAGTGCCTTTTGCATTTATCTGTTGTGATGTTTGTTGATGTAGGACCGGAATTTGGAAGGGTAATATCAAACTGGATCTCTCAGTGAACCTTCTTAGAGATTGCTACCACTTGCTGAATAGATTGTGCATAATTGATTAATGGAACCTTACTCTCAGTTTTATTTTCTCTAAGTATGCAAATTTGAGTTTTTCTATGTGATCCTTGTGCTTTGAGCCTAAGTTGTTGGTAGTTTTATTTGCAAGACTGTTCTGTTGCCTATGTTTCATGTACAAAGACCATTTTTTCAACACATATTGGCTACTTTTTATTGGTCTCATTGGCATTTTACCTTTACAATTAACAACCTATTCATCATGCAGACCCTTTATCAAGTCTGTAATCCAAGGTTTTTTACCTGGGATTGCTTTGAAGATTTTCCTCATAGTGCTACCAACAATACTGATAATGATGTCCAAATTTGAGGGTTTTCTGTCCACATCAGTTCTGGAGAGGAGGGCTGCCTTGAGATATTATATCTTCAACTTTGTCAATGTTTTCCTTGTGAGTGTAATAGCAGGAACTGCATTTCAACAACTCGATAGTTTTCTTCATCAGTCTGCAAACGAGTATGTTACTTGAACGTAAATTATGGTCCTTTTTCTTTAAATGTTTTAGATAGTGGAAGTATTTGTGATTACTTATTTTATCAATTCTCATATCTTACCATGACTGTTCAGCCTGTGTATGGACATCTGTATTCAGGGTTTCATCTATGTAATACAACAATGACTTGGGCATGTTTATCATGTTGAATGTGTTGTTATTTTAGCAAATAAGAAGCAGATGAATCTATTTCTCTGTGGTATCTCTGTTCTTCCAAAAATAGGCTTAATGCTTGATTAATGTCTGTGGTATTTGTATCTTATACATCTCTGTATCTGATCTGAGTGACCTGAGAAGCCTCAAGATTGAAAGTCAAATTATTTTCTGATCTTGAAATAACTGGTGTTTCCTATCTTGAGTTATTGTGTTGTGGCCCTTTATGATGTGTGATTTCTTATTTAAATTTCAGTTTATATTTTGCTTCACTGATTAATATGGAAATCTTGTGAGTTCTTTAAATTTTTACTCTATTACTTTTCTTGTGTGTGGTTACCCATTGCAGCATCCCTAGAACAATTGGTGTTGCAATCCCTATGAAAGCAACTTTCTTCATTACTTATGTAATGGTGGACGGATGGGCTGGTGTTGCGGGGGAGATCTTAAGACTGAAACCACTGATAATCTTCCATCTGAAAAATTTCTTCCTGGTGAAGACTGAAAAGGATAGAGAAGAGGCAATGGATCCAGGAAGCATTGGTTTTAATACGGGTGAACCTCAAATACAATTATATTTTCTTCTAGGCCTTGTCTATGCTGTGGTCACACCTGTGTTCCTTCCTTTTATATTGGTTTTCTTTGCCCTGGCATATGTGGTATTCCGTCATCAGGTATAATTATACTGACTTTTTCTCTCTTTTTCTCTCGTACGAAACCTTCATAACTCTAAATTAGTTATTACTGTCTTGTAGATGACATTATAGATTTCATTGAAATCAGATCACATTGCAACATGTGTGTCACATGAATAATTGATATATTTTTTAACAACTTATATGGTCATTTTTCTTATTTCTTGTTATGTTAATGTTGATGCTAGATTCATGTTAACCTTTTCCTTTTAAATCATTTTCGAGTTGTGAACTGATGTGATCGTAAATCTGGATTTGCATTTAATTGTACTTTGAAAACACATGTACACCAATGATGTATGCGTTTTGTTCTTTTTCCTTGTGCAGATCATAAATGTGTATAGCCAAGAATATGAAAGTGCGGCAGCATTTTGGCCTGATGTCCATGGACGTATAATTTCTGCCCTGGTCTTCTCACAGCTTATTTTAATGGGATTAATGAGTACCAAAGGGGCTGCTCAGTCGACGCCGATTCTCATTGCACTTCCAGTGTTGACCATTTGGTTCCATAGGTTCTGCAAAGGCCGTTATGAACCTGCTTTTGTTAGATATCCTTTACAGGTTCTTATAATTTCCCACATTTTCAATAAAATTTTGCTAATTATGATGTTTCCTTTTGAATTAAAATTTTTTTATTCGTTCCGTAACTTGGTTGTGTTTTCCAGGAAGCAATGATGAAAGATACTCTAGAACGTACAAGAGAACCAAACCTGAATTTGAAAAGTTATCTCCAATATGCTTATATCCATCCTGTTTTCAAAAATGATGAAGACGATGATCAAGACGATGATAATAATGGAAAATTAGGGGAGAGTGTGCTAGTACCTACCAAACGACAGTCTCGAAGAAGTACACCCGTTCCCAGCAAATTTAGTGGTGCATCCTCACCATCACTTCCGGATGTTGTTCCTGAAAATTCAGTCTCTTAACCATGAAACAGTACTCTATTTATACATGATACTCACGTAATGACTGCCCAAGCTGAGGGTAGTGTTGTAAATTAAACCATAGGAAATAGCTAAATTTTCTTGTTAGATACGAAGTCAAGGAAGGAGGAGGTAAGGGGAACCTGTGGTTTTCCAACGTCAATGGGGTAGAGTCACACGTAGAGACTAAAAGTCAGTTTATAGAACACTTGATTATGCTAAGATCTGAATAGACGAAGCTTGTACGCCTAGGGTCAGTAGTTTGACTCCATTCGTGTGGTTTCGGACTGGCAATGCAGGTTGTAGTGACAGGAAATAGAATCTTGAAAGCTTTTTACTTGTTTAAATATTTTTCACCAAAAATAGTCATTGATTTGGTTTTCTAATTTTTCATTCTTGTGGCATATTTGCTTTTATGTCTTATGTATGGTTCAGTTATGTTCAGGACAAAACATTGTATTTGGTTTGAGTCTAAACCACAAGTTAAATGTAGATACAACACCCGTCTGATCCATTATATGAGTATTTTTTGATATAAAAGTCGATAGCTAGAGCCAGAGCTGGCTAAAGATTAGAGGCGTATAAATTTGCATATATGGTTTGTGGTCTGGTAGACTAGGGCCTTCACGAAATGAAATTCAATAGCATTTCATGAAAAACGAAGTATGGAAATATGTATCCGTATATCGACCAATTGGAACTGTAAAAAATATCAATAAAACCAGGCGATGTGCCCATGCGATTCTTGGCAAAAGTGACTGCAGCTTGTATGCTCCAGCATATAGTAGTTGCCCCAGAATGCTTCAAAGCCTTGGTGTGGGATGTAGTTGACAGTGAAAATTCCCAATAGAATGTCTCTGCGTAGAAAAGAGAAATTAGCTGTTTATTGAATTCAAAACTTGAATTGGGTCTTTCCCAGGTGATGAGATATCCGAGTGCATATCCCCAAAAGTTGGGGCCTCCAGATTTTTCCTAAATTGGGATTGCGATCCCCTTTCAGCACATCAACCGTTCAAGCTAGGAGGATGTTATCTTGAACTACTGGATATTCATGAGAAATATAACTGCGAGAGTAAGTGACAATGCATCTTAATAAAACTGCTAAATGTTACATAGAAGTTTTCGGCCATGTATAACTGTATTCTAGCTGAACCTAATTGCATTTCGAAAGCAGATTCTTTTGAAGCCTGGTTCCAATTGATCTTACAACTGAGATACGTCCAGACACGTCCAAATTCCAGCTTTCAATTGTGAAAATAAGTTGGAATGCACAAGAAGTTCGCATGAATTTTTGGAATACCAAGGTTAACTTAGTATCTACCAGTTTCCTCCATAGGGCAACTTGCGAGCCTTTCATGGCAGCCATGTTTAAACCTTGAATAGCGAGAGAGTCGAATGGAGAAACTGTATCCCATTTTCAAAGCACATCAGAATCAAAGGATAGATCTTCATGTTCTGAAGTTAATACTAGACCCTTAGTATCATCATTTAGATTTCTCAATATGGTGACTATGTTTGCATATTGAGGATGTGAACTGTGGCGTGTGAAAAATGGGGTGATTGTACCATGCATTTCAATAAAACTCCAACCTGGAAGTTTCCTTAGTCCAAGAGATCTCATTTGTACCCAAGCTTCTCCCACACCATCCCATCTGGCCATTGAAGCAAAGCTGTGAGCCAGTTGCACATACTTACCAGCATCTACAGGCTTGAATTCAGAAATTTCCTTGGCAATGATGCACCCAAGCTCTTCCTGGCCATTATTTCGGCAAGCATCAAGTAGTATGCCCTGAACATCGATCATCGGTTCTGCAAACATCTTCCTGTAGAAGTCATATGCATCTTGTACCCTGCCAGCTCGGCAGAGGAGATCAACAATGCATGCAAGGTGTTCAATCTTTGGTTCAATCTTATGATCATTTTTCATGGACTCAAACAAGATTATACCACTATCAACAAGCCCGTTATGACTGCAGGCATAGAGGATGGATAAGAAAATGACATCATTAGGTGCAAGCCCATTCTGCAGAAATTCCGAGTACATCTCCACAGCAGTCTCCCCTTTCCCATGACTACCATATCCTGCTATAATAGTGCTCCAAGAAACAGTGTCGTGCTGTGGCATTCTGTCAAAGCACTTTCTAGCAGAATCTAGGTCACCACATTTAGCATACATATCAACCAAGGCTGTGCCTATCCTGATACATGGTCCTAGACAGCTTCTGAGAACATAATTATGAATCCACTTCCCCTGATGGTATGCCCCAATGGAAGCACACGCTTGGAGAAGGGATACTACAGTTATTGAATCAGGTTGTTGGTCAGCTACCCTCATCTCATGAAATAAATACAAGGCCTTATTTAAATATCCATTCTGTGCATAACCAGCAACAATTGCATTCCAGGAGACAATATCTCTTTTTCCTATCATGCTAAAAACAGTATAACTCTGCTCCAAAAGGCCACATTTCGCATACAAACTAACAAGAGAATTTTGTGTAGGAATATCTACAGCCATTTGTTGCCTTAACATATAGCAATGTATTGATGTTCCAAGTTTAATAGAACCCAGTTGCGCACAAGCTGCAAGAACACAAGCCATGGTTGCAGCAGATGGCCACACTCTTGAAACCAACATTTTCCGAAACACTCTCAATGCCTTGTCTGCAGAATCATTCTGTACAAGCCCAGAAATCATGGCTGTCCAAAATACTATATCTTTATCACCTGCCCGCTCAAAAATTTGTAATGCATCGTCCACTTTCCTGCATCTTGAATACAAAGCTACAAGCGATGTTCCTACATGTTTATCTAATTCAAATCCAGCAGCTACTATCTGCCCATGTGCAACTCTTCCCACTTCAAGACTACCCTCTCTTGCAACGGCAGAGACCAATGACCCAAAAGTCTGCTGATCAGGTTCTATATTTTCAACCCTCATTCTGAAAAAAAGCTTTAGAACTTCAATAAGATTCCCTACTATAGAATAGGCGTTAATCAAACTATTCCAAGAAACAATATCTTTCTCATCCAACAATTCAAACAACTCCCTAGCATCTTCTACTCTTCCACACTTGGCATATACACTCAATAAACAATTCATTAGAACTACCTCACATAAATAACCTCTTTTAATTATGCAAGCATGCAAAACATCGACGGGCCCTCTCTCTGAAATCCCAGAAAGCAAATTCAAAATGGTAACCGAACTAGGTAGGATACATTCATATTGCATAGAGTTATACATAAAGAATGCATTTCTCATATCACCAGCATGCGAATAACACCCAACAATGGCAGTCCATGGGACGATATTTCTGCGAGGCATCATGTCAAACACACTTCGTGCATTGTGAATGTTTCTGAATTTTGCATAGTAATTAATCAATGAAGAGGCAATATAGGGGTCGGAGGAGAACCCATTAACGATAATCTGTTGGTGGAGCGAGAGGCCGAGAGAAAAGAGGTTGAGCGAAGTGCAAGCCTTGAAGAGGGAAGGGTATGTGAAGGCGTCGGGAGTAGTGGTGGGGGATTTGAGCATGGTGGTGAAGGTGAGGAGGACTTCGCGGTGGAAGCCTTGGGCGGAGAGGCGGCTGATGGTGGCATTGAAAGATTTTGTAGTGGTAGTTGCGGCGGCAATTAGTGGTGGCGGTTGTGGCTTCGGAGGGTGGAAGTAGGTGAATTTGAGCTTGTTCATCGATCATCGTAAACTTTGGTGAGCCTACCTTGAAAAGGCCAGTGGTTGCGTAGCATTCCATAGTAGGTCACGACTATGTGCCCTACGGTACTTGGTACTTTATAGTGGTCCGTTAACTATACTTTAATTGGATAGGTAGTTCGAAATAGGGCTCGCCCAAAATTTGAATATTAGTTTTTGGATGGTAATTGTAATTATAACTCGAATTGTACATTAAAAATTCCATAGCATTATTAAGTATTTTTTAAATTTTCAAAATAAACTATCAAAAGTACCGCATATCTACTTTATGTTTCATTATCCAAACAAATTAAATATATATTAATTTTTTAGAAGCTTCAAAAATATTATACAAATTTTTAAAGTTCATATATTTAATAGGAACTTAGTCAAACATAAGTTACTCTTAGGCTTTTCAACAACATTAATCCCAACATAGACCTCTGAGTGTTTGAGGAACTTTCTTATAACTGGTAGATTGTCGATCTCCACCTTTGGAGCTTGTTGTGCCTCCTATACTATTTCATCAGGGTAGTTCAGTTTGATTCACACACATAAATAAACCCGAGTTATAGGGGATTACCAAGTTATTTCTCCTCCAGAAACCAAACAAAAAGGGAAAAACACAAAAAAGAGGGATGATTATCAAGTTATTTCCCACAAGGAACCAAACCAGCCCCCAAAGAGTTGAATTGAAAAAGTTGAAAATGCTGAGGCACTGGGCGTGCCTGATCTTTGAATGGGCCACAGAATTAGATGAATACTTAAAAGAGTAGTTGAACATGGAGGATCACAGGATCACATGGTTAATGAATGGATAGGAAAAATCAACTGTCATAAGCCTGCGGCCAAACTTCTTTGACAGAGAAAAATATACCTAGTGATGCACCTTATCCAAACGCCAATGACATTATTGCACGAGATTTTAAGCCATTACAGACGCTCATACACGAGTTTGAAATCAAATCCAGTAATAACCGCAGCCATCATGGAGCTCATGTCCTGGTGGACGTGATAAAACAAACCATAGCCACAAAAAAATGAATTAAGCGGCTAAATTTGGAAATGCTTAGTCCAAAATGCTAGCTCCAAACAGCAGAAATCAAGTGCAGCTGCATCGTGATGTCTGCATGGGATAACAACTGTTATGGCTGTAATTCTCTAAATACAGAGCTGCAGAGCTACTTTCACTATTTCTTTGGATACTCCCTTGCTCCGAATATGGTAGATCCAATTCTAACATTTGTACTGCCCATCTCGATCTGCAACAATGAGCAAGTAATTGATCAATTGTACTGTTTATTGGGCACAGCTGCTTTCTAGCTCATCAATTTATCCACATTATATTTATGAAATTTAGTGGATTTATTGAGGTTTTACAAAAGAAAAGAGTCAAAGGGGATGCAAGCTCTCCCAAGATTCGGAAGGATGGTACCCATTTGCAGTTTGAGAGGACTAAGATTGGGTGCAGAGACTAATTTGCGCTAACATGTACAAATTATGCTAAGCATTCACTGTTGATACCATTGAAACAAATTCAAAAGTAGCATTACACTCACAGCAAGCTCAAAGTCGCCAGACATGCCCATTGATAGCTCACATTGCTCTTCTGCTATCCCAAGTGCCTTACAAACCTCACTTCTACAGTTTGCTAATGTCTGACACCCACAGACCAGTGAGATCAGGACAATTTCAGTATAAAAATTGGAAAAGTATGATACATCACCAACAATATAGTAGTTATACTACCTTGAAATTCTCTGGGGTAGAAGTGTAATCTGGCATTCCTATTGTCATCAAGCCACAAAATTCAAGGTTAGGGCAGTTCATACTAACATGTTTGGCAAGCTCCACACAAGCAGCAGGTTCAACACCAGATTTAGCTGCACAGAACGAGGCAAAACCACTTTAACTTACTCACCTTGCTTTTTCCTAGGATATGTCAATAATAATAGAATGAGTTTGATTATCAAATCAAAAAATCAAAAGAAGATCAAAAAATTCCATCAATTAAGACATACTCAAGTTACCCACATTCTTCACCACTCGTATTTACTTGGACCAATACTTTCAGAGGTTTTCTTCCGATGTTTCCAATTGCACGGTTAAGATGATTAGCAATCTACAGAAAGCAAGAAAATGTTGGGCAACTAGTGAGAAATTTAATTTTGTTTGTACTGTGAGGAAATAAAAAATTGGAACATCAGAGAAACTAATATACAAAGAAAATTTAACTGTAATCAGTTAAGATTATCAAACTAGAATTTGAAAGTTGCATTTTGGCTGGCAAGCATATGCTTGTGCGAACTCCAGTTTAAACTTTTCAATTTGACTTGTTAAGATACTTAAAAAAAGGTCAAATATTATTATATTAAAGGTCCTGTCTAGTAAGTAATGGTGCCATAAAAGAGGTAATAGATAATTAATGTTATCAAATATAATTTTTATTTTCGATGATTGAATATATCAAATAGTGGGTTATCTTCTATGCAATTGTTTCTTGGTCACTATGTAAGTATCAAAGCAAGAGTTGCATTGCTACAACTTCAATTCCTACTGATCAAACTGCATTCTTGATCTTTATGACTTCTACCATCCAACTAGAGAATGGAGTTAAAAAGAACTGAATTCTGTTTCAAGAAAAACTCCAAACTGAGAGAATATTCAAAAGCAGCTGCTATTAGAGAATAATTATCATCCAAGAGGAAAACTCCCATCAAAGTGCATATAAATGTGTTCTTGGAGGTGTATGTGTATCAGATTAGTGGCTTCTGTGGGAAATATTCAGCACAAAGCTGTACCAAATTTAAAACAGCTAACACATGGGCCCCGAAAGGTATAAATAGGTATTTGTTTACCTTTTCATCATCTACAGTCTCCACCATGGCAAGATTTGGTACACCAGCTGCAAAACAGAAACAAAAAATGTATGGATTAGAAAGTGAAATTCCCACAATACTCCAGTCAATCCTTCCACGTTTACGTATACAAGTCTTTATTTCCAACAGAAATTCTTTTAAACCAAAATTTTAAAAGTATATAGCTCCTTCAACAGAGCTTAATAGCCAGACATGTCAGACTTAGGTCCAAAAAAAACATTTGAACATCAAAGCAATAAAATGACAGCATCTGATCAATAAAGGCGCTTGCTGAAGCCTCAGTGTTTTAACAAGTTCCAACATTTTCACACATAGGCCACATCTTTCACATTCAATACCCTTTATCATCTATAAAGTTAGTAATTTTCAAGCACGAAGTTAAATTTATTTTTTTGCAGCCAAACACATATACTCCAATGCATTTTTATGATGATACATCAGGTTCAATAAATTCATTCCCTATTCATTCTCCCATAACACCAAAACACATACAAACATTCCATGGTTACTGAAACCTTCATAACTTTGAAGTTATACCGTGAACCAATCACATAACAAACGTTTATGGGAGAGGGTTATAAACATACCTAGAAGTGGCTTCACTTTATTGCTCTGCAAATTCCCAATGAAATGCCATTCTATGTCTTCCGGCAGCTGCAATTAAACACACAATGAAAGATGGTGATTGCGCGCGCGATTACACAAATATCTATTTGACCTCAATCAAATTATTAGTCATCAATTAGAAAACAAACTAAAATCAAATGCAAAAAGAAATGAAGAACCACTATTACTACCAAAAAACAATCTTTTCGCCCACCCTGCAATTGATCCGCTTACTAGCAGAACATTCATCTACACACACATAGACAGAGAGAGACATAGATGTGAACCTGAGGAGCTTTGTCGACGAGCTCTTGGACGTAATTCTCGCCGAAGCAGCGGTGGCCGGAGTCGTACACTTGGCGGAGGAGGGGAACCGGCTTAGTCTTGCTCACAGCCACAACTCGGATCCGGTCCGACCCACGGCCGGACCGCTCGGCGGCCTGGTTAACCCGCTGGAGCACCGAGTGCAGAGCCGCCGCAGCCACGCCGTCCGTGGCGGAAGCCGCCTGCATGTCTAATCCTGGAGATGAGGATGATGATCGCTCGGCTGGTGTAGCTGAAGGTGAATCCTGTCTCGGGTCTGCTCTCTCTCTTTCCTCTGCTTCTGGATTGTTCATTTTTGGTTTATTTCAGTATTTTCAGTGTAAGTGAATATAATTTCTATGCAATTTTCAGTAAATTACATTTTGCCCCCTTAAAACTATTATTTATGAATTATGAGAACAC
Organism: Paulownia fortunei; assembly: GCA_019321725.1. Taxonomy (NCBI): domain Eukaryota; kingdom Viridiplantae; phylum Streptophyta; class Magnoliopsida; order Lamiales; family Paulowniaceae; genus Paulownia; species Paulownia fortunei. The sequence goes on from CM033120.1 coordinate 16,001,752, forward strand.
CCTTAGAACTGTGAATTGTAGTTTAAAACATTCAACCTTCTTGAGCTATAGAAAATCTCTAAATAAAAGACAATGTTAATAATAAATTTAAACAAACGTATATGCATCCACAATATTTTATAACTTTTTCTCCAAAAATATGCAAAGATTCAGCAAATATTAAATATAAAAGTACACGTCAATAATAAATTTAAATAAAGGCATATTTATCCACAATAAGATATAACTTTTTTTAATCAGTTACCTTCTAATTAAACCAAAAAAAACTTTTAATCCAGCTGATATAGCCTCATATCAAGACTGTTTAATCAAAAAGCAAATGATATAAAATAAATGTGTCATGACTACAAAATGTGTAAGGAAATTAGCTCTAGTTTGGAGATCAGCCAGACCCTGTGCCCACCAGATCGACCCAATTACTGCACCTAGACGTGCAGATGGTGCTATACAGGCAAGTCAGAGACTAACTAGAAATATTTTGAATTTTTTGGAAAATTTTAGGTCAATGGTTACTAAAGGTTCTTGAAATTCGGCTTTCTTCTGCTTATTAGAATTGGGAAAAGTGGTCAAACTATGGCAGTCCGAAAGGTAAATGAACAATCTCATTCTTTGCCAAGACTTGATTGATGGATGATTTCAAAATGGCACGAGCAAATAGTTACATTTTCAAGTCAAAATAAAATGTGAAAATAAAAAATAAATAACTTGAAAAGCAGTAAATATCAATATAAATAGCTTATATTAAAAATGATATGAAAAGAGTATTTATAATTTTATAATTTTATATTTTTTTGTTTAATTAAAATACACATATCATACAAATATATAGAATATTTTAAATTCATGAATTTGAACCTATTAGAATGAAACTCTATTTAAAAAAAATAAATTATAATTGAGTGCATCAGTAACAGTAGTTAATTAGTTTCTCTTATCACGATGAACTCGTCTATGCGATTGTTTCACTTAAAATAAACAACTAAAAGAGAATCAGATTTCTTTGCATTTTCTCGTCCCACAATATTGAATACCAACCCAAAACATGATATTCCACAGTAAAATGCTTTAGGAATTTAAGAATCATGTGTACGTAAGGGTGGTCATTTTCATTTTCATTCCGCCAACCAAAAAATCGAATATATTATATTCTCTTAAATTGGATAAATATGATTATCAATTATTTCATTTAAAAGGGTCAAAGTTTAGTTTACATACGGAAAGATTAAATATTAATTAAAATCCAATCCGTCTAAGCAAGATTAAATATATCATTATATTTAATATTAATTAAAAATAAATTAATAATTATCAATCAATAGTTTATAAAAATTAATTATGAACAACCAACCAACTAGTATCAAAGTAGACAAATATGGCAACTCAAATCCAAGAACTCAAAATCTTAGGGTCTCGGCTTTGACGCTAGATTAAACCTTCCTTGGAACAAAAAAAAAATTCATTTAATACTTTTTGTACATATAATTAATATTAATACTTATTCCTTGTTTCAATTAAAAAGTAATTTTTTTAAGTTTTATTAGTGGTGTAAATAAATTGAGTCGAATAAGGTATTTTTCAAATTTAATTTAAATTTTTTATCAAATTATATTTAATTTTAATTTGATTATTAAACGATACAAGTTTAAATAAACTTTGATCGAATCAAGCATAAACCTCGAGTAATTTTGATATATTTATAATTTATTTTATTATTTTTTAATTAACTGAATCGAGTTTGATGAAGTTCAAATATTATTGAATAGAAAAAAAATATTTAAATTTAATTTGTGATGCTTAACGAATTGAGATTTAACAAATATTTAGCAATTGATCTCTAATCTAGTATTTGAAATAATTCGATTTGTTTTTCAACCCTATCTTAATTCAAGAAATGATTTCAAATTTGGCCATTTTTCATGTGCAAAAAACTCTAATCCATTTTAGTCTTTTGGAAAAGTGATCTATGTTTTGATACTATGACAGAAATATTCTTTTTATACAATCTCATCTAAAAATTTAAATTATTATAGAAAAAAACATTTAATTTTTCAAACACGTCCACTAATGCTCATTCAATACTCCTTTTACAAAACCTAACACGTCGAAATCTTTTTAATAAATGGGTAAAGAGGGCCAAGGTTCAATGCTCTGAAATCAGCATAAGTATGTTTGATGGGATACATAAATCTCCACACCTCATTTTTTTTCATACAAAAACACATTCCTTCTTTCTTTCTTTTTTTTTTTCAAAAAAAATAAATAAATAAAAAGAAAGAAAAACTGGAAATATCCCCATAGTTTCCACATATAGCAGCCACAATTTAGTGGTTCATCTCCTTTTTCCTTATTTTTGCTAATACATTACGTTCTCCACAGTCCACAAAATTTTTGGAGCCTAACTTCTATTTGGATTGCACGTAACGATTTGAAAAGGACATCCAATTTTAATGCATTCTAATTTCTCCATAGTACCATCCATCAAGCTAATTAGTTAAAGCCCTTGGAATATTATGAGCTTAAACAAGCTATTATTCGTTGCCATGGCACTGCTAGCAGCCATAATTACTACTCTTTCATCTTCATGTGGCGAAGAATTACTTCTAGATTCAAACAACATTAATGGCGGACCAAATGGAATCCATGTACTCAAACACGAAGACGAACTTCCTGGCCGGTTGCGTGCCCAAAAACCCCATGGTACGATCACATGTGACAAGTATCCTAGGATATGTGTAGCCAAAGGCAGTCTTGGCCCAGATTGCTGCAACAAACAATGTGTTAATGTGATGATTGATAGGGTTAACTGTGGAATGTGTGTCAAGAAATGCAAGTACCAGGAGATTTGCTGCGAAGGACTGTGCGTGAACCCATCATTTGATGGCAAAAATTGTGGCAAGTGCAACAACAGATGCAATAGTGGAAGCTCGTGTCTTTATGGGATGTGTAGCTATGCCTAGTTAAGCTCATATGAGTACTGATAGAGAGTAACACACACGATACACATGCAGAAATACAAGTTTAAAGAAGAATGTAATAATTATTTATTAAGCACCTTATTGTGATTGATTAGCATTCTATTGGTTACTTTTTTGTTAGGTATGTTATTTATGGAGGATTCTAAGTTTATTATGTAATGTAGAAAATAATTTTTTTGAGATATAGGGTTGATGTATAACTTTAAGTACCTTAAGTTAGCATTTTTTATTGGTTATTATTTTAATTAAATGTATTGCTGTGTAGGATTTTGAGTTTTTTGTTTAGAATTTTATTGATCATTAATTTTTATTATTTGCTGAATATATTGTCGGTATAGGATTGAATTTCTTAGCCATTATTAATTAGGACATGCATATCTTTTAATAGTTAACATAAACACTTATTCACACTTTTATACATCAAATGTAGAAATAAAGATAGATATAGATTTTGACAAACCGACTAATAGAGTGCAATTATTTAAAAAAACAAACATAAATAAATAAAAAACAAATATCCTAGTTGTATTTTTTTCTTATTCTCTTGTAGGTCAACTAGTGGAGGTAATATAGACATAAAGAAATAACAATAATACAGGGAAAAAAAATTCAAAAAGAGATATGACCTATATGCACAAGCTAGGTTTTACTTCAATGCTCTTAAATAAATTACTTAAATTCTTCATTTGCAAAGTGCAGCAATTAAAGTAGAATTAAGGACTATACGCGTTAATGTCTGTTTCTGCGAAAATATAGCAGCCCCACATTAATCTTTTTGGTTCATATCATTTTCCTCATTTTTGTGAACATATATTTTGGTCTTCACCAAGTTTTGGAGCCTAACTTTTAGTACTTGAATTACGTCACATTTCAAAAGGACGACCAACCATTTAATAATTGCCTTCTATTAAATTGATCTAAGACCAAGTCATGTTTTTTTATATTTATCGTTCAACAAGCATTTCAATGTAGCCAGATGGTAAATTAAATGAAAAACAAGGTAAAATTTAGCTCAAATCACATGACATTTTGGACAAATAAAATGATTTTAAGAGTGTAAGAGATGTTACGTCCGATAATATGCATTGGGTATTGGGTATGTATCTCATCACTTATTTGATACACACCCATATGTCTATGCATATAAGTATATGTCAATATATGATGAGATGTACGCCCGATACATTGGGTGTAATATTTACCAGATCGAGTTTAAGCCCGAAAAAATGTTTATTTATACCTAATTCAGGCTTCAGCCAGTGCCATGTCTGGGTTGTTCTTGTTCCGTAATATGAGCAGCCAGGATGAATCCTGATGCCTTGCAATATTCCACGGACATACCCCGATCTTCACTGTCTCACAAGCTTTGCCTGCCTGAAGAATATGTCACACAAAAGGAACTCTTTTGGTTTTAACTCTATGGAGAATTAAAATATAATTTATTCATTCTTATATTTGATATATTCCCTATATAGCATTATAAATAGAAATGTAATGACACATACAGTTTGTTTCTCCCATTTGTTTCAAATATATAGTACGATAAAATTATATTTCTTGATAGTAACATTATTATGTCGAATTTTTAGTACATGGAATGTATTATACAAAAAAATTAATCGACAGAGTCCACAGTTCTTTCTTGGTTAATTTAATTTAGAACATCTATGTAACCTAATCTGCTACTAATCTATTAATCAGGACACTTCTTTATTTTGTACTTTCTATAGATGAAGAACATTCATCCAACCCAAAAATTATTTATACAAAATATTTGAGGTCAAATTCTTTTTAAACTCTCCCATTTCAAGGTTAAGGGTCAGATACGCGAAAGTCAAGAACCCTCAGCTCGTGCGATCACGTCTATTATCTTTGCCAGAATCTTAGCCAAAAACACAAGAAACATTCCTATATTAACGTGGAAGCCACTTTTATTTAATATCACCTAAATATGCATATAAATTGCAAGATCCCTTTGTTAAATTTTGCACCTCAAACTTCACTGTACCAGCCATGGCCTCCCCAGCCTCTCTCCCACAAATACTAAGTCTAATTCTAGCTTTCACTTTATCCACATTTCTAGTGGATTCTTACAACACTCCCAATCCCTATCAGACAAACAAGAAAGTCATGAACCCAATAGACTCTTGCTGGAGGGCTAACTCCAACTGGGCTACTAACCGCCGGGGCCTGGCGGATTGTGCTGTAGGTTTCGGGCAAAATGCCATTGGAGGGAAGTATGGTGCAACTTATGTGGTCACGGATCCATCGGATGACCCGGAAAACCCCCAACTGGGCACGCTCCGATACGGTGTGATCCAAGCAAAACCACTCTGGATTGTTTTTGCTAAAAGTATGGTTATTACACTTAAGAATGAGCTCATGATAAATAGTTACAAGACCATAGATGGGAGAGGGGCCAGAGTGGAGATTGCTTACGGGCCCTGCATAACGATACAATATGTTAGCCATGTAATTATACATGGTATCAGCATCCATGATTGTAAGCCCGGAAATTCAGGAATTGTTCGGAACAGCCCGACGCACGTTGGCCATCGTCGGGGCTCCGATGGTGATGCCATTGATATATTTGCTTCATCTGATGTATGGATTGACCATTGTTACCTTGCACGTTGCACCGATGGGCTTATCGATGTGATTCATGCTTCGACTGCCATCACCATTTCTAGCAATTTCTTCTCGCAACATGATAAAGTAAGTAGCCACATTTTTCCTCATAATTAATAACATGGTACTTAAGCAAAGTAACTTTGAATGTGTAAATGTGTTCACCTCCAACTTATTACATAATTTTCAATAACATTTTTGGGCAGGTTATGTTGTTTGGCCATGACGATAACAACTTAGTGGACAAAAATATCAAAGTTACAGTAGTCTTTAACCATTTTGGCCCTGGTTTAGTTCAAAGAATGCCAAGGTATGTTTGTTTCACAAGTCTTTGTTCAATCATATGTTTTATCATTATTTAAATTTATGTATTTGGTTTTCAATTTATATTTGCATAATTATAATATATTATCAATGTAAACCTAAATAGTTAATTATCACGAGCAGGGTTAGGCTAGGTTACGCACACGTGGCTAACAACAGATACGATCAGTGGGAGATGTATGCTATTGGCGGAAGTGCTAATCCCACCATCTTCAGTGAAGGAAACTACTTCATGGCGCCTAATAGTCCTGATATAAAACAAGTCAGTCAAATATATTCTTAAATTATGTCTAAAAATCACTCAAATTTGGTTTGGATGAGAAAATTTCCTTATGATAAATTGGGTTTATTTCTTAAAGACTATAACATTTTTGCAACAACATTTTCTTGAATCACATAAAAGAAATTGACAAGATTTCACAGACAAAATCCTCAGAAGCTAATACTGCAACATGTGAACAGGTTACAAAGAGAGAGGTTAGAAGTGGGTGGCAGAACTGGAAATGGAGGTCATCCAGGGACAAATTCTTCAACGGGGCTTATTTTGTTCCATCTGGATATGGAAGCTGCGCCCCTGGTTACACTAAAGCTCAGTCGTTTCAGGTTGCCGATGGATCCATGGTGCCTGCTCTAACGTCTGACGCCGGCCCTTTGAGCTGTGTTGCCAATAAAACATGTTGATATGTTTTCTGTAAATACCAGTCGTCATCACACATGAATCTCACCTGCCCTTTTGCAGAAAAATTGTGCAGGCAAAAGGTTAACTAAAATGATAGGGGTTTTTCATAGTAGAATCAGTTTTAGGAGGAGCTTGTGCCAACTACAATCGGTTAGCCAGCTTTTCTTTCGAAAAATTGAAGGTGCTGTAAATTTTTCCGTTTGCACGAGGTTTCAAATTGCCATTTTGATTAATATATACACAACCAAATTGGAAATTGGCATGCTTGGTTACTTATGTTGAAATTCTTGAAATAGATGAGAAAATAATTAAATCCTCCAGACAAAAGAAATAACAAGCCAAGAAAGTCCGTATTATGATTATTTCTCAAATTACTAAGATAATTCTATACGAAATTTAAAATAATTTTAATTGAATCTATCTTCCTTCCAAAAAATATGCTTTTCGGCAATTACTTCAGATTTAAGCCCTGCTCAGTGCCCTGTTTTCGGACTTATGATTCCGCCTCTGAAAAATGCTAACCGCAACTATACTTTCAAGATCAAAAGCACCAATTACCGTTCCTCTTAAACGATCACTTTTTCTCTTCCAAATCTCTTCAAACCCCTCTTCTATTTTCTCCATCTCCATTACCACTACCCAAGCAGTACGTTTCCTCAAATATCGGGGCGGGCCCAGGACTACCACGAAGGTAGGCCCAGGGGACCGTTGTGGAGAGACAAGAAGCCCGTTGGAAAAGAGGCCCTCTTCGTGATTTTGGGTCTTAAACTATTGAAAGATAAGGGATGTTTGTTAAGATATTTCTAGTGACGAGTTTTTTCTTTAATCTTTTGAAGAGGTTCTTTCCTGATATGTAACCTTTTTGTGGAAGTCGAGAAGCCCACCAGGCCACCACTGATCAAGAAGTACAATTCTTGAATGAGAACCCTTCTATAGGACTTAGATTATAGCCTAAAATCATGTCCTATAATTACAGACCTTCTCAATGAAGTTATAGCACCCTGAACATCTGTCATGAGGACAAGAAAAAGTGTCAAAATCTCCCGCACCAATTGCCATTTAGGATATCATTGAAGTGGCTTCTGCCACATCCCTTGTTGAGGAACAGGGTCAAGCAGGAACACAAACCTCATTGTAATCCAAATATCTCCTCCCGTGGATCATAAACATGCCGATCAGGAAAAAATTCCTGTTCCTTCCCAAAATGATGCTTAGTTCTGTTTTTCTAGGTTTTCTAGGTTCTTTATTTCTGCACTGCCCAAGGGAAAGGCAGAATTGCAGCCATAGAACTAAGTAGGATCTAAAACAAAGTTGGTGTAATTTTGAGAACCCTATGCTGCTAACAGCCTTAATAGTTGACACTCTCTTTATGGACGAATTTCCAGCTGATTTGTGAAACAGGGTCAAGGCTACCTGCAAATCTTTGTTTGCAGTTTCAGCAAAGATGGGAAACAACTCTGGTTCATGTCCTGAAATAAGGGTTCCAATCTATTGTAAACATTTAAACGACGGGGGAAGAATAAAATGAAACTATTACAGAGAGATTGTCCTCCTGGAGGAATACTTGGGCTAGCTCATAAGTCTCTGTAGAAACACAGGAAGCAGATAACTGATACCACGCCAGGTATTGGACTACAGGGCTTGATTAAAAGTCTTGCCCCATGATAGAAGTTGACATGACCTGATCAGCTTGAGAATTTGCACAAGTCAAAAGCCATAGTTAAATAAAACTTGACAAAGCTGAAGCCTGCATAGCTTTTTAAAAAGAGGTTTTGAATATTCTAAAGGCCATAACCATATAAACTTCAGGAAGTTGAAGTCTACATAGCTGTATTGTGAAAAGGACATGAATGAAGAAAGTTTGACAAAAACTTAAACAAAACAAAAATTCATTGCATTGCCAAATATCAAGGCATTGTCTCAATATTATCTCAAGAAAAGCTGGTCGGTCATATATATACATCTCTTCAAATACAGCTCAAGATTAACAAGCAAATTCAAGGCTAGTTAAGAATCATGGGCAGGGGGCAGATTAATGCAGAACGCAGAAGCCCACATTTTGCATGGCGAAGAACGAACACGCAACACCGAAGACCTGCACAGGGGGCAGGTGAATTGGCATCTGTCCAGCCATTTCTCCAGGCACCCCATGTGAAAAACGTGTCCGCACCTCGGCAGTTTGTTCACCAAATCTTGTTTCTCAAACTCCATCAAGCAAATTGAGCACATTTCTTCACTATCAATCGCTTCTCCTCCATTCTTGTTGCTCAATTCCAAATCTTGAAATTGGGAGACTGGAAGATCCAGCTCCCACTCTGGATTCTCTTCAAAATGGCTGTTTACCGGTTGATGGTGTGGGTCAAGGAGGAAGGTGAAAAACCTAACAGCTGCCTGCGTTACTCGGAGAAATGGGGTCCATATACAAGCGTACAAGATAAAAGCAAATTTGGATAAATGGGTTTCTGCATATAGACAAATCATTTTTCAGGCTGCTCTCTCTTTCTTTTTAGCTCTCTGTAGACTTAAGTCTGAAAATAGTGTAAAAATATGAAGAGTGAGGGAAAACCAGAGCTGGGCTTCCCTTTATATAGCAAGCAACGGCAATCATGGTTAACAAGTCAACTGCTATTTCTTGGGTTTCTGAAATATCTTATTGGTTTTCTAATGCTAGTTAAGCTTTTGACTTTCGGAGGTTTTGAGAGCCTTTATACATAAACAATACTAATAAAAGAAAAAAAGACAAAAAAAAAATGAAAAAATGGGGTTTGAATATGCAGCACTCAATGGTCATATGGGGTTGGAAAATTATATTAATAGATGTACATGTAATTGGGTGCTTCAGCCGAGGTATAAAATCTTGTGGGGGTGATGGAAGGCCGGCGCCGACCCCACATTCCCGCCGGTCCTCTCTCCCTACCTGAATATAAAATTCAGAACAAACCACCTGCATATCGGTTGTAGTAAACGGATATTTAACTGTTGCAAACGACCTTTTTATTATTCTAATAAAATAATGCTACATCTCTTGAGTTTATCTTTTCATTTAGTCGATTTGAATTATTGATCAATTAAAATAGTTATAAAGTTCTTATCAACAATTATCTTATAAACTCGATTTATGCTCTATAATATCTTGGTTATGCTCTATAACATGTTTTCTTGTCTTCATCTTTCCAACAATTTAATTCCTTGATAGAGAAATTTTGAAATAAAAGTGATTAGACCACAGACGAAATTAATTGCAATAACAGACAATTACTCTCGCCTAAATTATTATTTTTCCAGGGATATATATTTTGTTGGTAAAGACAAGACTATAGATTGTACTTGTTTTAAAGTCTCAACTCTAAAGTTATATTTGTACCAGTTCAAGACTAATTATACAGTGGCATCCAAATTCATGAATCTTGTTCTTCAGGAAATAATACAAAATGCCAAGCATCTCTTTTTAATTGGATTATAATTTGGTGACATTGATGCCTTACTTCCCAGGGCAAGCTTCTCCAAGTCTTGGATTTCCTTAGCAATTTTTATTTTTTTATTTTTTGTATATGTTATATTATTTTTAAAAATGTTCTTTTTTTTCAGTATTCATTAATAATAAATTTAGCCCACATATTAAGAAATAACAATTCCGATGGTTTGGCCTGTACTGAAAATTAGTTTTTTTTATTGTTGCTCTATCAACAGTCTCTGAATATTTATGAAACATTGTTAATTGAGAATTTTTTGCCCCTATGCTAAAAGCTTATGTTCATAATTTTGACGGTTGAGATGTATTTAAACATTCAGCTTCTCTCTTAAACTTGGATTAAGATATTCAACGTGGTTGGATACTCTTTCTCTGACTTCAATATAAACAGGCAGTTTTAGTGCCAAATTCATGCACCGATTTAAGTAATTTGAGAATATATATAGTCAAAATTTTCATTAGTCTCATTATATTAATAAACTGAAAAAGAGTTTTGGTCAATATTCTTTGGTAGAAAATAAGCGAGGGCAGGGGTTATTTGGTGTTGAAATAAAGGGTTTAAAATCGAATGTTTAGAAAATTGAATTCAATTTGAATCATTTTTTGTTTCCTAGCTAATCTTGATTCGATGCTGCCAAGTACCAAATATAAGTGTGCTCTTGGCAATTTTGCACTTTTTTGTTTTGAATTAATTAATTCTATTTTATGAGTTTTCTTTTATTCTCTGTTCCTCAAGGCGTATAAATTAAATGTCTTGTTGTTTCGATCCCACTTCAAGCTGATAGAGGCAAAAATGGGGTCACAAGAGATATCTATATCAAGTCTTTTGATTGATGCAAGGAGCAAGCCTTCGCCAATTGAGAAGAACTGATTCTTAGGATTGTTAAGAAACTAATTAGCAATTAATAATCAATCATTAACAAATACAAACAATCTATAATCGACTAATCAACTATTCTTAAAATAATGCAAAACCTATTAACAATACTAGTTAGACGGTAATATCCATGCTCCTTAAACAATATCTGATTAACTTATCAAGTTTGTACTCAAGCAACGTGGTTTTCATTCTTTCTTATTGATTTGAATAAATTTTACTCAATGAGAAAGTGGTCACCCCAGCAATGTTGCAATAAAAAGTGTAATTTTATTCGAACAATTTTCTTTATTTATTTGAGATTGAAGGGAAGAAAATAATAATAGCATATTTCGTATGGTTTCTCTAATGAGATTTTGGACACTGTAAAGTTTAATGATTTTGCTCAATTAAAGAACATAAATTCCCATAAACATCCTCAAACATGGAGGCAGTACAGACCTATATATATAGAGAGAGAGGGGGGGGGGGGGGGTTAATTAAAGTTGAGAGAAATGAAGTAATAATCGTGTTGAAATGGGGTCATAAAGTTGATTAAATCACAAAAACTGAAACCGACCAAATCATAAAGATTATGTGAATCATGAAGAAGCTTCTTGGAGGATTGTGCCAGCCCTTGTAGACTTAAATCCTATTAATATTATTATTAAGCGAGATCCATCTATCAGGCATCCATTGTTGCAGAGAATAAGAGTATCTCCAATTAAACAACCACGTGGAAATGGAACACAACACTATTTCCGGAGCCGCGTAGGTAAAGCTGTCATAACTCTACAATACATTGATTGTTTTACACCACTTCCCATCCCCATTCTTGTCCCATGATACGTTTCAGATTCAGTTCTACACACACTCCACTCCCACTGCATTTTCATATATGTTATCTGCTTTATTTTTATTTAGTAAAACAAAATCCACCTACGGATGACATGAGAATAATTCAAATTCTTGTGGCCAAATCCCACTAAACTGATTTTGAAAAGTGTAATTGTAAATACTAAGTAATTGATAATTGAATCAATTCCATAATGAGTGTAACTTGAGTTTCTAAATTAAAATAGATATTGAAATGTGGGGTTGATCTAATGACTGATGTCATCGATTCAAGTTTGTTTTATTTATTGGATCTCAATTTTTGTCGTTTAAATTATATACTTAATAGACATTTAAAAAAAATTAATGATGGTACGTAGCATATTACTCACTCAATCCCAAAATTAAAAGAAAATTTAAAAAGTAAAAATTTTATATATTTTTTTACTATTATCTTCAAAAATAATGATTGAGAGTCAGAAATGTCGGATTTTTAGTCTAAATGAGAAGGTACTTATGGAAACAAAATTTTCATTTTAGAAAATGAAGCTTTATTTTGAATGTTCCAAAAAAAGAAAAAAAAAATTAAAGTAATAATTTGAGATAGAGAGGACAATATCTTTTTATATAATGGCATCTAATTGAATCTTTGTTTTGTTTTTCTAAAAATTATGGGGCAATCAAATTTGGTTGATGGATGATCAAAGTTGTTTCCCAGACATTTTCGGTGCTTCAGAGCTGTGTTTTTTTCCATGTCTGCTAAGAGATTTGGGTGATATTTTTGGTCCAATGATTGTGAAGTAATTGTGAGATTTTGTTAGTATTATTTCTCGTCTAAGATTATTGAACAAGTACATAAGACCGAACCCTGATGTCTAATTTAACGCGGTCCTCGTCGGTTACATCATAACCAAGAAACATTGTTTGAAAAATAAAAAACTGTATGGCAATAATCTTTAGCTATTGTATGTTATTCTCCCTTCAATAGAAAATCAATTAAGAGAGTGTTGGCGGAACATATAAATTTTTTAAAATATTTTATAAATTATTTAATAATTTATAAGTTGTGAGAGTATTTGGTTAAGTTTATAAATTTTTTAAAACATTTTACAAGTTGTTTAATAATTTATAAATTGTTAAAAAATATTTGGTAATATTTTTTGAAAAAACTTACAAGATCCTAAAAAATAAATGTTTGAAAATTTATAAACTCCTGCAAAAAAGTATATCTATTCTATTTTTTTTCAAAATAAGATATTATTTTAACAAACTCTTTTAATTTTGATAATTTTTATTATAAAATTATTATTATTAATATATAATAAGTTTTAAAAATATCTTATAAAATGTATGAGTTTATTAGATTTTTTAAATAAATTTAGCCAAACACTCTCACTCACTAGAGTTTGTTTTTTTTTTATAGAGTTTATATGATAAAAAAAATATTGTTTAAAAGTTTTTATAAATTTAAAAATGAAAAAATACCTTCAATCCAATTTATTTTCAAAATAAAATGTTATTTAACAAATTCTTTTTATTTTAATAATTTAAATTATAAAATTATCATTGCTAATATTTTTAAAGTTTCATGATCTTATTTTATTTAAATACTTCAATAATTTATTTTTAAAATAAAATTTATCTTATAAACTCTTAAAATATCTTATAAAATATAAAAAGTTATAAAATATTTTAAATAAATTTAACGAAACAAATTATTTATAATGAAAACTCTCATTCATGTGGCGATGAAATTTGAAGATCAACGAAGAATCCAACCCACCAGATTGTAAGATTGAAATATGTTCATAACCGAACTATTGTAATTATACAGTTTCAGCAGGTAAACATGAAGATGAAATTAAAATGCTAGTGTATTAGCGAGAAATTAGTTTATTTTATTCCTGACTCCCGTTCATATTATTTTTTGGCCGATTTAGTCTTTTTTTATTTTATAATTTTATTACACTCTCCGTGTCTCTCATAAAGGATGACACGTTTTGATTTTCTCTCGGAAATAAAAAAATTCAATTTTGGTCAATTTCTTCCAAGTTTGCTCTTTATTAGAAATGTAAAACAATTAAAAAGTTGAAATTAATATCAACAAAAAAAATTTATTTTTATTTTTTAAAAAAAAACACATGTTGATTACGTAAAGAATGAATTTTGGCCATATAATTCGTTTCTTTTCATATATAGTGATTAATATATGGCCAAAAAATATTTTATTTCCTTCTCATTACATTTAGACAGGAGGACGTAAAAAGACATTTTAAATGAATAAATGCACTAATTTACAGTGAGGTATAAATATACTGGGACAAATGAAAACAAAAACTCAGACATGTTTTATGGGACGGAGTATTCAAAATCTCGAAGGACAATTCAAACAAAAAAAAAAAAATGTTAAAATGGGTTTATTTATATTTTTTTGGAAACTTGACATAAATTTTCTTGTAAATTCTATTTACTTTTTGTTGGGCTTTCGTTTGGATTTGGAATATTGGGCTTTTGTTTATGGATAGGGATAATCTAAGAATTAAGACCTTCGGAGCCTAGCGCCTACCAAAGCAAATCCATTCCTCTCTTCAATTTTCGCCACTGCGAATTTATTAGAAAATACATGTTTGGTTAAGATTATTTTACCAAGTATGATTATTTAAAGAATCATTTATAAATTTATTAAACTTAATTATTTTTCACTATATTGTTTGGTTGTCAAATTGAAAAATTAAGCATGCGATTAACTCAAAATGATGAGATAGATAAAAAAAATTCACCACCTTGTCTAAAGTTCATATTTTATCCAATTTTTGAATTATTTTTGTTGAGTAGCTGTCTTTCGAGCCTCAAATTTGAGTCGTAACTTAATTATATGTTTAGCAATCTTTTGGGCCAAGCTATGAGTCCATTTGTGAGAATTTATTATATAAAGGATTTCTTAGTTTGGGCCTTCACAAAAATGAATTCCCTGTGATATGAATATTAGAATTAAAAAAGCCCACACCACTCGTTGGCCCAACTCACATTGGCTAATATTACTCTTCATGGTGAGTTTCTATACCCACTAATCCTGTGCTGGTTAACCATCATCCACACGGGTCATTATTGGCGGGTCTCGGACTCTTGGGATCCGATTCAATCATAGTGTGGACCCCTCACAAGGAACCCACAGCATCAACTGTCAAAAAACTCTTAGACCGACAAGTTCAGAAGCCCCAAGTATTTTTCTCATTCACAGCTCAAACTTCATCCATGATTTTCATGTTATATTCAAGGTAGAAAATTTCATGCTGTTCATTATTGATCTTGTAAATACTATGTATATGTTTTACCTAGTAATAGACATTTGATATTGGATCGTGGTGTGAATTATTGAATATATATTTGACGATCTCATAAATAAAATTGCTAAAGAGTCGGGCTTTTAAATATTTTTAATCTCGAACTCAATCTCATTTTAAAAAGTTTGAACCTTAACTTATGGAGCTTGTAATTTTAAGTTCAAGCTCAAATTTAATGTTAAAATACCGAATTCGTTTACAATTAAGCTTATTCGAGCTCGATCTCAAATCAGAAATTCCCTATACCAAAAAAATACTTTAATACTGAATTAATATGAATTAATCTTTTTTAATGTAATTACTAGTATTATTGATTACCCTAAATATTTTTTGTTATAATGCCATGATATAAGACTGAAATATAATTTAAATTGTTAAAATTGCTATAATATAAAATTATTATGATAACAAAAACTTATTATTTTCTTCACAAGAATAATTATAATACCATTATTATCACTACGATTATTAACTAATTAAAACTATAATTTAAAATACAAAAAAAAAAAAAAAAAAAAAAAACCTCGAGTGCGACCTCGTAAGTTTTCAACACCTATAACACTA
This sequence comes from Paulownia fortunei, assembly GCA_019321725.1. Classification (NCBI taxonomy): domain Eukaryota; kingdom Viridiplantae; phylum Streptophyta; class Magnoliopsida; order Lamiales; family Paulowniaceae; genus Paulownia; species Paulownia fortunei. The sequence goes on from CM033120.1 coordinate 16,017,428, forward strand.
GGCTCAGTTGAGCCTCACTGAAAACCAATTACTAGGTTTGGCCGGCTCAACTCAAAATGGAATACTAATATTTTTTATATGTAATCCAACCGTTCTTAATATCATTTAAATAGTATTGAAGTTGATAGCATATGATATGCCATTCAAGAGGGAGTTTGTATCCATCATGGGGGTTGGATGAGTTATAAAATTTGTTTTAATAGATATTCCAATATTAGTTTCAAACTACAGTGTTTCTTATTGCTTTAATAAAGTGTTTCAAATTACAAATATAGTCTTAGTCTAATCAATTAACTTGATTAAAACCTTTCATTTGCCAAGTGCATCCAATTGTCCGAATTAAACATGGTTGCTGAGACAGTCTCTTTTAGTTCCTCTTGTTTCGAATCACTCAACTAAAAAAAATTGTCATAATTATTGGGGTTCAACAATCAACATGCAGGTATTTTCTGGTCTATTTGACCTCAGGGAGGAGTTTTCTTTCACCCAAAAAAGCATGGCATATGAATTTTCTTCATCTGATTTTGATTTTCTGATAGACACAGGCATATTGTTATATTATTTTTCTTACTAATTCTATTGTCCAAAGTAACAATCTGTGCACTTAATTTGGTCACCAGTAAGGACATATTACAGAACACAAATTAATCAAACAGAAGCATGATTTGCAAATTGCACTTTGGAAATAACATTTGGAAGCACAACTGGGCTATATACATGGAATTTATTACTTAATTATTGGCTTCAGAGCACAATTAACAGTCAACAATACTAAACTAAACAATAATGAGAATACAGATTATACCATATTCCTCGTATAAGCTTTGTGGGCTCGTGCTCACACGTTTAAATGAAGCTCCAAAATCTTACCAAACAACAAACTGAAAAGGATATGCAGTCCCAACATGGCTGCCACAACCATCTTCTTTCCTATTTATACGTTTTTCATTACTCTTTCTTCTCAAACCTCAGCCATGGCAAAACCAGCTTCTCTTTTGGTACTTTCATGGCTATTCGCCTGTTGCATTTCAAGTTATTGGTCACATCCATCATACAAAAGTCAGAATAAAACGTTACCAACAAGTTACATTCCAACATATCCTAGGCCCAGCAACAAGTTGATGAACAAAATTGATTCTTGCTGGAGATCGAACCCGAATTGGGCTTTGAACCGAAAAGCACTAGCCGATTGTGCAGTAGGTTTCGGCAGTGGTGCTATGGGAGGGAAGAACGGCGCCATATATGTGGTGACCGACCCGTCAGATGACCCAATTAATCCCAAACAGGGCACGCTCCGGTATGGCGCAATCCAGGCCCAGCCCCTTTGGATCATTTTCCAAAGGGACATGGCTATTACTCTTGAGAATGAGCTCATGGTGAATAGTTATAAGACCATAGATGGTAGAGGTGCCAGGGTTGAAATATCCAATGGGCCATGCATCACTATCGAGGGTGTGAGCCATGTAATAATCCATGGGATTAGCATTCATGATTGCAAGCCCGGGAAGCCTGGCCTGGTCCGGAGCACGCCAGACCATGTTGGTCACAGGCTAGGCAGTGATGGAGATGCCATTAGTGTGTTTGCATCGTCCAACGTGTGGATCGATCATTGCTACCTTGCTCGTTGCACCGACGGCCTTGTTGATGTCATCCATGCATCGAATTTCATAACTGTTTCCAACAATTACTTGACTCAACACGACAAGGTATGCTACCTTCTCTTGTACCACCACTTCAGATTCTCTATTGCAATTGCTGACGTAATACTACCAATTCCTGCTAAGTTTATAAAACGACATCATCAATGTACATTATAATCCAATTTCAGGTGATGCTTCTGGGACATAGAGATGGCTATACAGCTGACAGAATCATGAAAGCGACGGTAGTTTTTAACCACTTTGGCCCTGGATTAGTTCAAAGACTGCCAAGGTGATGAACAACATTATCAGAGTCCAATTTTCGAGTAGTTAGGAGTTAGGGTAATTATAAATTTACATGGATTATGTGCTGCAGGGTTAGATACGGGTACGCCCATGTTGCCAACAATAGGTATGATCAGTGGCTAATGTATGCTATTGGTGGGAGTGCCGATCCGACCATACTGAGCGAAGGCAATTATTTTGTGGCTTCCAATGATGCTTATGCTAAACAGGTGTGGCAGCAAATTTAACTGCACCATAATTTCAGAGTAACTAACGTAAAAAAACTACTATAAGACACGATTTTAAGAGCCATTGTTACACAAGTGAAAATGGGAAAAAATCTTGCTTAGACTTTGTCTGTTCGGACATATTTAGATTGAACTGTTTGAGAAATTTTACATAAAAGTAGTGTGAATTTTCCGGCAGGTTACAAAACGGGAGACTACGGAGGGTTGGAAGAGCTGGAAGTGGAGATCGACCAACGACGTGTTTCTAAACGGGGCGTATTTTGTGCCATCAGGTTGGGGAAGTTGTGCACCAAATTATTTGAAATCGCAATACTTTGCTGCTGCTCCAGGATCCTTGGTTCCTGCCTTAACATCTGATGCTGGCCCTCTCCTTTGTTTGCCTCACCAAAAATGCTGAGCTTGTTCATTGAGTCCACACACTGTTTTGTAATTTAATCTCAGCCCTTTAAATTCTTTACACTCATTTTCCTATTTTTGGATTGAGAATCATTTGTTGATTGCCTCATTGTAACGTGGTCTATCCATTTTTTTGGAATGTCAATATTTTCTTTACCTGGTTTTAACAAAATGTACTTTTATCTCATTTTCTCCTGATAAGTGGTGTTTCGGTAAACACCAATTATCGAAATGTTTGGTAAAATATCTTGTAAAGACTCAAGAACAAAGTTAAGAGACTAGCATCCGCCGCATTCGATCTCTTGAAAATTAGGAAATTTTGAATGAATTTAATCCGTCAAAATGGACCCTACTTAATTTGGTGAAAAAGAAAAAAAAAAGGAAAAAGAAAAAGGGCCGATATCGATTAATGATCCTCTTCATAGTTGCAATCTTCAAAAAATTAAGAAGAGCAAGATGTACACTATTTCCCAGTTTCCAGTATTCAGAAGAAGAAAAATGAAGAATGACTGGGTAAGAGATCTGGGGAAACCTTTCTAATAGTTTCACATTTTCAAATATGGGTTAATTGGATCTTACAGCTGCATAAACAGTATCATAGAAAAATTTAGATGACTGTTTATCAGTTTTGATTGCTGGAATTATATTAGTACTTAAATGTCAATCATTATACACATAAATGGTTTGCCACGCTTGAACTCACTCAAAAACCTCTTACGTGGATGTTTGTTATTCATGCTCGAATTCGCCCAAGCCAGCCGAAGTGATGCAGTAGGCGGGTCTATGATGGAATTGACCAAATTTGAGATCCGCACTACCTTGATTGAGGAGTTGCCCCAAATCGCCCCAAATTCAAAACTAATTAATTTTTAATTTTTTTTATCTTGTATCCGCTTGTATACTTTACAGCAAAAGAAAGCAATCAATTCACAAAAATTTTAGTGACGAATACAAAATTATTTGGTTAATTTTGTGCGTATAAGATAACATGAAAGAACATGTGAAGTTTAACTTAACAATGAAATACTATATAAACTGTATTTAAGTTCGAAACACCACAACAAATAAAAATAATCAGATTTCTTTATAGAATTAAAACAGACACAAAAGCCAAAAAAAAAAAACAGAAATGATTAAAGTGTTAATTAGTAATTACAAAATATATTTTATATTTTAAAAATAATACAGAACGTGTTTAGTAAAATTTGTACCCGTTCTGTAGTCCATCGGATTTTAAATTTTAAAATCCGCTATCTGTCCGAGGACTTATTTGGTTTAAATACATCCCAAACAAGACATGTTTATTAGAGATTCAAATTTAATCATCTCCTTTTTCATCGTTGCATTCATACAATGACTTGTAAGAATAATATAAACTAACAAGATGCTGGAAATAGAATTAGCTAGAGGATAAAAACAAAAAACAAAAAACAAAAAAAAGAGAGTATTTTGAAAAATTATTTTGTATTATTTTGAAGTGAGGTATGAAAATATGATTTAACAGCACTATTATTCTATAAAAATCACTATCCGTTCCTTTGAAAGTCGCAAAGGTGTCAAAGTACACGCCAGGTCTAAACCAATTCTAGTATTCTACTTTGAACACGGCCAACTCCAAATTCAATTAAAGAACTACAAAAATGGGCCTAAGCCCGTTAACAATTTGGACTTTCATGTCCGGGGAAATTTCTTTGTTATGTCACATTCGATAAAAAAAAAATGGACTTTTATGACATTGAACCCAAGAACTACTATAATGGGCCAAACCCGAAGAAAAAACGGACTTTGAAGCAGAAAACGGGGCAATATGACATCAATATGAAAATCTAAATCAATTTTCTTAAGAACTATAACATTACATAGATATGCCAATACAATCAAGTAGGAATCTAATACTACTAACATATGAAAATGATCTTGACTTGAACTATGATATCCAAGGCATTCCCAATCTTAATTCTAAGAAATTAAGGGACATTATGGTTTTATCGTAGTTTTATTACGAGTAGTTCAACGAGTTCCCACATTTTCATTAAATTTTAAATACATGCATAATATGAATTTATAGGGGAATTGATTTTTTATTTTCTAGAAGAGCACAACTTGACACTGGGCATAAATTTGTCTAGGAAAAGCACGAACCATCATCATATGCCAAAATAGAATTTTTTTTCAATGGAACTAATAGTCGTAATAGATTATGTTTATCCAATAATACAGTGTGAATAGTAGTATATATCTTCCTTATTTACTGCCTTTTAGGGGTCTGTTGCTCATACTTTGTTTTTAGTAATGTTTGGTCCTGCCAGAAACGTAACGTGTTTTCTTTGATTGGGACGTGCCATCTCCATGAATCCAAAATTCAACTCTAAAGCTTTGGGTTGGAATCAAATGCCCACGCCCATAGCGCTGTTATTACGCTAAACAATTGTAAAATGTCATGTCAAACCGACCTAGAATTTGGATGGATTCTTGGATCAAGCTCATGCTATATTTCCACTTTGGATTTTTGTAAAGATAAAATGGGAACTCATGCTTATAGAAATTAATTATGAAAATTACGAAAATGCTGCTTATAGAAATTAATTATAAGAATATTTTGTTGATTTATAGATTTACTTCATTTGTATTTTCGTAATAATCTGCAATTAGTTTTTTTTTTTTAAATTGATATATTATTGTCTTGTCTAATAGGATTTTTAATGCTTTTATTATTATTATTATTTTTTTTTTTTTTTTGGCTTTCTTCTAAACTTTGAATCCAAAATAAGAATTTAAATATTACGAAAAACTAATATATACCTAACCCTTGGTTGTCTCGCTCTTTAATATTTCCAGGATTTCCAAATCAAGGCTCCCATTCTTTATTCAATTTTATTCAATTTATTCGGTTAGTAAGTCTGCTTTCATGCATTAATTTGATGCATAGCTGCCTTATATTTACACACACACACACATATATATATATATATATATATAAAATTAAGGATTAGGTATAGAAAATTAACTTCAAGTCAGTGACTTGATCGATATGAACTCCTGACCCCCGCACATTAATTATAAGGCAGCTGCCTTATATTTACACACACACACATACACTCCTGACCCCTTCAAGTTAATATATATAACAAAATTAATCTGATTTTAATTTTTCTATGTACACATTGAGAATTCGAAGAATCAAGCTAGGATTCAAACGGGCCTCAACTATTAGTATACTAGAACCCACGTCTAGAATTGAGAGTTGTAGCTCACTATACTTTGTCAGTTTTTTAGAATATATTTTAATAATTTCTTAAATATTTTTCTTACTTGTTCATTTTTCTATATAATAATTTTATTTACTTGTTCATTGCCCGAGCTTCAATTAATTAAAATTCATATTATATTCGTATAATACACATAAATACAAATAATTGAAAAATACTTAAATTCCCCCCACCCCCCACCTCCCACATTCGTAATATATTGCACTTTTAAACTGAAATGTTTAATATACACGTATACTTATTTGTATAATACTTAATGCATAATACTCTATTTCAATAAATATTTATAGTATTTAAATATAATCTAGAAATTATTTAAAAGTAATTTATATATTATTGAAATATTATATAAATAAAAAATAAAATTTTTAATAATATATGAATATATTAACTATTATTAAATAATTATCTTTAAATTATGTTATAATTATAAATTAAATAATCTAAAAATACTTATAAAATAATCTTTACGTAACTTAAAAATAAATATATGTACAAGCATAGTTCATATAAAAATAATATTAATATGAACCGTATTTTTCCTTTCAAACAATATTTTATATTTATATTTTACTCGCACATCTATGAATTCGAATATTAAATATTTTTATATTTTTTATTAATTTTTTTAACATAACTTTTAATAGTAATTCATAATATACTTGTGCTTATTAAATATAGATTTTATTGTTCATTCCATATTTGACTACTTGGGTTGGGAATTATCCGATAAGTTGAAAATGATAGGTGGATCTTTGTCTAGTTATTTTCTGCTTTCAAATTGCATGGTTAATTGAAAGTTTGAATCAAAGCTATCGATTTGTCGTCGGTGGTAAAGGTGTTTGAAATTTAGAGAAATCACTTTGAACTTTGTAAAATTAGTATGGAAGAAAACAGGGTAACAGCAAACGTTATTTGACAAAAGAAAAGGTTGGCATGTGAGAAAGGAACCATCCACGTAATTTACCCATAAGAAATCAAATATTTCTAATAAGTTAGCACCATATAAAAAATTACACCAACCTCAATTTGTCTCTCACAAAATAATACTCACTGAGAAAAGTTTTGATTAAGAATGAAATGTGCATTTACTAAGAAAAATGAGGAACAAATTTTGAATTATTTTTATATGACATACATCATCACCATAGTAGCACTTATGTTTGAAATAGGGTTGTTTGCTTCTACCAGGTACCAACACCCCACCCCCAAAAAAAAAAAAAAAAAAAAATTTGATTCCATCTTGTTCACATTGAATGTGTATTCTTGTTACTTATATATTTAAATGAGTAATTTCTAAAGGTATTTATGGAGTGGAGGCGATAGATTTTTGAAGGAATTGAAGAATTCGCCTTCACAAAAAGATAATTTGAGAGAACTAAAAAATATACAAAAATACAATTTTTATTTCTCAATAGGAATGATGAAAAATAAAATTTATAGTAATTAAATAACATAATTCTTCTAGGTCAAACATGTCTAAAATTTGAATTTTTTCAAATCAACTTAAAAAATTATAAAATTTGGTCCATAAAATATGCTATGTGGAAAAATATCTGACTCAAGAGACAACTATAAAAAACTTATAAAATAAAAAAAAAAATTATTAAAATTAGGATGACATTCTAACTAAGCCAAAATGATGGAATTTATTGTGATAAACAAAGGAGTGGTTAGCCTCATCTTGAAAATATGATTGCATGCATATGTAGATCATTCGACATAAATAATTACATTCATTTTAAGTTATGTCAATATAATTACTTATATTTAGATATCTAGCAACACAAACTCTTTTGAGAAAACGTTTCTATCTTTTTTTACATCAAATATGTTTTTTTATGTAATTTTTACCTTTGATAGAGAAGATAATTTTTTCTATATACGGTAATTGTGTAACGAATTCTTTTGTCATCTTACAAGTTTTAAACTCAAAAATAGAATCATTAATATACAACCAACTACATACATTACTATCAACATTAAACAATATAAGATCAAGGAAAGTAATGAATCATAAACACTAAGAATAATTGTTTAAGATGACCTAAAATACTATAAGCAGGAATCGTGAGAAACAACGCCAGCTAGTACTTGATAAAACAATTATGCCATACGCAAGTATCTCTCAAATGCAAAGCATTTGGTTTGAACACTCGGTGGCTATTTTAGCCGCTTTTTCTTTAATCATAGTTGTCCAAATCACACCTAATCATCCCCATTTTTCTACGTCGTAGAAGTAAGCCACGTGGGCGTTGGTTTGAGGTCAGAAAAAATCTCAGTCAACTCCTCCTTTTGTCCAAAAACGCGATTTTGTGCCTTGTTTACTTTGATATGACTTTGGTGCCACTTTGTTGACGTTGTCGCTTTTTATGTTGTTCATTTCCAAATAAAAGACTATTTTATTCTCTATCTCTGTTTCCACATTAATGGATCATCTACCCATGTCTCATTTTTGCTCTAAATAAAAAATTAATTAGCGTGAAAAGGGATTAATTAGTGAATAATTACAAGAAAAAATATTAAAGTAAAAGGGAGCTAGAAAGTTCAAAGAAGAGCGTGCTGGGGTCATGGTGTTGGCCAGTAGTGAAGATACATTTAAGTTGGGAAAGGAAAGGTGCGTCTTTGATGCTTGACATGGGAGCCACACAATCAAGACTAGGTGTTACCTGCATGTATATTTTGACTGGACTATCTTGATATGAAGTAACCTGTTTTGCATCTATATATATTTTCCATTTTTTTGTTTTTCTTATTATTATTTTTCTCACATCATAATGCATATTATATATATAAAGAAAGTAAATAAATAAATAAGATAAATATTAATTCTTTTAGTGGGCTATTTATTGTTTTGTGTATTATGTGAAAACGTGTATTTAGCAGAACGTGTGTATTTGAAGAAAAATGTATTGAAAAATATATAATTTCAAATTTTATAATTTCAAAAAAACCTCAATATAGTGCATTCTATTTCGAAATACAACATGGATAAACCTTCCACGGCATTACGAAATATATATTTTTAGTTTATAATAATTTTCAACACATCATAGTTTATAAAATGTTCTGTGATTGATTAGCTTCAGATCAAGAAGCAAAGTTTGGCAAGAATTTGTTGAAATTTGAAGAGTAGAGTCTAAAGAAAAAAGTAAAGTAGTTGTTTGTGAAAAAGGTCATCTTAATAAACCTATGAAAAAACAGAATTGCTCAAGTAAGTTTGTGGAAATATTTAATGCATTACTGGAAATTTTTTGCAATGGCCAACCAATCACGGTCACTAGGCCTTTTTTTTCGGGTTCATGTAGAATTTTGTATTTACATGAATTATTAGAAATTTAGAATTGATCCAGCCGACAGTACGAGAAATAAATATATCAGAAAAGCTCCCACAAAAATAACATTGGACAAAAGGTTGCAGCCAGCCACCCTTGTTTTCTCCCTAAAGAAAAAACCCACAAGGAATAGTTGAACCATGTTTTCAACCTTTTTTTTAGGTGGAATTCTTTTAAATTATGTTTGGATCTTCAATTTTAATCGGAGAAATATTAAGAAAATTTGTTCTCGTCAGAGAAATACACTGTGTTTTATTTTTTCATACATTTTTTTTTTGTCAAAATTTAAAATCCAAACATAACATTAATAGTTTCAAACAAGTGAACTCTCTCTCTCTCTCTCTCTCTCTATATATATATATATATATGTATATATATATATACCACGTGCGGTGCCCATTCCTCTGCCAGTTAAACGGTAAAGGGAGGATTTTTCCATTGTTTACATTGATGAGAAAATAAAGTGTTGAATTTTGGTAATGAATGGTGGAAATATTGGGTAGAGATTTGGTAGTTGCGTATACATGTTCAATTTTTTTTCTTTCTTTTTTGTATTAAAATGCTTAATGAATTCATATTTGTACTGATATTTGTACTAAGGTCAGTATCAGACGGATCCTAGGCCCACTCATAACTAAAGTTACTAAAAATAAATAAATAAATTTTCTGTTTCCACTTTTAATACTTTTATTTTTTTGTATGACCATAATCTAATTGCATTTATATAAAATTCAAAGATACTCTTATGTTATTATGTATCGCTACACAAAAAAGTTGTATCAGTGACTTTCCATTAATAGAGAAAAATTACATAAATGTATGCTTAGGAGCATGTTTCAAAATTGCTACAAAAAGAGAATTATTTAACACAAACAAGATTTTTAAGATCTCAAATTTTAAGCCTCATAAAAATGTTGACGGTTTATCTAATTATTTTTTGTTATTTTTTTCTTTCTCCTTATTCGGATTTCATTTTAAGATGAATACTCTAAATTATATCAAATTGACATAACAATCTTTCATCACACTAATAATTAATAAAACCCGAAAAAATGTGAAATCGTGAAGGGTTTCTTGGGCTATGTGTAGTTATGTTTTGGGAAGTTATTTTGAAGATGTGGTTCCGGAGAATGAAAAGATAAATAAAACAATATTTATTTATATTTTAGGATGAGCCAACTAAGATTGTGTTGTGTAAGTGGTGTCACATTAATTTTTTTAAAAATTATATGTTATATTTTGTAAGTACATAAATAATATATATTTATATTAATAATAATATAATAATTGAATAATTTAATGATGTTGATATATATCGAACCTTATTTTGTTATAATTGAGGAAAAATAAATTTATTTTTTGGAGAATGGAGTAACAAATATTATCTTATTTTGAGGGAAATAAAACATTCTTCCGAATTGCAACCAAACATAGCCTTGAAACTTGGTGGAGGGGTAATAAATTACAAGTTGCAAAGCAAATGCGGGGAAGGAGAGAATGGGGCATTTATTGCATTTAATAACTTTATTTTTAGTTAGAGGTTGGAACTTAAATTAGAGAAAATAAAATTAAGCAGATGGATGCCCTCACTATGTTTATTAGTCAGTGGTGATAACGATGTGAGTTATGACTGCCTTTGAGAGTTTTTTATGAAGTATACAAATAGGGATGGAGTCATCGACCAGTATATGACATAATTTGTATGTAAAGCTGATTCTTAATAAATATTTATTATGAAATTTTATTTTCAAATCCCAATAAAATAAGAACCCTTCAAGATTGTCATAAGAAATATTTAGTTTTTAGACCTTATGGACTATTTATAAGTTATAACAATCAATTATTGAGTAAGTAACTTTCTAATCACTGCAAAAGAAAATAATATTAATAATAAATATTAAATGATAATTTTAAAATTATCATTAATGATGTATTTTTGTCATAATAACAAGAATTGTATATACGGTGTTGCTTAATACATGTATAATGAGTAATAAGTAGCAACAACTATCTCTGTTTTCATTAAATTATCATTATATATATATATGTTATTAATTGTTTATAGTTAAAATTTTAGAAATATTTTTCTTATACCAACATATGACAGTGACACTTCTACACAATAAAATTTTGTTACTAATAAAATTGTGACAATAAAAAATAAATTTTTTGTGTTACTTAATATATAATTAATTAGTGATAATTTTGATATTGATTCTCTATTTTTATATAGTGAATATCTAATACCAATCCAAAAATATTAACTCAACTTTGTTCCTCTCCATACGTTATGCTGATACACGACGTGCATTGAAATGGAAATGAAAAAAAATTAACTGAAGATATGAACAAACTATAAAAGCGACGGAAATAAATGTAGGATAACCATACTTTTGTCTTCACATTATTTCAAGAAAAAAAATAAAAATATCTTGGGGTCACGAAGTGTGGTCCCAAAAGTCCAATCCTTGAAGTCTAAGCGAATGACGCGGTCCCGTGGCTACCTTACCACTTGCCCAATGCCCATCTAGTAACCTTCACAGTCAACTCTCAACACCCTACCTTCCTGCCCCCATTCTCAAACCTCTTGCCTACCGGAGACCCGCGCCCCTCCCCCCACAACTACGCTCTTCAATCTCTCTCTCTCACACACACGCACGCATGCAGGATAGGATCTTTAGATTAGACCAAGTAGCTAGTAATTTTACATGCTCACACTTTTACTCGTTAAAATTCAAATAATTTTTTATGGCGAGTTGAAAAAAATACAAAATTTATGTATCTTTATATTGTTAGTTTTAAAAGTAATGATTTAGAATTAATTGTATTATATTATTATTTTAAATTGAAAGATGATTTGAGGAAATAAATTATTTTATAAAATGAAACTTTATTTTGGATTGTCTTAAAAAAAAAGAGTAAACTCATAATAAAAAAGTATATAATTGTTAAAATTGGGATCTTCTATGAACCCTTTACATCTTATAAATTGTAAAGTGTATATTTTATATATGATTTAATTGTTGTATTCACGTATTTAACGTAGATATAACATTAACGTAAAATATAAAATAAAATAGAGAATCATTCATAATATATATAAAATATAACATAAAATATCAAATAAAATAGAGGATAATTTGAACAATATATATAGCAAGATACTAGTGACACTTCTTTTTCCAGATAATACATGTACGTACATATGTATATTTATGTTCACTCATACATACCCAGTAAATATAAGTTCATTATCCATACGTACCCAGCTCACCCAATCACAATAGATTGACCGTCAAATTCGTTGACTTTTCCCATGGTTGTCTCTGACCTTTTCATTTTCATCACGTGGAACGCGCCGCATCGCTCGGGACGGTGGATTTCTTAGACCTATAGGCTTATAGCCCATCGCCCACCTATTCGTCCTTCTTTCCTTTTCTTTATTTCGAACGAGTCAAACTCAGTCTTGACGAAATTTTGGACGAAGCCCTCTTCTTCTGTCTCACGAATTTCTCCAAGTCTAAGATGTGGGGCCGAGGCCACCTGGCAACCAACCCTGACGCACCACCTTACGTAACTTTATCATATGCCCTTTACCTTTCTCACTTCACTTCACACACCGTGAAAATTAAGACACATCAAATCTTGTAAATTTTCTAGTCTTACGTAAAAAATTTCCACCTCCCCAACCCTTTATATAGACTTGCCCATTGCATTTGGGAAAGACTTCCCAGACTCTTTATATTTCCCTTTCCCTTTCCCTTTCTTTTCTTCAGTAAAATAACCATAAAAGCAAGAATTCACATATTTTTCTCTAGACTTTGTCTTTTTGTTTCTTGATATTTATGGACAAAGGATGGGGTCTCACCCTTGAGAATTGTGATCAAGTTGGGTTTTTTGGGAACAAATCAGTTTTTGGATTTAGTTTAAGTCCGAGGTTGAATCATCGGAACAAGGGTTTGATTATGTTTCCTGGGAATTCGAGCGGGAGGGGGGAGCAACCTACCGCTTCATCACCGCCAGGCGACGAACAGCCGGTGGTTTTGGGTGAAGTAGATTTTTTCTCGGAGAAGAAGAGGCCTATTGATGAATTAGTTAACGCTGTTGTCAAAAAAGAAATTAATTCTCTTGCTCAAACCACTACCGGCAGAGAATTGGATGTAAACGTGAGTTGGCTGTACCTAAACTTTGAACCAGATCAATAGTAGTGATTGGTAGATTATAATATAAGATAATGATTACATCTTGTTTATCAGTTGAGGTGATTGCTAGCTTTATGTTGATTTGTTTCCATTCTCGACTTTTTGTATAGACTGGTTTGCAACTTCTGACTGCTAACGCTGGAAGTGATCAATCGACGGTGGATGATGGGATGTCTTCTGATGTGGAAGATAGGCGAGCCAAAATTGAGGTAATTTAAGTCATGGAGATATTGTTTTTGTGGTTTAACCCTTCAGTTTTAGTCATATTGTGAAAAGGTTTTGATTGGTATGGTATTTTCATGATATAGCTCGGACAACTTCAAGTTGAACTTGAAAGAATGAATGCTGAAAATCAGAGGTTAAGAGGGATGCTTGCTCAGGTGAGCAACAATTACACAGCGCTGCAGATGCAGCTTGTGACGTTGATGCAACAGCAACAGAATTCAAGAACTGATAGCACACAAGTACAGGAGGTACTATACGTTAATTAACTTGTGTTGGCATTAGGCTTTATAAGTCCCTCGATTAATCTTCGTTCGTATTGAATGACCAAACGCTAACTGTATTATACTAATCTGTTTTTTTCCAGATTGTTGACATAAAATCTGAAGAAAAGAAACAGGAAAATGGAGGAGTGTTAGTTCCAAGACAGTTCTTGGACTTGTCGCCCCGTGTCACCAACCAGATGGCCGATGAGCAATCTGACTCCTCTTCAGAAGAAAGAACGCTTTCTGGATCACCTCACGACAACGTGGAATTATCAAGGAATAAGAGGATTGGCCGGGAGGAGAACCCAGAATCTGAAGGCTGGGCTCCTAGCAAGGCTCCCAAATTGAGTCCCTCCAAGCCCGTCGAGCAATCCACCGAGGCCACCATGCGGAAAGCTCGTGTCTCCGTTCGAGCACGGTCAGAAGCTCCCATGGTAAGTAAACTAGCTAGCAGTGAATTTTGGGATGAATATTACTGGGATCATGAATCGAAGTTTGAATGTTCTTTAAAGGGTCTTATTTTGGTGAATTTATACGTGTTTTTATGATCATTTAAAGATATCCGATGGATGCCAATGGAGAAAATATGGACAAAAGATGGCCAAAGGGAACCCATGTCCTCGAGCATATTATCGGTGCACAATGGCAGTCGGTTGTCCAGTGCGCAAACAAGTAAGTTTTAACTTCGTCAGTAGTAGTATATTATTTTCTTTTATTTGGTTCATTGCAAACTCGGGATAATAATTTCGTGTTATGGCAATTACAGGTTCAAAGGTGTGCGGAGGACCGAACAATTTTGATCACAACCTACGAAGGAACCCACAACCACCCGCTGCCTCCGGCTGCCATGGCCATGGCATCCACCACCTCTTCCGCGGCGAACATGCTGCTTTCAGGTTCCATGCCAAGCGCCGATGGCTTGATGAATCCCAATTTCCTGGCAAGAACAATTCTTCCTTGTTCATCCAACATGGCAACAATCTCAGCTTCAGCTCCTTTCCCCACAATCACACTTGACCTCACACAAACTCCAAACCCATTACAGTTCCAGAGACCCGCCGCACAATTCCAGGTCCCATTCCCTGTGACCCAGCAAAACTTCCCCCCTGTCCGAACCCCATCAATTCCTCAAGTGTTTGGCCAAGCCCTTTATAACCAGTCCAAGTTTTCGGGTCTCCAAATGTCTCAGGACATTAATGAAGCCACCCAATTGCCGGGACAATTGTCCCAGCAACAGCAACTCCACCAGCCGTCGTACGCCGACACCCTCAGCGCCGCCACAGCGGCGATCACTGCCGATCCCAATTTTACGGCCGCCCTAGCCGCGGCCATCTCCTCCATCATCGGTGGCTCTCACCCAAATAACAACGGCAACACTACTCCCAACAACAATGACAACGGAAATACAATTGATAGCAACAAAACCAGTAGCAGTTTTCCAGGGAATTAATCAAAAGTGTTCAATCAGTTCATTGTTATTAGCCATTTTTCCACACTTTTGTCAGATATTTTTCTTGATTGTTCTTTTCTCTATTTTTATTTTTATTTTTGGCGGGGTCCTGTATGGAATTGACATGTTCATATTGATGTAATACCAAAGGAAAGTTTAGGACACAAAATAACATTCTTTCTTATAGTTTTATTCCTATATATTATCATTCCAATTTACATTATGCATTATGCAAAATACAAAAACAGTGAATGTTGTTTGGTTTATTTGTTGTATTTTGCTTTAATTAGTTTCGTTTTTTTATATTATAGTAGTTGTCAAATAATGGGAAAACAACAAAAGAATGGTAGACAATTGGAGACTTGTAGTAAAGATGGAGAACCAATTGTGGAATAATCAGACGTTTCAAACGTATATTCTGATCTGAGAGGTCAACAACTCCGGCCATTATTTGTTTGACACGTAAATGGGATAGAAAATTAGATTAGACTTCAAATTTGGGAAAGAGACTTCAAGGCAACTTCCTTCGATATTTTCAATCCAATAATGTCAGACCATCACGTTGATTATAGAAATTATTGTTTAGACTCCATTATTAAAATTCATAGTATGAATAATTTTTTTTTTTTTTTGTACTTATTCTAAACTTAATGATTAATATTCATACTTTTAAGGTAAAAATATTTATTAGGCATATTATACATAATTTATATTATAATTGATGTATTACTCTTAATGAATATTTGTAATATCTATTTAAATATAAATATTATTAAAAATTTACTAATATTACTTGAATAGCATACAATTACAAATTAACAACCATGATAACCTTTTAAAATTATAGATTATTATTGAATAACTATCTCTGAGTTGTGTCATAATTATAAATTAAATAATATCACACATACAATAATTTTTGCATGATTTAAAAATAAGTGCAAGCAACATATGTAGAAAAATAATACCAATCAAATTATATTTTTGCTCCTAAATAATTCAATTATATTCTTATTGTACCCATATGTTTAGGAATGTGTATATATTTTTTTAAAAATTTTAGGCTCGTCTTTTTCTAGTAATTATTAATAAAAATACATAATGTACGCGAGTGTTAAAAATGAAAACTAGAGTGTCTGCCAGTGCGAGTTTAATTAAATTTGTTTATTAATTGATGCACAAATCATAATTTGTCATCACAAGTTTATTGTTATTTCTTTTGCTAATTGTGCAAAATGTCAATCATCTCTAGCCTTTGTATTTGTAATTCAAGTATTATTTTCGTCAAGTTATAAAACGTAAATATCATTAACTAATAGTTTGGCTTTAAAGTTTAAAACTAAAAGAAGAACCAAGTTTTCTTGTATTTCCCTTTCTAACAAATTAAATAAATGTATAATTAATGAATAATTTTCCAGGTTTCTTTCAAAACCGAACAAAATATAAGAATATAGTAATTGGGTAAATATGTGGAAGTGAAATGTGATATATAACTGAATTGGAGATGAACTAAGTAATATCCATTTACCCAAAAATTAAGGCATATTTAGTTTGACTCAACTCAGTTAGATCCGAGAAAAAAAATATAAATTCTTATATTTTTATACTATTACTTCTAACAGTAGTAATTAATACTTGATAGTTATAGATTATGATTTTTATAAAAATACTTTAAAAATTAAATTCTTATTAAATGATATTCAGAAGAAATATTGGAAGAATAAATTTCAGAAAAGACAGTATATAAAAGTTTTCTGAATCAATAGAAAGGCGTTATCGCAATCATCTTGAGTAGTAATAAAGATTAAGGTTATAGCGTGGGGATAAGGTACTATTTTTTTTTTTTTTTACGGGACAGTGAGATACGCTATTGACTTCCGTGCCACAGATGTCGTCATGATAATAGAAGTGCCAACCAATCAGGTGCTTAAAATACTTGTACTTTCAATAAAAAAAATAAAAAATAAAAAAGAACGAACGTGTGACATTGTGGGTCGCACCGCCACCGTACTTCATCCACCGTACAATACAACTACCTTTTGATTTGACTTGGACTTATTGATTTCCACATGCTTCCATGTGAATCAATTGACCAATGGGGGCTTTGCGTGTGATGATAACTTTATATTTGGGATTCTAACGAAGAATATAATTAGCGGCAAATTTGGGTCATGGATTTTATAAGTTGATCTACTGATTAGAAATTAAGGTAATATTTATTTTTAATTTTGGTGTTTTGGAAAGGTATTTTGGAGGAAAGAATTTGTCTCGTTAATGAAGTAATATCAATATTTTTTTGTATTATATTTTTAATATACAAGAAAGTTAATATATATATATATATACAATAATATAATAATTAAATATGTAATGATGTTAGTGTATAATGGGCTTGAAAGGAGAATCAATAAAACTGGAGCCGTATGGTATTTTGGGCCATAAAACTATATCTATTAGATGACCTAGGCCCAATAATTCAATTAGTTTTCAACTTAACCACCTCTGAATTTCCTGCCCAAGAAACTGGCAGGCGCCTGACTATCAAAACTAATCCAAGGCCGCTGATATGTTCTTACCATAGATCTGTCTAGCAGATTTTAACATAATCGACCTTAAAAGTTGTAAAGCCCAAAATATTAAATATTTGTACCAGAACTAATTTGTAGCCCAAAACCTATTCGGCATTTAATATATTAGCCCATCTAGAATATGTATTACATATTTTATTATTAATTTTTTTTTTCTTTAAAAGGAGAATACTGAATGTTGAATTTCTTTCTAATTGAACTTGTGTCTAACTAGGCTGTGGACACAAAATACTTATTAATAAATTATTTTTATTTAATCAGGTCCCATAAAGTATGTTATATAGAGAGTTGCAATTTAAGGTAGATTCGTCGTACTTTTAATTCTCTAATTTTAATTTCTAACATTTGTCGTATTAAAGAATAAATAATAATGCTACTTTTTATCACATGAGAGTATTTTATTATTACGACGTGTTGAAATTTGAAAGCATCTCTTGCTCATTTTCCTGTTGTGTTTTGATTATTTTTTATTCAGATGATATCTTGTTTTTCTTTTGTTGAGGCACTATTAATGACATTTAATGTTGTTTTCTCAAAGAAGAAAAAGTTAAAAAAAATAGGAAAGTCAAACGTAAATTGAAACTAAATGAGGAATGTGGAATCAAGACATAATTCTCTGTGTTCTCCTCATTCAAATATGCATTAATTAATATGATATGACAATTAATACGACCAAATCCGTTCATTAAAAGTTTTATTTACTTCTTGGCAAAGTTTTGAAGCAACCAGAATAAAGCAACAAAAGCTGAGTTCTATATACGCAATAAAAAATTGTGGGAAAAATACGTAAAAGAACAAAGAGATAACCATCAAATAATTACTACCATAAAATAAACATAGACTTTTAATTTAAATAAAAGACCTCGTAATTAAAAACTTATCTTCACCAAACATGGAAAAACACAAGTCAAGACAGCTTTAATATAATCAAATTCAACTAATCTTACATTATTAATTCTTAAGCAAACCCTTTTATTTCCCATTTTCATTTGTTTATCCACAAAAGGAAAAAAAAAAAAAAAAAAGAAAAAAACACCAACGACCCTAAAACGTCCACACAACACGAACCTCGTAAAAGACGCAAAAGACAAAGCGTCGCGTGTTAAGCTACCTCGCATACTTTGCTGACACGTAAGTATTCAGTTACACAAATTGCATTATGCTCCCTCTTATTCCGACGTCGTTTTCTCTCACCTCGTTACCGACCTACCTCACTCCCGTATCTCATGGCATCCTTTCACCGATGGATCAAATGCAAGCGCTTCGGATCTAACGGTGCATCGTAATCCCATGGGCCGCGACGTAACTCACCACCATGCGGAATAAAGTTCTTTTGCTTCCACTATTTTGCGTCCAACAGAACGAGCATCTCGTGAAAGGGACAATCTATCTGATATCCAACGGATGAAAAGAAAAGCCAGGAATCAAACAAACGGTTGGGATTTTCCCAAGAAAGCTGATCTCAGAAAGTTGGTTTTCTCTTCTATTTATACACAGACACTGGGCTCAGTCGTGTATTCACTCAAAGCTTCTCTTAATTCTCCGTTTTGTTATTCGACGTTTTGGTGAGTATATTTTCTGATCACTGTTTTACATTTTTTTGCGGAAATATTTTACTCTTACCTTGTTTAAAGCGTGATTGCATTTTCTGGTAGATAGTTCTGTGTAGAAACAATCTGACAGAAAAGGGAAGAGTTTTAAAGGTTTTGGGCTTAGATTTTATGTTTGCATTGATTTTATATTTGCTTGTGATTAAGTTTCTTAAATTTTGATATTTCTTTATGTAGGATTTATGTATTATAATTTGTGAATATATGAATGTTATTGTTGAGTTTTATGGTTCTCGTTAATGGTTTTCTTTGGTTCATAGTTTTTTTTTCCATTTTTCTTCTTTTCTTTTTTTCGGTGTGTTGTCTTACTTTCCGTTATTCTTTTCTGGCTGGATATGTTGTTGCATGTTGAAAAAGGGGAAAAAAGAAAGTTTTATGGGAGGAAAGATTGGTGAAATTTTTTCCATTGCATGGAAGTACGGCAAAGATGGAATCTTTTTGGAGGTTGATCAAATATGTATTGAAGAATTAAAGAACCTCTCTTTCTGAATTTGAATGATTATTTCCTCAACTTGGTGGGGTTTAACTTGCAAAGATAAACTGGTTTTTGATTTAATTTGTGAAGATCCGATATTGTTAATTGGATTTACTATCAAATTACGTAGAAGAGAACGTAAAAATAAGTCTTCTTGGTTAAGAAAATTAGTGACGTTTTCTTTTCTAGAAAACCGCTTCCGATATCTCTGATGGTTGGCAGAACACTTGAACTCCCACTGTGTAGTAAGAGAAAATTGAAGTCTTGCTCGAGTGTTGTGGCAGCGCAAGTTTCATAAGCTTAGTTTGTCAACTGCCATGTAAAGCTGCAAGCAAATGAAGACTTGCATTACTATTTAGCTGACTTGTATATTTATTAACCATTCAGTTGAGGATATATTGAACTTGAGGCTGATTGAATATGCTCCTTTTTTAATTTGTGATCAATATAGAGGCAACTCACTTCTCACTTTGAGTATCTACTTCTCTAGCTGCATTGTTGTCATGTTTGTGAACTCACATGTTAATTTGAAGTTATAGGCCAAAATGGGAATGAGATTGAGAACTCTTGCCCTCAACCTTTTCCTTTCGAGCCTATTGTTTGCTCTTGCATTTTCTGCATCAGATGATGGGCTGATCAGAATTGGACTGAAAAAGTTGAAGTTGGATCAGAATAGTCGGCTTGCTGCTCAGCTTGAGTCCAAGGAAGGGGAAAAATTGAGAGCTTCAATAAGGAAGTATAGTCCCCGAGGTAAAGTTGTAGATAATGCAGACACTGACATTGTGGCATTGAAGAACTACATGGATGCTCAGTACTTTGGAGAGATTGGTATTGGCACTCCCCCTCAGAAATTCACTGTTATTTTCGATACTGGTAGTTCCAATCTGTGGGTTCCATCTTCAAAATGCTATTTTTCTGTAAGTATCGACTGTTGGGACATTTGATTAGGTTTATGTAAAATAAAAAAAGAGTCATTATATGTCATATTCATAGATTCGATAGAAAGGGCCAGAAATTTGAAAACCGGTGAATCTTGGTGCAGGTTCCATGTTACTTCCATTCCAAATACAAGTCGAGCCAGTCAAGTACATATAAAGAGAATGGTTTGTTTCTTTCCCTTTTCCGTCTTATAAGTTGTATATATTTTCAAATCTTTGAAGAGATTTGCATGTACTTTTATGAATTTGAAGCTTTGGAAGTAAAATTGATAGGCTTTGTTTGGTTTCGTTGTTGAGTTGTTTTTTGGGAAATCTTTTGGGACGTGTGAAGAATGAAAGTGTGTTTGGTTTTATTTTCTTGTTAGGGGAGATATTATCTAGTAGATGGCTTTTTATATCTGGGGAATGAAAAATCTCCCCCAAAGACAGAACCTAACAAAGCCATAATTTTCTGGGTCATATTGATATTTGTTGCAGTGTGTAATAGCTAGTATGTACCTGTCACTTATTTCATTTTGAGGTGGATTAACTATGAGGTAATATGTGACATGGTCTTTCAACAAAGATAAGTTCTATAGACTTGTACTAATTTTCATCTTGCTTCAGGGGTTGATCACAATTATCAAAATATTTGTATGGCTTTTATTTTTTTAAATAAAAAAAGAAATATATTTTTTCATGTATATAAAGAAGAAAGTATTTGTATGGCTTTGATATTTGCTTGTCAAGATAAATTAATCTGGGAAATGCATGGATATGTTTGAAGAGTCTTTGGCATCATCTGCTGTTCAGGAAAATCTGCCGCCATTCAATATGGAACTGGAGCTATCTCTGGATTCTTTAGTGAGGATAACATCGAAATTGGTGATCTAGTTGTCAAGAGTCAGGTTGTTCACTTTCTTTTTGACTTTATGATTTCTAACGATTAAGTAAATCTAGTATCTTACAACATAGTATTGACCTGACCAGGAATTTATTGAGGCAACAAGTGAACCAAGTGTTACATTTTTGGTTGCTAAGTTTGATGGCATATTGGGACTTGGTTTCAAAGAGATCTCAGTCGGAAATGCGACCCCTGTGTGGTATGAGTTGGACCCCCATTTGTGGGGTCGCATGTTGCTATTTGTTTGATGGAGAGATTTTTTTATTTCTTTCTTCAGTCCTTTCTTTCTTTCTTCTTCTTCTTCCATTTTTTTTTTTTTTTTTTTTTTTTGTGGGGTGTGTGTGTGTTGGTGTGTGGGGTGGGGTGTTATTACCCTTCTTACCGGCGTATTTTATTTTCCCATTAGCCCACTGACTAGTGTTGGCATGGGTTACTTTCTCTAAAGTTGTTTGAAGGCTACATTCTTTTACTACACTTGCGTTTCTTGCAGGTACAACATGGTTAAACAAGGTCTTGTTAAGAAGCCTGTGTTCTCATTTTGGCTCAATCGGAATTTGAAAGAAGAAGAAGGTGGTGAACTTGTCTTTGGTGGTGTTGATTCAAATCATTACAAGGGTCAACATACATATGTTCCGGTGACACAAAAAGGGTATTGGCAGGTTGGTTATCAATATAATTTTTGGTGCTAAGAGCATTTTTAGAATGTTGTGGGCCATTTTCTAACTTTCTGGTTGGTTATTTTGTAGTTTGGGATGGGTGATGTTCTCATTGATGGTAAAAAAAGTGGTACGTCCTCTGTTGATGCTTCAGTGCTGCACCATGTACTTTATTTGAAAGCATAAGATAAGATAGAGACGAGATTTTTCGTTGATCGGAAAGTTTTTATGCTGTATCTGATATAAGGTTTCCTTGTAGTGATGTAGTTTAACGTCATTGTGCTTCTTAGGTTATTGCAGTGGTGGATGCTCGGCAATCGCAGACTCTGGGACTTCTCTCTTAGCTGGTCCAACGTATGTCTACGCTCCTATCATGAAACTAAATGTCTTTGACTAATTTTTCTTTTTCTTGAATTATTGTGCAAAGAGGATCTATATCATTTGTAGTCGGGTTGAAACTGTGAACTAAACACTACCTAACACATTATAGTCAAGCCTGCTTACAGGGGCAATTTTTTATGTTGTTGTTGTTTAGAATATAAAACAAAAACAACTAATTTCAATAGTGCCATGTTTTCTTGGGCTGTTGATTGGCTTGGTAATACTTGTTTGTCCTTGTATGTCTGTAGACCGTGATCACCATGATTAACCATGCCATAGGAGCCTCTGGAGTTGTTAGCCAAGAATGCAAGTCTGTGGTTGAACAATATGGGCAAACTATTATGGATCTTCTTTTGGCGGAGGTAGGGACCAACCATTTACTATGCTATGTGCAATTTTTCTTGTTTTGCAGTTCTGCATTAGTTTTTAAGGTGCTTGCTAGTTCTGATTTGTTCTCTTGTGGACTGAATCATGATTCAATATGTCACAGGTGCAACCAGAGAAGATATGCTCCCAAGTTGGGTTATGCACATTCGATGGAACTCGAGGTGTGAGGTTAGTCCCTTCACTTCCACGCTTCCCCGCAGGCCCCTTAGCCATTTTTAGTCTCTTTCTTGTGAAGTTCTTCAATCCTATTTGCAAATTCGTAATTCTGAATGATAGTTTGTGGGGTAATATTTCTGTGCAAATGTTTTGATGTTGATTTTTCTTGTCTCTGCGTAGTGGGGGCATTGAGAGTGTTGTGGATGAGAAAGGTGGCAGATCATCTGGCTTGCATGATGCCATGTGCCCTGCTTGTGAAATGGCTGTTGTTTGGATGCAAAACCAACTCAGGCAAAACAAGACTCAAGACCACATTTTGAACTATGTCAACGAGGTAAACTTTGTGTGTTACTAGGCTGCTAGCTTTTAGTTTTGCTGTCTCATCTCATGTGGCACTGAAATTGCAGCTTTGCGAGCGGCTGCCTAGTCCAATGGGAGAATCAGCTGTTGACTGTGGAAGCATTTCTTCTATGCCTATTGTTTCCTTCACAATCGGTGGAAGAGTTTTTGATCTGTCCCCTAAAGAGGTACAAATTTATTGGTTAAATTGCTAATGATTTTTTATTCTGAAATTTGATCCAGAGGTGGTCGATTTCTCATGCATGTACTTTGCAGCTTCCCATCTTATTTAATATTCAGTAAAAAAACTCATTATTAAGGCTGCTGCTAATTTTAGCATCCAATGAGTTTCTCACAAAACTTGCTCGTAAATCTTGCGGATGTGATGCGCATAAACTGTCAGTTATCAGGGGGTGAGGAGTTGAATATGTATCTATGCGTTCTCTGTTAAGAGCTTGTTATCAGTATGTGTCGAATGCACAATGGTATGTGATGGCTAGTAGTTGCAACATAATCAATCTGAATACGATGTCATAGCTTGTTATCAGTATGTGTTGAATGCACAAGGGTATGTGTTGGCTAGTAGTTGCTACATAATCAATCTGAATAGGAGAGATCGAAAACTGTTCACCATTTGACTTGTCAGTATATCTGTTTTGTTTCAATTAATAACTATGTTGGTTTTATGGTGTTAATCAGTACATACTTAAGGTGGGTGAGGGTGCTTCAGCACAATGCATAAGTGGTTTCACTGGTCTAGATATTCCTCCTCCTCGTGGACCTCTTTGGTAATTCCTCCCAACTTTTAAGTACATGCCAACATTTATTTGGATATCCTTCATGTGGCTGATGACCTTTTTGATGGTGTGAATGTGACATGTAGGATCTTGGGTGATATTTTTATGGGTCGCTACCACACTGTGTTCGATTTTGGCAAACTGAGAGTTGGGTTTGCTGAAGCAGCTTAGACGAACCCCCTTTTAATGTTAAAAGTACACTTGTGTCTGTTTATCTGTGTGCAAACAGTGTGGTTAGACAGTTGCTTTTAAGGTATTGACTGTTGGCCTAAACAGATTATGTAATTATATGCCCTCTGTTTAACCTAATATAAGAGTTTGCTTTAAGGATATTAATGGGAGTTTAAATGTCTTCAAGCTTGGGATCATCAGTGTGAAAATATTGCTCAGCGTACCAGGAAATTTTCAGATTCTGATTCTGGTGAATTGATTATCACCTTATTGTATAAATCGGGAAAAGAAAAATAAAAAAATATGATTTCCTTTCAAACCATCCTATGGTGGGGAAGGCAACATGAATCTCTTTCCAATCCCCGTGCCCGAATATGGCAAGGGCCCTTTTGTTTTATGTTTAGTTGCTACAGTGGGTGCTGGTAATGTTTCCATTACTTGGCAAGGGCCCTTATAAAACTTTCTTGCTATTAGAATGGGAAAATTTTCGATCTAGAGACTGCAGCAGGCTTCTAAGGTTCTGGTTTTCTTCATGCAATCAGTCATATTCAAGAAGAAACCCTTCTGATTGCTTGGTTAAAGCTACTGCGTTGGCTTCTGCAGCGCTTGCCTCTTTAGCCTTTACTTCGAGCTGTGTCTCAAGCTGCTTTATCCTTCTATGCAATGTGGTCATCTCTTCTTCCAAGGCTTTGATTTCCTCAGAAATTGGAGGCTTATCATCCTCAAAAATCCGATTTTGTTTCTTCACAGCTTCCATGCTCTTTCTCCTTATACGCAGTTCTTGGATATAATGATGCAGTCTGTCAATCATTAGAGCAAGGAAAAGGAAAAACCCTGCACAAAATCTTTGTTAGCTAAGCTGATAGAAAGATCATATTAATTAATACAGAAAACTGACATTGAGTCTCAAATATAAGATAGTTCAAGGAACCTTTAAATGCTATACATGTTAGAACTGAACATAGCCTTTGTGGCCACAGATCTGGCAGGAAGATCCGCATAAAGTTCATCAAAATGGGAAACCATTTCACATTGCGCTCCTCATATAATTCTGGGCGGTTGTGTTCCATTGGGTTAGCTATTTCATATTGGATTTTGTTTGCTCAACAATGGTAGGGTGCATTAGAAACAAAGTAATGTGCTGCAGTTTGAGAACTTTTCAAAATGTGCAACTTGGGCATAATTTATAACTGCAGAGTGAGTATATGTATAGAAAAGAATTATTCAAAAAAAATTATTCTCCACAAGAATAATTTTAAAAAGAAAAATTACACAGAAATATGTTTATAAAAAAAGAAGAGAAAAAGGAAGTAGGTAACTGAAAAACACAGCATACATTGCATTCACATACTCCATTGGTCATTTATTTATTCTTTTCATAAAAAACGAAGATCAATACTACAAAAAATTGTAAATTCAACAACCATAAAAAAAACCAAAAAAACAAAAACACTATATTTTCCTAAATAAGTTCCAGAAATAGCCACTGAATCAGATTAAAAAAACCTCAAAATATTCAGTTAATACATCCATTCAATCCACAATAATTTCCAAACAAATAATTCAATCAAAAAGCCAGATGCATCACTGATAGATGCGAATATATTTCCAGAAATGGACAATCCTATGTATGAATGAGCTCATAGAGATAAACAGATACCCAGCATACTACAAATAAATAAACCTACCATTCTCGCTGCAGAGTTCAAAATAAAAAAAGAAGAAGAGATTTTTGACGAATAATTACCCATGGGAGAAGCTTCAAGAAGGTGTTTAGCAAGAAGAATCTGATCCGCAGGATTGGCGTCACCATCTTGGATCCAACGCCTCTGGATCGCCATCACATTGTACACGGTCGCCGTCATCACCACGAAAACTGTCCCCGCAACCGTCTTCACAACTATTGGGCCGCGGCCCAGCTTGACCCCGTCCAGGCCCATTATCACCAGCTTTCTTAGCGGAGTCTTGAACCCGAAGACCACGATCAGCGCCATCTCCGCGAAACTCGGGGTGAACAGTAACTGGTTCATTTTTTTCTTTTCTAATTCTTTGGACGCCTAAATTTTGGTGGCGGCGGAGGCTTTGACAGGGGCGCTGAACGGAAAAAAATGGAGAGTAGGAGGAAGAAGAAAAGGCGAAGTCCAGAAGGGGAATGGAGTTTTATTGGGTTTGATAGAAGCATTCCAGTCCCACATTTGAACCTGAATCCTGAATCCAAACTCACCTCGCTTCATTGTTAAATACCTTCAGAAGTACTTAAAAATCAGGTGCTTTATGTTCTTTAATTTACATTTAGGCCCCTCATTTTTATTTTAATTATGAATTGTACTATTTCCGGTATGCCCTAATTAAAAGGACTTTACTCAAAAGTTTCCTTGTGAAGTTACATGCTATATAGTAAATACTAGCAAGAGGAAAAAATTGAATTAGGAATTAAGCAAAAGTTTTCTTTTAACGTTAGATGCTAAATGTTTGTAAGAGAAATTAAATTTGCGTTCATTTAAATTACTTCATTTATAACGTTATATTAATCATATAATAAATGTAATTATATTTATTTTATTTTATAATTCATTGAAATGATTTGACAAATCAATATTTTCTAACTCAACCGAAAGGTAATTTCATGCATCAGGTTGGCACTGTTTGGTGGAAAACCGTATGAGAGTCGCAATTAAGTTCCAGTGAACTTCACATTTGCCCGTGTAATTGTTACCAGCAAGTGTTTACAGAAAAAAACTGTGTTAATATGCTATATTTTCATGCTACCAGCAGAGATAAAGAAATTGTGATAAATTGATAAATGACTAAAAAGCCCATTTCTGATTCGCAGTGGAACTAAGCATTAATTAATATCTAAAAAAGAAAAATCAGATTTTCAATCAATGAAAGAATTGGTTGTGGACCTTGTGGTTCACATGTTGTCCCTATATTTTTACAAATGAACTACGTTAGCTTTACATTTATCCACAAAAATTTACTGCGGCGCCATCCACAGAAAGCTATCAGAAAAGCTTGCTCGCAAACTCCTCAACGTCTTCGCCTTTAACAGAAGAAGCCGCCGCCAGATCTCTCAGCTGTGACAAACTCCTTCCCAGCTGCAAACCCACCTTCATTTCAAACACTTCCCCATTCTCCCTTCTCTCTATATCTTCTTCCCTCAAGTTTGATTCAATTGACTCTTCCATCAGATTAAAGAATCCGGCGTTGCTCCGGTACATTTCAAACACCATTCCCACTTGCGCGCCGTGCTCAAAGGCGTTCACCACACTCGCCAACCCGCCGCCGAAAACACCCAACACCACACCCCAACCGCCGTGAGAAGGCGAGCCCACGAACGCAGACCCAACGGCGGCCAAACCTGTCAGCACAGGGGCGCTTATGGCTAGAAATTTGTTGAGTTTTAATGCTTTTCCACCCAACCGCAAGTAATCTTCTTTATCTTTTCTTCTTATCACGTTAACTATTTCTCTCATTTCTTCTTCTAATATCCCGTTCCAGCCATTGTAACCATGATTTCCTTTGGGCTGTTTTCTTCTGTGTTCTGGCCACCACACTGCAGGCTCCACGTTAGTCGGGAATTTCTCGAGCATCGCGCCGAGGAGAGGAAGTGGATATGCCTTGTCGAGCGCCAAGACTTTTTCCATCATTTCCTTAACATCAACATCAGTGGGATTTCCAACGGATACAATGATTTGAATTTGATTCTGAAGCTGCTTGAACAACCTCACTGCATTTCTTTGTTCTTCTGCAAGCTGCGATGGTTGGATTTTATTCACAACCGAAAGCATCCCAGTTGCCGCCACGTACATGACTGTGGAAGAAAGCTTCATCGCGGCCGCAGGAGCACCGCCGCTGATGGAGGCAACGCCCGACATTGTCGCGGCAGCGAGAGTCATAGCGTTGATGGATGTTAAAAGAAGGCTGTTCCAATTGTTTCTTTGATCACCAATATTCCCGTGCATCTCCACTCTATCTGAAACCGCCTCCAGGATTGCGTAAAGCTTCGCCACCACCAAGGGATCAGTCCCATTACTCTCGTTTCTTTTGAACGTGTCAACATTAATCGGGCTCAGCTGTTTTTCTCTACGTTTGTGCAATTCCAGCTCTTCAAATCCTCTTGTTCGGAGCCCCGGAAGAGAAATGTTGGCCACCCTTTCCGGGATATTGATCGTAGCCATAGTAATTCCTCTTCGCTGAGAGGACGAAGAAGTGGCAGATGAATTCAAGATTAAGCTCGATCCTTTCAAGGCTGCCATTTTCTTTTTCTTCTAATATATATCCGTGTGGCTGTATAGTTTTTCTCAGGGTTTTGTGAGATGTTTGCTGATATGAATTGTGTAGGTGTAGAAGTGTAGGGAGAATTGAATGAGGATATTGCATGGTGCAAGTGTATATATATATATATATATATATATACACATACAGAGAGAGAGAGAGAGAGAGAGAGAGAGAGAGAGAGAGAGAGATGGGATACTGGGATGGTGTTGACCGCGGACGATGAATTGAAAATCAAACCCGAAAATTATTTTCAAAGTCCGATAGTTTGAACCGGTTCATAAATAGACTGTTTCTCGAGTGCGCAGGTATTAATATTACTACTACCAGTATTCTTGTCTGGAGGCAGTTGCCAGTGGAGATTGACTTTCAACAAGGAGAACACTTCTCCAAATATACTTTGAGACGGGCAAACCAAAAATATTGGGCAAACGAACAAAAGTTTGATTTTAATTGTCCCTGTTTCTCTTCATTTGGGATAGAGATAATTACGTTTTCAAAACAAATGGTAAACTGGTAATATTGTAAAAGTAATAATTATATGTATTAGCTTAGAGATATACATTTTATTATTTTCTCCAAATTCAATATTTGAGCTCATTAAATAATTATTTGGTATACATTGTTGTCTTGCATTCTATAAAACACATCTTATGTTATAAACTCTACTGTAACTAGGTATATATTTGGTTACATAAATTCTTAAATTGCATTTAAAATGAAGGATTTAGATTTCTAAAAATAATTTGGTGTCAAGAATTTTAAATAATTCAAATATTAAGCGGATTTGAAATTTATAATTATCATTTGCAAAAATAGATCAAATTATGTATTAAAGGATTTAAAATTCATATAAATTCAAAATTATCCAAACATGCGTAGTGAATTTAAAATCCTCAGCTCTTACTTAATCTCATCCCACCAAATGTAATCTTTGTTATAAGCTAATTAGATTATTTCTTATATTTTTTAATTTTTATTTTTTTGTATTTCATGCCATTCATTTTTCAAACTTACCTCATAATTTTGACATGTTATTCCTTTAATTTCTCAGTGATTATGGTTATAAAAACTCCATTGCTATTCTCTTTATGTTACCAATTAAATTACTGAGCAATGATGATACATAGCAGCTTTTAGTTATTACTAGACATTTCTTACATTTGTTTCAGTACATAGTTCTAACCCTTTGTTTATATTCTCATATTTAATTCGTTTTTCTTTTCTAACATCCTATATTAGTTTTAGTATATAGAAGTAATTCTATTATAAACAATTTGCATTAGTTTTGTGTGAACAGTCGATTTGTTTCTTTTTGATTGTCATACATTTTTTTCCATCTCATCTGTATGCACATGATTATAATTCTTGACCAGTAAAAGTCCAAGAATATGAGAAGAAATATTTTATCTATATATGACTAAGAATTTTCAAAATATATATAAAAAAAATAACTACGGGAGTCATTAGAATACAAAAGAAATAAGATTAATGTTATATAATCTCACATGACAAAATTCCAATTTTTTTGAAAAGTATTGCATAGATCGCTATTATTGTAGAAAATAATTAGTATTTTTTTTTTCAGAAATTAACATAAAAATATAAATGATTTTTTTTTAATAGAAAATGTGAATTGAACTTGGGAATTATATAATAATAGCTGATCTGAGACCTGAGGTCCTAATCACCGCATCAAATAAGTTTAGAGTGGGTCCATCTATTTGGGTTCAGCACTTGATATCAACTAAGCAAGATCAATTTAGGCTGACATTTTCAAGCTATATATATTTGCATAGTCTCTATTTGATTTCTTCGTTGGTCAATGTCGACCGTTTGGGCATAAATTAGATAATCAACTTCAAAAATTTTGAATTTCTAAATGAACAACAAGCAAACTTTTACACCCAAAAAATAAAATAAAAAAGACCACAACCATTTTATGGTAATACTTCTTCAAATCCAAATTAATGATTCCCCTTGCTACGATTGACCGATCAAATTTGGCTATTTTTAATAATATAACAATATGTAATCTAGTTATTTTTAAAAAAACTAATTAAGTAATATGAATCAATATGGTAAGTATTCAAATTTAAAAATTTAACTATGTTAAAATTGTCAAAGATATGTAGTCAAAAAAACTAAAAAAGTTTGCTCTCTTATTGTAGTAAAGGGAGTACATATTTTGATATTTGTCTACTTATAGAGCATAGCAGTTTCTTCTATTTTGATATCTTAATATTATAAATAATATAATTATTTGTACTTAATAAATTTAAAATTAGGATATATTGATTGAAATATATCCTACCATTTCCCTAAAGAAAAGAACAAAAGAATTTTTTTGCCATTCTCTTCGATTTTTTATTTCAAATGATATTTTATTTTTTATTTTAAAATTATCAATACACACAAAGTGTATATTAATGATCTCATTTTATGTATTTAATTTATATTAAATATTTTAAAATAAAAATAAAATATCATTTAAAGTAAAGAATAATTTAAACATATTAGAAGCCATCAATGCAAGCTATGTATCTACCTGCCTCAAACATTGACCTATAGAATCCACAATAATGCACTTAATTGTTTATTATTACAATTATCTGTTCCAGAAAGAGAGAATCAAAATTACGCATTAACAAATTTACTTGACCCGTAAAACTGCTCTTCCCCAAGAAATTCTTATTAATCCCACTGCTAATCTGTTAACAGTGGAACCGAGTACTTATTTCTCAGAAAGTATGATTTACAAAATTGAATAAAAGAATTGGTTTTTGGTTGATATTTGTACTAAATTTACATAAACTAAGTTAGGTTTACATTTATCCACAAAAAATTTACTGTAACTCCATGCACACAAAACATTAGAAAAGCTTGCTCGCAAACTCCTTAATGTCTTCCCCTTCAACAGAAGAAGCCTCCGCCAGATCTCTCAGCTGTGATAAACTCCTTCCCAGCTGCAAACACACCTTCATTTCAAGCACTTCTCCGTTCTCCCTTCTTTCCAAATCCTCTTCCCTCAAGTTTGATTCAATTGACTCTTCCATCAGATTAAAGAATCCGGCGTTGCTCCGGTACATTTCAAACACCATTCCCACTTGCCCGCCGTGCTCAAAGGCGTTCACCACACTCGCCAACGCGCCGCCGAAAACACCCAACACCACACCCCAACCCCCGTGAGAAGGCGAGCCCACGAACGCAGACCCAACGGCGGCCAAACCTGTCAGCACAGGGGCGCTTATGGCGAGAAATCTGTTGAGTTTTAATGCTTTTTCACCCAACCTCAAGTAATCTTCCTTATCTTTTCGTCTTATCACGTTAACTATCTCTCTCATTTCTTCTTCCAATTTTCTGTTCCAGCCATTGTAACCTTGATTTCCTCTGGGCTGTTTTCTTCTGTGTTCGGGCCACCACACTGCGGGCTCCACTTTAGCCGGGAATTTATCGAGCATCGCGCCGAGGAGTGGAAGTGGATATGCCTTGTCGAGCGCCAAGACTTTTTCCATCATTTCCTTAACATCAACCGCAGAGGGATTTCCAATGGATACAATTGTTTGAATTTGATTCTGAAGCTGCTTGAACAACCTCACTGCATTTCTTTGTTCTTCTGCTAGCTGAGATGGTTGGATTTTATTCACAGCCGAAAGCATCCCAGTTGCCGCAACGTACATGACTGTGGAAGAAAGCTTCATCGCGGCCGCCGCAGGAGCACCGCCGCTGATGGAGGCAATGCCCGCCATTGTCGCGGCAGCGAGAGTCATAGCGTTGATGGATGTTAAAAGAAGGCTGTTCCAATTGTTTCTTTGATCACCAATATTCCTGTGCATCTCCACTCTATCTGCAACCGCCTCCAGGATTGCGTAAAGCTTCGCCACCACCAAGGGATCAGTCCCATTACTCTCATTTCTTTTGAACGTGTCAACATTAATCGGGCTCAGCTGTTTTTCTCTACGTTTGTGCAATTCCAGGTCTTCAAATCTTCTTGGTCGGAGCCCCGGAAGAGAAATGTTGGCCACCCTTTCCGGGATATTGATCGTAGCCATAGTAATTCCTCTTCGCTGAGAGGACGAAGAAGTGATAGATGAATTCAAGATTAAGCTCGATGCTTTCAAGGCTGCCATTTTCTATTTCTTCTAAGGTATATAGTTTTTCTCTCAGGGTTTTGTGAGATGTTTGCTGATATGAATTGTGTAGGTATAGAAGTGCAGGGAGAATTGAATGGTGCAAGTGTATATATATATAGAGAGAGAGATGGGATAATGGGATGGTGTTGACTGTGGACGATGAATTGAAAATCAAAAGGGAAAATAATTTTCAAAGTCTGATAGTTTGAAGCGGTTCATGAATAGACTGTTTCTCGAGTGCGCAGGTATTAATATTACTACTACCAGTATTCTCGTTTGGGGGCAGTTGCCAGTTAGAGATTGACTTTCAACAAGGAGAACACTTCAAAATATTGGGCAAACGAATAAAAGTTTGATTTTAATTGATCCTGTTGAATAATTTCTGCTTATTTGTGATATCTATCTGAGATAATTACGTTTTCAAAACAAATTGAAAACAAGTAATAATGTAAAACTAATAATTATATGCATTAGCTTAGAAATATACATTTTATTATTTTCTCCAAATTCAATATTTGAGCTCATTAAATAATTATTTGATATACATTGTTGTCTTGCATTCGATAAAAACATAACTTAAGTTATAAACTCTACTGTAACTAGCTATAAATTTGGTTACATAAATCCTTAAGTTGCATTTGAAATGAAGAATTTGGATTTCTAAAAATAATTTAGTGTTAAGAATTTTAATAATTTAAATATTAAGTGGATTTGAAATTTAAAATAATAATTTAAAAAATAGATCAAAATAAATATAAAAAAGATTTAAAATTCATATAAATTCAAAATTGTCCAAATATGTGCAATAAATTTGTTATTGTGAATTTAAAATTTTTAACTCTTACCTAATTTCACCCCACCAAATGTAAGGTTATATCTAAGCTAGTTATATGTTTTATTTTTATTTTTGATAAATATGAAAGTAATTATATAATTTCCTTTATATTCTATATTTACTTTTATATTTTGTGCCATTTCTTTTTCAAACTTATCTTATAATTTTCCCACGTTATTCTTTTAATTTGATAATTTTTTAGTGATTTTGCTGATAAAAACTCCATTGAAATTCTCTTTATGTTACCAAATTTTTGAGCAATGATTTAGGGATTATGACAATGGGGCAAAAGTAACTTGTCTTGTGCAATTTACTCTTTTTATTGGTTTTCTAGTGTTTTATCAGTTATTATACGATAGCGAGCTTTACTCAATACATATTTTTGGATCGTGACGATGGTTCCTCGTCATATTAAAAAAAAAAAGGAAGAAGAAGTAGAAGAAAGAAGCAAAGTAACAAAGGCAAGAAGAGGCATTGTCTCTAACTTTCTCTTTGAGATCACTATGTATAATCTTAACATTCATTTGTTTTCCTAGATGGAAATATGCATAATTTGTGGGTGATGTATCATGATAAAACTGAATATTCAAGGCAATAGCCCACCATTCATTTGACCAAAGATTTTATTCTTCCTCGTGAAGAAAATCTAAATTTATTGGTTGATCAAATGTGTTGTTGATTATTTCATTTTTTTTCATATTTTTATTTTTATTTTTATTTTGTATTATACTTTTTAGATATATAACATGTGTTCATAAGATAAATATGTGTTGTTGATTATTTGAACGTGATTTATTTAATAAACACGTGTCATAAATTCAAATAATGGAATACAAGTAAAACAAAAAAACAGAGATTGATACTTGCACATGAAGGAAAAGAAAGAAAAACATAATTGAGTTGTGAAAAACTCAAGTTAAATCAACTGTCAGCTGGTGTATATCCAAACATTCAGCAGCAAAATTACATTCTAATTTCATACTATACAATTTTGTTGGAACTGTACATTAAGAAGCAATCACATCAATTAATTATAGTCCAAAAGAGTTTTGGTCAAATTTAATACCCGCCCCACGTTGTTTCAATTAAGAACCCGTCTTGCCTTATGAGGATCCACTTTCTGCCCACCTCAATTCTGCCCTCTTCAAATCCAAAATCTAACGGATCAAACTCGAATGAACTAACCAACAAGCTAAGAATAATATTTGTCTTTTTGATTTTATATTCACTTCTGTTACATACTAACAAAAAAGTTTTGCAGTAGAAAGAGAGCAATCAATTGATAAAATCTTTACAAAATAAAAGACTGCATAAAATATATTTACTCAATTGAAACATCATTAATTAAAAATAATCATATGCCTTCATAGAAATTAAAATAAAAATAAAAAGCGAAGAAAAAAAAGGCAAAGAGATAGATGACTAAAGTGCTAATTAATTAGTAATTACAAAATATATTTCATATTTAAAAAAAATATGAATGGGTTCGGGGCAAATCCTCTACAATGTGTTACTTGCCACAAATTCAATTGGATTTTAAAAATTAACTTATTACCTTTCCAAGACCCATTCAATGGGTTTGGGCCCATATCAAATGAGACGGGTTCATTATGAATTTGTGTTTCAATTTATCCCATTATCATCCTAGCAATATTAATAAATATGAGCTTTTGGTAATTATCGGACATTTCTTAGATTTGATGCTTACATTAAAACCTTATGTATATTACTTATGATGTATATGTACGTATTTACGTGTACATAAGCTGGTCGGGCGGAGCTATATGTATGTGTGTTGTAATTAATGCGTGTATTTTTATAAATAATTTTAATGTCTGATTGCTAAAATCCCACGTTGTTTGAATACAAAGTTCTAACTCTTTGTTTATATTCCAGCTCATATTTAATTCATTATTCTTTTCTAACATCCTTTATTAGCTTTAGTATATAGAATTAATTCTATTAAAAACAATTTGGCCTCACATACTTTCCAGCTATATAGATTTGCATAGTCTTTGTTTGATTTCTTGTTTGGTCAATGTACACCATATTGGCATAGATTAGATAATCAACTTTAAAAATTTAAAATTTCTAAATGAACAACAAGCACACATTAACTTCCAAAAAAAAGGAAAAAAAACATCATTTTTTATAAATACTCCTCCGTCTCAAATTAATGACTCATTTGTTGTAGTTGGCAAAACAATTGGACTATTTTTTGTAGTATAATAATAAATAATCTAGTCAATTTGTTAAAAACTAATTAAATGATATGAATCAATACGATAACTATTAAGATTTAAAAATTTAACAATGTCAAAAATTGTCAAAGAATCAATATAATAAATAAGTCAAAAATTAAAAAAAAAAAAATTGCTTTTGTACTGTAGCAAAGGGAGTCACTATTTTTGGGTGTTAATGTTTATATAATAGTTTATTCTATTAGTATTTGATATATTGATATTATGAATAATATAATTTTTGTACTTAATAAATTTTAAATCGAGATTTATTGATTTAAATTTATTCTACCATTTCCTTAAAAAAAAAATGATATCTTTATTCCTTCTTAAAGTAGCCTGAATTCAAGTATTTCAGACGGCCACTTAATATATAGTTATATATCTATTTGCATCAAACATTGACCTATAGGATCCACAATAACGCACTTAATTATTTTTTATTTAAATTACCTTTTGCAAAAAAACAAAAATGACAATGAGAGAGATTAAAATGAAAATCAAAATTACGCATTAACAAATTTACTTGACCCGTAAAACTGCACTTCCCCAAGAAATTCTTAAAAAACCCACTGCTAATCTGTTAACAGTGGAACCAAGCGTTTATTTCTCAAAAAGTATGATTCACAAAAATGAATAAAAGAATTGATTTTTGGTTGATATTTGCCCTAAATTTACACAAACTAAGTTAGGTTTACATTTATCCACAAAAATTTTACTGTAACTCCATGCACACAAAACATTAGAAAAGCTTGCTCCCAAACTCCTTAATGTCTTTTCCTTCAACAGAAGAAGCCTCCGCCAGATCTCTCAGCTGTGATAAACTCCTTCCCAGCTGCAAACCCACCTTCATTTCAAGCACTTCTCCGTTCTCCCTTCTTTCCAAGTCCTCTTCCCTCAAGTTTGATTCAATTGAGTCTTCCATCAGATTAAAGAATCCGGCGTTGCTACGGTACATTTCAAACACCATTCCCACTTGCCCGCCGTGCTCAAACGCGTTCGCCACACTCGCCAACGCGCCGCCGAAAACACCCAACACCACAGCCCAACCGCCGTGAGAAGGCGAGCCCACGAGCCCAGACCCAACGGCGGCCAAACCTGTCAGCACAGGGGCGCTTGTGGCGAGAAATCTGTTGAGTTTTAATGCTTTTCCACCCAACCTCAAGTAATCTTCCTTATCTTTTCTTCTTATCACGTTAACAATCTCTCTCATTTCTTCTTCCAATTTTCCGTTCCAGCCATTGTAACCCTGATTTCCTTTGGGCTGTTTTCTTCTGTGTTCGGGCCACCACACTGCAGGCTCCACTTTCGCCGGGAATTTATCCAGCATCGCGCCGAGGAGTGGAAGTGGATATGCCTTGTCGAGCGCCAAGACTTTTTCCATCATTTCCTTAACATCAGCAGCAGAGGGATTTCCAATCGATACAATTGTTTGAATTTGATTCTGAAGCTGCTTGAACAACCTCACTGCATTTCTTTGTTCTTCTGCAAGCTGAGATGGTTGGATTTTGTTCACAGCCGAAAGCATCCCAGTTACCGCCACGTACATGACTGTGGAAGAAAGCTTCATCGCGGCCGCCGCAGGAGCACCACCGCTGATGGAGGCAACGCCCGCCATGGTGGCGGCAGCGAGAATCAGACCGTTGATAGATGTCAAAAGAAGGCTGTTCCAGTTGGTTCTTTGGTCACCAATATTCCTGTGCATCTCAACTCTATCTGCAACCGCCTCCAAGATTGTGTAAAGCTTCGCCATCACAAGTGGGTCGGGCCCGTAACTCTCATTTATTTTAAATGTATTGACATTGATAGGACTAAGCTGTTTTTCTGTGCATTTGTGCAACCCCAGGTCCTCCGCCAATCCCCTTGTTGGGAGCCCCGGAATAGAAATACCGCTGACCCGCTTCGGGATATTGATGGTAGCCCTAATCATTCCTCTTCGCTTTGAGTTCGAGGAGGAAGAGGAAATGGAAGAATTCAAGATTAAGCTCGATGCTTTCAAGGTTGCCATTTTTTGGGGGGATGTTGGGTTTTTGTGTGAGATATATATATATTTCTGATATGAATTGTGAAGGTAATTGAAGTGGAGTGAGAATTGAATGGTAGATTGGGTGGTGCAATTGGGTATATATAGAGATGGGATGGTGTTGAAATGAATTGAATTGTAGACTGGAAAGAAAAAAAGTTTCAACGTTTGACAGTTTGAACAGGTAAATGGATGAGACTGTTTCTCGGCTTTGACATTTGAAGTGGTGATGCTCGTATTTTAGTTTTGGGCAGTTTAGGATTGACTTTCAACTAGATGAACACTTTTCCAAATTTATGGTACTTGGAATGGGCAAAGAAGGAGCAAACGACCTTGGCCAACTCAACCGTTTTGTCTTGACCGTTCAATTGCGGCTTAGCCTATTCAAGATTACGAGTGCATGCTAAACAAATTATTGAAGGGAAGATATATTTGCTTGGTAAAAGATGGTACGTTGATTCTACGGTAAAGTTCTTACTTATAGTTCCTATAAAAATATCTTAATAGTGAAATTAATATGATGGTCACCGATATGACATAATTCTCGTTATTTGTTATTTTTCTCATCGAATGCATATAAATTTTTTTGAATTATGTGCTGCATTGTGGTATGCTAATGCAATTTAAGTAATTAATGTCCACATAATATTTGTCTTTTATGAATTTTACAGGTAAAAAAAATTATTGGATGATGGATTTCATGGTTATTAGTAGGGATGGCTTGTGGTGGATTTTCAAAGTTATAAATGGGTTTGGGGGTTTTAGTTTTTTATTTTTATATCTACCCACTGATGAATCAGGTCTGTTTAATTTTTTTATTTTAATATATATGTGTTTATGTAATATCATATTTTAAAAATATGTATTTTTTAAAAGTTTAATGGTGTTATTTTTAAAAAAAAATATTTTGTTAATATTTTCAAAATTATAATGCGGGTTTAATGAATTTAACCCGAACCCGATAAATCCGGAATGGGACGAGACGAGTCTCATATTTTAAAAATTTTAATGAAATATATATTGAATTTTGGCAAACTCACAACTTTGCAGCCTTAGTCGTGGTAATTACATAAGAATTGAAATTTGAAAGAGCATTGATCGGCTGGAAAGTCATTGCCAATTAAATAGTGTGTACCAAATTATTTATCTACAAAAAATCGGTATAAAATGATACACGGGTGAAAATTTTAGAAAATGGTGGTGGGTAGTTAAAATGTTGGCCGTGTTTTACTTTATAGGTCGCAGCCTTATTCCTAGATGACTGGATTAATTTGATTAAATGCTCCTTATCCATTTTCATTTTTTCAATCTTTGATAATACGAGAAATTAATGTTCAATTCTTTAACATGAAAAGGTCAAAAGCTCTATCCTCCCTCAAACAGATTAGAATTGTCGTCCTATTCTTTCATAAAAGTTTGTCACTCAACTTATTCTGCATAATTCTCTGATGGATCAAACATTTCTTAGATTCAATTTTTCTCAACTGCTAATTGTGAAGTAATTAAAAAGTAAAATATATTCCACTTGATTAAATTCAAATTTCTTCATACAAAAGTAACCTTTTTAAGGCCAAATCTAAGCATCATATAGATTGTCTTATTCATGTAATGTTTTGTATCTAAAATTTCATTAGTCATGAATTCAAATCGAAAATTGAGAACTGATATCCTGCTTTTAAAAAAAGAAAAAAATATATATATATATCAAAAAGAAACCTAGTTTTAATTTATGTAACACTCAAAAATAGCATTCCTAAGCCAAATTTGAATTTATTAATCTTAGTATTTCCTTTTAGGGCAGATATATGGACTTGTACCAGCCTTGTTGTTTGGTGGCAAATTTTAAAATTTCTCAGTGCCTGCGCAGATGTTGTAAATTAAAAAAAATTAAGAACCTTAAATTTTAAGAGGGAAAAAAAAGATATAAAAAAAATAAAGCATAAAATACAATCATTTGATGTGATGAAAAAGTATTCTCCTCACTAAAATTCAAGAAAATCCAAGAACCAAGCATAACCTAAACAGCCATTCTTGGTGGGATTATTCATCAAAATTCACGAGGCAGTCCAACCTTATTACAAGAAAACTGAAACAAAATAGGGAACAGTGGTTTCAAAAATTTCAGTAGTTTGGAAGAGTGCCATTTACATAGAACCGGCAATACATTGGATTCAATTCATTGTTGATCATTGAATTATCTTGATCCAATGGTGATGAATCCAAGAGAAAGAGGGTTTTGCAGTTGGGGGACTACTTTACATAATTGTAAGAATAGGAAAAAGGATGAGGAAAGCTAGTCTACAGGGCAGCCGCATCCACGCTTAGGATGGTCAGGGCCAACTCTCGACACATATTCTACCCTTTTTGGTCAAAGTGTTTATGTTGTATTATAACGACTAACAAGCCATCGTCTTTTTCAGATAGACTGGAAACAAACATATACCGTTTTCATTTTCCAGCGACCATGGCCACATTCCTGCATTTCCTTCCTTTTCCCTATTGTACATGTCCCTTAAATGTATATCCGAACTGCATGCTTGGGAACCCAAATTTTCAAACTCTTCCACCTTTATGTTATAGGTAAAAACATATCATTGAAGTCTTTCGAATATTGCCTTAGGCAGAAAAAGGAAAATACAGATTACAGGGCCGACTCAATTAAAAGAGCAGTCAGCAGAAAGAGAAGTGGTATAATCACAAGAATGGAAGTCGAAGGAGTAATATAATTTTAGATCACGACGCCTCAGACAAATGCACCTGCAATCAACATCAGTCGCAGACAGATCTACACTTTCGGAGAGAACAATAGGAAGAAAGCCATCAAACAAGGTTAAAATCATCAGCCGCTGTCCTGAATCTTTTAACTAAATAAATATAGTTGTTGCACACCCTCCTCTTGTATGAGCTTAACCTTTAGTTACTGTCATAGACCTTGCTCTCAGATTCAGGAATATTGCCCTGAAAAATGGAAAAAGTGCATAGTAAGAAAACTGAATTAAAAAGTTAAGAGTCAAACACAAATCAGTACAAAAGTAAATTTGAGGAGATATATGTAATCTTTAATTCTGAACATTAAAAGTTTGCGGGTGGAGGAGGAAAACAACATTGTACCAGAAACAGGCAACTACACTTTGGACAATAACTCGAAACTGCAGCGGCACATACTGGTGATTTACCCATCCAACAACTGGCCAGAACTGCATAATATTGGCCCCCAAATTAATAATCTCTTTATGCTTTGCCCTTGTCATTTGAGAACAGGGTAATATACATTAAAGGAAACGATAAAACTAATTTCACTTACTGTCCATGCTGTATACTGCACAGTTGGATATTCCTTCTTGATCTTAGATTTCACATGGAACCAGGGTCTTCCTGTGGACATTATAAAATTTAGGTTAATAAAATCCACTTATCAGATCTTAAAACCATTTGTCTAGCTTACAAATAACCTAAAATCAATCAAGCAAATCGAGAGCATGCTTCTTCTAAGCTACATATCATATGTTTGAGAGCAATGTGTGTCAATTGACAAAATCTACAGACATAACTACAGAAGGTAAAATCAGAACATGATGTTGGCCATGCTTCAGACTGAAGATAAGGGTATGGTATTATACTAGGACAAATGCTCCAGTATCTGTCATTTAACTTGAATTTTTCATTATTTTTCCAGAAACCAGGAGCCATATTTAAGAACTGTCCAGAAAGTCAAGTCTCACTCTTACTTACACATGCATGATCAGAAGATATTTTTCACAAGCTAGAAGCAGTGATAGACTCACCCTCAATAACTAACCCATAGTAAATCATGAAAAGCATGTTGTTCCAAGGGGAAGATGTCAGTTGCTCCAGCACCACCTGAAATGGTTTCATTTGGCATTTATGTTCCTGATAACAGTTTTTCGTGTTGCTAATTCTTTTTCCCCCAATATCACTTGCATTCATATATTATAAGCAGTAACTTAAATGAACAGGCGCCAAAAATTTAAAAAAAAAAAAAAAAAACTTTAATAACACTGGAGATCAATATGGATGGATATATTGAGAAAATTAAGGTAACAAAGTAATTAGTGGATGCAGATGTGAGAAATACCTTTTTGGCAACAGTTTTGGTGTCCTTCTTCCCCTTGAAAATTTTATCCAACAGTATGTAAAAATAATGCCCAAATGGTCCCAGATAGGCAGAGCCAAAAAGCTGCACTCAGGTTAACTGCAGGTTAATTTATTATTTTCTAATGAAAGTCATGCTTGCAATTGTTTCCTCTTACAGAACAGGGATCTTCCAGGTGAATTCATAATTAACTCATTACTCATACAAGTTAACTCAAGTTAACAAGTCAATGTCCCTCATTAAGAACACACCAAACAGTGCCTTAAACAGGGAACTTATATATAGATTTTTAGAAGCTTTAGAACATCAAAATGGGTTCATTCGAAGCTCCTCCGAGAGTGCTAAACTTGAATGATGGTTGTCACACATTGTGGTATTGCTAACATCATCATTTTGTTGGTAGATACTAGAAAAGGATGGTACCACAATAGTAGCCACCATCTAGAGGCTTTCTTTGAGAGGATAAATGTATGGTTGTGTTTTCATTATTAAATATGAGAACAAACTTTTAGAAGCACAACCAAACATTCCTTCTATAAATACTATGTCAAAATTGAAACATCTGGATAAAGGGTGTTGAAGTCCACCTTGTATTAAGTATAATGTAAAAAATTGAAAATGCAATTGTGTAAAGGATGTTGAAAATTTGAAAAGAAAGACAAGAGGTCTGATTACAACTACAACTAAGCAGAATATATGACCAGTTTTGAAAAATGACCGAAACTGAACACATTACTCGGCACCACATCAGAATCATCAAAAGCCACTTATTTTCCATTAAATTTAAGAATGAATACACAACCAAACATGGAGTATTGTAGAACAGGGAATCACTAGTAAACACTCACTCACGCTCTACCAACCCCCACAAATATATAGACAGCCTTTATTACGTTCATTCACCCAACAACTAAAAGCAGCAACCCTTTATGTTCCCAACCACCACCAAACAGCAACAGATTGCAAGTACCCTTTTGGTATGTTACAAAAACTAATTTTATCATGCTTTTCAATTCAAGTTACAGAGAGGAAAATAAATTCAGATGCCTAATTCAGGATTAAGCCATTTCCAGAGTTCAAAGAAATTCAAGATTTCCCCAATAGCCAAAGTACAATTTGCATTTTCCAGTAACAGGCATTAAAGCTAAGTGAATTGGACTGTAGTTGATCAAATATCTTCCTAACTATTCAAAATGGAATCAGTTTTATTTACTGAAAAAATCATTGAATCAACAACAACCAATAGAGTATTCATCACTAATCGTACTCACACACTTCATAAGAACAATACCACTTTGAGAAGAAGGCGTTTGAGTTGAAGTTTATGGGTGCCAGAGATCTTCTGCGCCACTATATCACTGATCGCCGATAGCACTCCTGCCGTTATCACCTACAAACCAAAATAAACGTCACGAAATCAAGATTTTTACAACAAAAACTGAAATATGCATACGAAGCCCAAGAATCAAGAAAAAAAAATTAACACCCACATGAAAAAGAATCAACGTATATTAACTAGAAAGTAAAAATTAAATCAAGAAACATGTGAAGTCAAAGAAAGATGAGACTTTGGTTCTCAAAGGGTGTTGTTGGAGCTGCATTAAATACTGTTGGAAGCCCTTCTTTGCTAGTGATCCCATCGCTTCTTATTATTCACTCTTTCTTATATCTCT
Source organism: Paulownia fortunei (assembly GCA_019321725.1). Lineage (NCBI taxonomy): Eukaryota > Viridiplantae > Streptophyta > Magnoliopsida > Lamiales > Paulowniaceae > Paulownia > Paulownia fortunei. Next base: position 16,061,418 of record CM033120.1, read on the forward strand.
CTTTTAATTTTAGTCCGCTGAAAGAGAGAGATCAAGAAGAAAAAGCGTTTGTTTTGTTACTTCTGCGTTTTGGTTTGGTTGGGTCCGAATATATCAATCTGGTTTTTGATTCTTGAGTATGACCTTTGGACTAGGACATTTGTTTGACAACAGAACGTGGTTAAGTAGACTAGCAGATCACTAGAGTGGGGCACGCATTCGTACATCCATTTCTGAAGAAGGGTGCGGAGTGGCGGGTGGAACGAGAGTCTGTGCCAAGTAATTTTGATTTGGATTAATGACCGCATTAGAATTCACAATTAGCATATTCTTTTTCACCTTTGCCCCTCTTTACACATATAAGCTCCAAGGGAGAAAAAGAATGAGAGTTGTCGTGTAATGAAAAATAAATATATTAGAATATGTTAAATTTTTTAATTAAGATTATTTTTTATAGATAAAGCTCTTTAATTTAGTCATGTTTCAAAAGAATTAATTACTCTAAAAAATTATAAAGAAATATTAAGAATTTTGGTAGCGGCATCCATTTGTCTACTTTTTTCCTGGTGGTTGTGCAAGCGAAAAGGTAAACTTAAGTGATTTGTGGGTTGGAGTTGCAATGAACCATATGAACCTATCACCTAAATACTTGTTCGCTTCTGAGACAGGCAATCCCATGACTTCATCAGAGCGTGGAAAGGCAGAAACAGGCCGACCTGATTCGGGTGAACTTTTTCTTCGAAATGACATAGATGAAGTCAACATAGAAGAGTTGCTTAGTCGGAATGAATTTATTTGTTCTATTATTTTTCATCCATTCACAATGTTGTCACAAGGATAAAGTATCTTTCAATGCATAGCATCTACAAGCTCAATATTTTTCAAAAATAAAAATGAAATAGATATTAATAGTCTACATATAATGTGGGTACACTTTTCTAGTATTCTAAAACACTCAGATTAAGTATACATCGGTCTCTTATGTAAACATTTCCTCTGATGATTAGATATTCTTGTCAAAAACGTTGAGAACCCTGATTTCTAAGCTGGGTCGTGGCGTAAATTTGCAGAAGCCAGCATTCTTCGTTTTTCTTTAAACAAACAATGGTATATGGTTATATATTATGGCAATCGCAATTGATACAGATCAGAAAGATACAGATATATTCATAATCTGTTGACAAATTCACATAATGAGTTTCATAGTCTCGAAACCACAGACCAAGGCCTCGTTGGCACCACATAGGCCAGCATACGAAATGAATTTATCTTGACAGAAATGACTCCTCTATTTCAGTTAAGGGGAAGGGGAAACGGATCATCAAGATAAACAAAAGGGTCTCCAACGTGCCATAGTTAGAAGAACTACTCTTACACAAATATCAACTTAACTTGGCACCAAAAGAACATTTCAGAGGTAACATTTATTCAAGAAAAATTCAAGAATCAACAAAAAAGTTAAGATGGCCTGTAATATTTTGTGGGAACAAAAGGCATTTTTGTGACGGATCCATCATAGGACTTCCCTCGAATCACAATCTTTACTTTGGTGCCAGCCTTGTGGAATCCAGATTTCACATACCCCATGGCAATGTTTTTCTTGAGGCAGGGGCTAAATCCTCCACTAGTGACTTCCCCTATGTTCTGCCCATTCTCATCTTGAATCTCACTATGACTTCTCGCAGGTGGGCCAGCAGAGAAAAACCCAGCTCTCCTGATTGCTGGTCCTTCTTCAATCTGTTTGAGTATTACTTGCGTACCGAGGAATCCTCCTTCTGCCCTTCTTCTCTTCCCTATGGTCCATGCAAGTCCTGCTTCTACAGGTGTTATGTGCTGCTCCATGTCATTCCCATACAAGCACAAACCAGCTTCTAGACGAAGACTGTCTCGAGCGCCCAACCCAGTCAATCTAATCTTACCTTCAGATTTCTCCAGAATAGCTTTTGCAAGATCAACAGCATTCTCTGAAGGTACTGAAATTTCAAATCCATCTTCACCAGTATACCTGAAAGTTCATAAAGTTAGCCAACTCCTTTCCTTCTGCCCAAAAAGAAATTAATTGATTGAACAGGGAAAGAATTGTATAGCCACACAACCAAATCAACCAGCTACATCGTGTTGTCAGCACTCTTCATTAATTAAGCAAAAACCTCAATGCATATTTCTTTCCTTGACATAGTGAATAACAAGACTTTGGTTGTCAACTCAATGACTATTTAGATCCGAAGATGACATTGTTGCACAACTCTCAGAAGGTAAAATCTCATCCTTTCCATTCTTCAGTCAATTTTACGATTTTAGAGAGAGAAATCGATAAAAGCAATATACCCTGTTCTTGTGAGGTAGCAGGGCACCCCATTGATATCCAACACTTGAAAGCCACTAAAGTATATCTTGCTTAAGTCCTCTTTTGTCAGGTGTTGCAAAACTGGGGCAGCAAGGGGACCCTGCACCATAGAGTTCAAGATAATTATAAGTGGCAGATCACTTCCAAACACCAGTGTAGCCTGACATGCTTAAAATAGTGAGAATACTTTTCACTCATTTCAACTTGCTAGAAGGGTAATGACTCTGTATCAATCTGGAAGATATATGAAAGGTATTGGACTTGCTCTGTCAACTTATCATTCTCATAGATACACCTCCTTGCTCTACTTCCAAAAAACCCAAAGAAAACAAAATGACATACGGCAATAAATAGAAAACAAAAAGCACCTTTAAGAAAATCCATCAACACAATAACAATGTGGCAAAGAAACTAATTCAGCAGGACCAAAATGCTAAAGCAGAGATCAGAATTAGACATGCCTCCTATTGTTATGTTTCCCATGACCAACTTAATCAATCGAGAAGAAAGCACTCTAGGAAAGAAGATGACTTGGGATCAGAAACAATGACATCAAAGGTTCTAGAGTTGCCTATTCATAAAAGAGAGCACAAACTATATGGAAATGTGCAAGTACAGCATTCTACAGAATGCTTTACCAAAATTTTAAGAGCATTTGAAAAAACCTAAAGAGTGATAACGAGGCCAAAATTATGTCCTCTCAATTATGATGGAGAAGCAACAAATATCATGATATACTTTTAATACTTTAGCTATCAAGACTTTGTAATTGCTATGATCTTCCTATGTAAAGCAATTATTTCCAACTACGAAGTGAGCCTTAAGAATAGCTTTCCTTTTATAAACAATTATCCTTCAAGTGTTATAGATTCAAGACCAACTATTCAAATGAGTTATACAGTAGATACACAAAGGAGAAATGTAAAAATTGACCTGCAGAGCCAGAAGAGATCGCTCGTCATGGATGTGCCAAGAAACATCACCACCTTTTGATGTGAATGCTTTCATATGTTCCTCAATATGGGCAAGATCTTTATCTCTGCATCCTGCATTTACAACCAGGTATATGTGGTCATTCGTCACCTTTGTGATCACTGAATCATCAATTGCACCTCCCTTCTCATTTGTGAAGATCGACAAAGTCCCAGTCCCAGGTGCAAGACCAGCAACATCAGCAACCACAAGCTTTTCCAGAAAAGGAATGCACTCCTTTCCTTTGAGGCTCAGACCACACATATGTGAGACATCAAAGAGGCCACCGTTCTCCCTACAGTTCAATGTAGAGTCCAAAATTGAGTCTTTATACTGTATTGGCATACTCCAACCTGCAAAAGGTACCATCTTCCCTCCCTTGGCGACATGGAAGTCATAGAGAACTGTCTTCTTGAGCTCTGATTCTGATGCGAAGCATCTACGAGGGATATTCTTCTTATCAATCTGAGCCAAACGGCGAGTAATTGATTGCCCAAGTTGCCAAAACCCCCCTCGCCTCATCTTTGTAAATATCTGTTACAAGAATGGTGGGATTAATAAAATAAAGTAACACAATATTTACTGAAAAAAAAAAACGGCGTATCTCAAAATCAAGTGAAACGAAGAGAAACAAAAGCTCTTCAAAATCAGTCAGCACCGGATTCATTGCATTGTTAGAGCATACAGTTGATAGTGTAACAAGTTGAAATCCATTGACATCCAATATACACCAAATGAAATCAACACTACGATTGCATAATCAGAATCAAAACCCAATCTTTCTCGACAGAGCCAAAAGGATATAATTCAGTGTTTCTTCAATATATCTAATAGACACCGCCTCATAGTCCATCAAATGAAGTAATTGCAGAAATCGACTTATATGACATTTAAACCAGATCCTAATACTACTTCCAATGAATTTTCATAAAAAGAAAATTTCTTGAGCCCAGAAAGAAGAAATAAAAAAAAAAAAGACAAAAATATACGAATAAGCAGGAAACAAACAATCATGGATCAATTGTTAGGTTTGGAAATGCAAGCATTAAGATTCAGAGGAGACAATGAAGAACGCTGAATACCAGAATAAGTGTGAGATTCTTTTTTCTTGCAAATGGTTATTTGGGAACTCAATTAAGCATCCTTATAAGAATTAAACTATACGGAATATATATACATAACATATATATAAACACAGAGAGAGAGAGAGAGAGAGAGAGAGAGAGAGAGAGAGACTGTATAAATTATGTTTGTCCAAATGAAGTGGTGATATAAGGCAGTATTATGATTATAGTAAAAGTAAAAAAAGGCAGTAATATGATTATAGTAAAAGTAAAATAATGATGAGACTGTATTAATTATGTTTGTCCAAATAGAGAGTGGTGATATAAGGCAGTATTATGATTATAGTAGAAGTAAAAATAATGGTGAGACTGTATACATTATGTTTGTCCAAATGGAGTGGTGATATAAGGCAGCAATATGATTATAGTACAAGTAAAAATAATGGTGAGACTCTATTAATTTTGTTTTTCCAAATGTAGTAGTGATATATGGCAGTATTATGATTATAGTATAAGTGACAATAATGTTGAGAGTGTATTAATTTTGTTTGTGCAAATGGAATACTGATAAATATGTATCTCATCATAAATTTTTTTATATATATATATAAAAAGAATATGTATAAATGTGTGGTCAGATCCGATCGCAGCATATGTTCTAAGGTGATATAGGACAGAATTATGATTATGGTATAAGTAAAATTAATGGTAATAATAAGTAGAAAATGGAGATGTTTGGTGAAATGTAGTTGGTGGAGGAGGGTCTCAACTTTAAATTACCCAATTGTCTGCTTGTTTGGTATGGGATGGGACATGGGAGCCTAACAACAAAATCCTTTTTCATTTTTTTCTTAGCAAATGTTTGTTTTGAGTAATGATATTAATATTTTACATTTTACTTCATACGCTTTATTTTTTAAATTATGATTTTTAGAAGAGAAAAGTACTCCAACGAAAGTGAATTTAAAATTTGCATATGTGTCCTTTTCTTAAGAATCATATTTAATGACTGTAATTAAAAATTAATAAATTTCATATACCATTTTTTCGGATGGAATGGCAAAAAATTAAGCTAAAGCATATATTTTCAATTAGTTTAATTACAAAATAATTAAGCCCTTTTGTTTTTTATTCAGAAACCAAATATCTGAAACATCCAATTTATTTTATTTTCTAAAATTGAGTACTAATGCGCAAACAAATATTTTCAAAGAAATTAAAAAGAACTCAAGACAAAAATAAAAAATAAAAATTGTGCATATGCATAGACAATATCTAAAAAAATATGGAGAAACTGACGAATAGAATATATTATATCCACATAAAATTCTAGATCTATGGTATTTGAATTTAAGTTATTTTTAATATTTTGTTGTGGGGAAGTAGTATTTATTTTGGTTAACATTTATAGGACAAATACATTGTCTTAAAAAATAATATGATGCAAAACTTTGTAAGGCTATATTCACCCGACAATTCTATTTTAATGTATTTTTTGCATTAAAAATTTACAGTTTCTGCATCAAACTTAAAATTCATTCACAACCCACATATTTCAAATTTTACTTTAAAAGGAATATTCAAGAAATATTTTTTATTATTTTATTTACAATAATTATTTTATTTCATCAAATATCTATTAATATATTAATACAATTACATATTCAATTTGTATTTTATGTTTAATTAATTAAATGATATATTTTATTTATATAATTATTAGTAAATAAAATAATTCTTAATAAAATTTAGATAGAAAAGTAAAAACATTACATTAAAGTAGATCAAAAAATAATACAAATAAAATAATCAAATTTTATTAAAAGTATTTATGTGCATAAAATATAAAAAGAAATAATTTTATTAATACAATTAAGGATAAAATATGAATTTTTGAAATATTTTTATACATAACAAAGAAATATAAAATTTATTAAACAAAAAAAGTATACACAAATTAATTAAATATTATAAAAATATTTATGTAAATATAAAATATAAAAAAAAATTATTGAAGATATACAATTAGAATAAAAATAAATTTTAAAAATATTTTTAAACTTAAAAAATTATTAAAATTTTATTAAAAAAAAAAAGTAAGAGAGCGCATGAACAGTACTGCACCAAGACAGTGCCAGGGACGGCGCAGCCTTGGGTTTTTCATTTTTCTCCGTTTTAGCGCCCAACCCTTAGACGCAGGGTTGGATTTGCTGTAATAAGGAAAAAATTATTATCTAGTTGACAATGAAAAAATTAAAGTAGAACTCCACTTCACTACCCTTTTCTTTATTCTTTTTTCCCTCTTTGTTTCCTGTTATTTTTCTCCCCCTCTCATGTTCCAAAGTTGTGAGGCTAATTTTTTTTTTTCCACATGTAATTAATTATTTGGTATCAATTTAGAGCCTAAACTTTTATTATTATATATATATATATCACACTTCAATTCCTTAACACATATTTTTATGGTAAAATTCACTTACATAAAAAATGAGTATTATTTTCATCCACCTCCACTAATATTTTTTGTTTTGATATAAACTTCTACTAAGTTTGACTTTTTAGCAAATACCTTCATTTTAACAGTACTTGATCATGATTATAAATATGTTTTCATTATAAGACAAGATATCCATCACTATACTTAAGTAGAGAAAGGTATAACTTTAAAAAATAAATATTTGATAGTGGTTTTTCATATTCATAATTGTGAAAAATTGAATGAAAGAAACTAAAATTTGAATTTAGGGTATCGTCAATGCTATTAAAATTATGATTAATACTAAGTTAAGCATACTTTTCCTAAATATAAATGAATCGCAATGTCTGAATACAACATAAATAACACAAAAAAAAAACTTATGTTTTAACTAAAAATGCCATTTTAATCACAATGTCGTAGTTTAATGCATTTTAAAGATAACTTTTAGTTAATACTCTTAAAATTATGCGTATAATTTAAATATATAAAAAATAATATGTACTCTTTGTTTAACATTGCATTGAATATTCTTGAACAATGATAAGTTGCAGATTGATAGACTATTTGTTTGGAATTTTTATTATAAATTTGTGTTCCCTATTATATCATATATAATATAAAATAAAATGGAACATAAACTTTTAATAAAAAAATCCAAACTGTTTAGATTAGGCGCCTAGGGTGGTCCTCCATCCCCATTGTTCTCCCCACCAGCATCATTGCCACCTCCGCCCGTTCCCATGGAAAAGCCGAATCCCATTCCCATGCCGAAGCCTATGTTAATACCATTATTGCCATCAAATCCTTTATCACCATATCCACTGCCTTCGCCATGCCCATATCCTTCGCCGGATCCTTCATTATTTTCCTCACCGCCTCCCCCACCTTCCCCACCACCCTCTCCTCCTCCTCCTGCTCCGCCATTGCCATTAAATCCACCTCCCATGCCATAGCCACTGCCTTGACCATGGCCTCCACCGCGTCCGCCCCCGCCTCCACCTCCACCTCCACCTCCTCCATTGCCTCCTAAAGCAACGCCTGCACCAAATCCACTTCCATGACCGGACCCTCCTGCAGAATCTCCTCCTCCACCACCTCCACCTCCTCCTCCTCCTCCACCAACTCCCCATCGCCTCCTACAACAACGCCTGCACCAAATCCACTTCCATGACCCGACCCTCCTGCAGAACCTCCTCCTCCACCACCTCCACCTCCTCCTCCGCCAAAGCCATTAACTCCGTCTCGTCCACCAAATCCAGCACCTGCACCAAAACCACTTCCATGCCCATATTCTCCATTAACACCACCACCACCTCCACCAGAACCCCACCGCCTCCACCTCCACCTAAACCAAACCCGCCTCCAAAGCCTTCACCATGACCAGAACCACCACCTCGATTACCACTGCCCCCTCCCCCTCCCCCTCCCCTCCTCCACCGCCAATTTGACTGAAAAAGCTCTTACAACCACGCCAACCTCCATAGTTACAATAACCATCACCACCTTCACTGAAAGAAATTCCAATCCAAGCGATAATAATCGAAAGATTAAGAAGAACCATGGACAGAGATCGAGTCATGGCTCGTAACGAATAAGTGAAGCTCCTGCAGACCCCAGGAAGTCACTTGGTTCTTTGCTCTTTAAGACCACTTCTATTTATAGTCATCCAATATACCAATCATTTGATGCTGAATTATGTGTGCATGTGTTTTATTAGTGCAATACATGTATGATAATCCTCATGTGTTTTAATTTATTAAAAAAAAAATATTTGAACGATGGATATATATAAGGATGGTAACCAAAAGATTTTGAAGCTGAGATATGTCAAATATGAAACTTGACTTTTTGAGAATTTTTAGGATTCATATTCGAATCCTACAAATTTCATACTAGAACTTGACAAAGTAGATGTTAAATCCTATTTATTATTTTCAAAATATTAAAAAATATATATATTTAAAAAAAATTATACTAAAACTTTCTAAAAAAGTTATATTTTAGAAACAATCGCATAAATATTTCTATAATAAATTTAAAAAAATTAAAAATTATTAAATCGAGGGAGTTTGAACGATATTTGAAAATTAAAATTCAAAACTCGTCTCCCATTCATTTATAATAATAGTAAAAATTTAATTCAAATTTAATGGATTTGAAATTGAACCTGCTCTATTATCATCTCTACATGAATTAATACATGTATAGTAGATGTAATATTTATGAAATCGTGTTTTATAAAAATATTGTGATGAAAGATTTTAGGTCAAGAGGAAAAGAAATGGGAAAAAATAATGCACCAAAAAATAATAAGCAAAGATAAAACCATAATTCCCTAAATCCATATTCTTTTTCTTTTTTTGTCACATGGCTTGTTTCTACAATTAGTGAAGTGAACAATATAATTGAAGCTGAAGAGTGAAATATTGATAATTTGCGATGACAGCTGCTTATGGGATCCACGCCCCATTTATTTATCTACTATATTAGAGGAATATCAAGACCACGTTACACGATTTAGATTTTTTAAATAAATCTTGATTTATGACATACTCCCTCGTTTGAAATGAATATCTTTTAAAACTAACCTTTTATGATATAAAAATTTCAAACAGTAATATTGTATACGTTATTAATGTTATTTTTACATATTTTTAAACAGATTAACTAAATTGCTTCCTAAAACCACTTAGAAAATTATCCAATCAGTTATTAATTGGTTAAAGGCACAAACCAAACATTTATTTTAAGCTACAATTAACCAATGCGCAAATGCCCATCATTGGCCACTGCCGTAAGATATAATGGCATGCAAAGCACCAATAGTTCCTGTTGGACTAGCTGGGCCATTTTCTCACCACCACCACCACCTAACACCACCAACATTATAAATTAGGAACCTGCCTCATTCTATAATCCTGACTAATGGAATAATGGATCTATCAAGTTTCTAGAGACGAAACATTTTTTTTTTTTTAATGATTGAAGAATGATGGATCCATAAGAACATACTAGGAAAGATTTTGTATATAATTGACTGAGTAATGCTATGTAGCACTGCCAGAAAAGAAAAAAAATCAATTTGTTAAAATAAATTTTTTATTTTTTAAATTTCAATTCAATAGTTTTAACATAATAAATGAGTTATACTATAATTAGAGGTGGTGATATTTACGTAATACAAAATCGGTCCATATTGCTAATGCACAACTTTTATTTTTAATTTTTTTCTGTTTTTCCACCATAAAGCATTTATTTTTATATAACTTGTGGGGATTCCTAATGCATGAGTCTCCACTCTCCAGCTTGTACAAAATTCGTGTAAAGAGTAGAGACAAACACATAAATGTATCTGACTATCGACTACAAAATTAGCAACCTACTCCTGCTTTAGCATCAAACGATCTTAGCCTTGTGAGGACAAAGGCCAGGCATTTTTAATTAGTGTCGATCAATAATTTGAATGCATATTATCCGTCTACATTAAGCTTAAGCATCTCGACTGATTATGGAAAACAATATTGTATATACACGTTAAAGTGCAAGCTCGATTTAAAGAAAATTTTGGTTTTAAGTTTGTTTTTTTTTTGTTTTTTGTTTTTTATTTTTTTCTCAAAAATACTTTCGTTAATGGTATCCAGTTAGTCTTGTAAGTAGGCAACTTATTGTCTATTCACTATGGTCTCTGAGATTGCATATGATTGAGTTGTCTTTGGTTTGGCTGCCAGAAAATGTATAAATACTTCTATTTCAGATGTTTGGTTGCATGTGTTTATCTTGATATATGTCCAACTCAATCTGACCAACTCGTGTTTAGTTGGAACGAAGGTATGAACTGATTATACATAAAAGGTCCAAATCATCCATGAGTTTTTACTGAAATTTCTAAGAAACTGATACATGTTGAGGATTCCAAGTACCACGAAATAACTTTCCGTAAATAGGTAAGATATTTGACCTCACTTGTGCAAGGTAAATTACATTTGTGGTGTAAAGGCTTCACCTTAATTGATTTTCTGATCATCATTTGTGGTGGAAAGGCTTCAGCTTAATTTTTGATGGAGTAGTCGTGAAAAATTTATACACTAAGTTATAGCTATGGCTCAATATGGACATTTCGTTAACAATTTTTCTAGCCTTTCCTGAGAAGGTTAATGAGCATTAAGAAAAAATTATACAATAATTATAGCCGTGGCACGATGGACTGATGCCAGAACTTAAACCAGATCTTAACACGAAACACCACGCCCGCGCCCACGATGCCGGCTCCAGCGCTACCTCCAAACCCACGGAACGCCGTGGCATTGGAAGGGAAGAGTTGATGAAATAATGTCTTGTACACATCGGCTGCATTCTTTTCCCCATGCACAGGAAGGTTCTGCCATTGATGGAGCAGGAAAATGCAGCAATATTTACCTGGAGGAGAATCTTGCTAAATGAGAAATTATTCTGGTTATTACTTTGGGGAGTTGAGAAATTATGGTTTGCATAGTCTCGCGAGAATTGCGACATATTTCAGGAAAAAATTGAAGAAGTACAGACAAGTAATTATCAAAAACCGTGCGTGGAAAGGCAAAATTGAAGCAAACTGAAATTAATCCAGAATCGTAGCCGAAAGCTCTTACTATGGTACCTAATCCTGGCACAAAGCAAACTTTGTCAAGCAATTCAGATAAATTCCATCCTAACTTCTCAACAACATTATATCGATCAAATTATTTGACCTTTTCTCCCTCTAATTTGGTGAAAATTTTGTTGGCAAACATGAAAACGAGAATTCCAATTGGTTTTGGTTATTTTTGCAGCTCGTGCATCAGTAATGAAACCAGGAGGGGCTGACAGGTATAAATTTTTACACATAAATGTATTAAATTTTGAAATCCCCATAAAAAATTATTATTATCTTTTCATTTATTGCTAAAAGAAAATTATTTGGTCCCCAATTTAAGTTTTCTGGCTACGTTATTAATTGTTGTGCATGAATTTACTACGGCAGACAAAAGTTTGTTTTCAATTGAATCAGGCCATCATGATTTGCGTGATTTAATTTGCCCATAAACACATCTTAGCTCAATTCCGTAATTGTAGACGGTGTAATTTGAAAATTTCTTGATCATAATAATCATGAGAAAACGCATCAAATATACAGGAAAAGAATGTAATAGCATTTTAATTGAGATCAAATTTAATTGAACGAAGAGAATATCTAACTGAGAGTTATCGGCCCTTTTTCCAAATAAATTCTTTCGATGTACCAAACCAAAGGAAAGAGATTCTAAGCTGTAGTTCTAATTGCTACATATATAATGCGATAATAATATGTATATTTCAATTAACCTAGAGTTAGTTCAAGCGAGACATCATCTGCGTCTGTGGAGGCAGATTGTCCTAAGGCTTTCGACTCGAGCCTCAAAGGCATGGGACAGACACATTCTCCTGCAGTTCCTGAAATGGAAGTTGGATGCTTCTCCTTGCTGGTCTGCAAGGATCGAACAACGATTTCAGATTGAAAAGATCAGTACTTTCTCAACATGGATCCTTATTAGAGTACTAAATTAGGCCAAAATAAAAAAGAATTGCATGTTTCACAATAAGCATGTAACATGTTGCGAGTGTCTGTGCACTAGTCAAGGTGCAGCCTCTATACGATGAAATTGTTCCAAGACAAGAGTTTAACTCACTCACATTGATAACGTCTGGGGTGCGTACGCGTGCGTGTACACCTATGTTAGGGAGAGAAGTGGGCACAGGAGGTTTGCAGCTGCTGAAAAAGTCCTTGAACATGACAGAATAATTGAATCTCTGGCCACATTCCAATTTGGGCACCTCTGGGCAATAGAGCGGCTGAATACCTTCACTTTCCATCGGCTTCAGTTTCACATCTTGCCTACATATTATGATGTACGTATGCCAGAGTTTCAATACTTATACTGAAATAAATTGCCTTTTTTGATAGTATACAATTTGATATTAAGAAGCTTTATGATCATGCTGCATTAGATATGCATATGTGCTAGTGTTTGAATTTAAGCAAAAGAGAGCACCCAATGTGACAATAATACAAAAGAATTGCAATAGAATAACAATTATTAGACTCAATAAGTTATGATAAAGATTTGATGATAATCTTACACACCACAATGGCGGCCGCCTTGTGGTTTCAGGGACAAGGCTGGAGTAGAAACAAGCGCAGGGTTCGTCTTGAAGCGGATTTTTGCTAAGTAATCCAGGACCATAGTGCTGATGGTTTTGCCTGCTGGAATGTGAAGAGCCTGAATTCTGCAAATGATGTTGTTGTGAAGTGGCTTGCACTTTCTTGTTCTTTCCCGCTGCAGCTTCTGCTTCTGCACATACTAGAATAGATTAGCTAGCAGTATTAGATGTAATTTCTCCATGAGCATGCATAAATTATTGCTTCTGGTAATAAGTAAAATAACATTGTACTTATACTGTATTGTCATGCAGAAATTTATGGTTAAAATTGTACAATAGCACATCTCTTAATCGGCTTTGAATTTCCTGTTCTATTTTTCTTATTCCACATGTGTTTTATGTTTTTGGATGTATGACATGTGTTTATGTGATAAATCACGTTCAAATAATCAATAACACATGTTTATCTCATAAATACGTGTTCCATACAATGTAATACAAAGTGGAATAGTAAAAATAAAATAGAAGAATTGAAGCCCTCTTGATCCTACCATCACTCGATTTTGAAGGAAAGAAGTATCAGTAAGAGTGATAGAAGGATACAATTCTTTCAAATCATTTTCAGTATTTCAGTAATGAGAAGGATTTTTCACAGTTTAGCTTTTGAATTGCAAAAATCGAAAAGAATATATTAGTAAACTAAAAAATTCGCACAAACTATATAACAATATAGTAATAAGAAGGCTAGAAAATGCAATGAGGATGATTTAATTATTTTTTTCCCCTTTTCAGGGTCCAAGACCAATTATTCCATTCATTTATGGATTCATGTCTCATCCAAATTTAGCATCAATAAAAACTTTAAAAATTCATAGAATTTACTTTCAAGCATTTATTAAATACTATAGTTCCATTACTCAAAGTAATTAAGTTGGAAAATGCTGGATTAATATTGTCACTTCTTAATTGAATTTGAGTTAAATTAATTATCAAACAAATTAAGACGCGTGTAACACATGCAAATTCATAAAAGCACATCTGCTGTCGAATGTGTTTTCTTGGTGGTTGAAGTTCTGCTACGTTTCAAATTAAAGGTGAAAAAACAACTAAAATTTCAGCCTTCATTTCCATTCCTGTAGCAAGTTTCATTTTATCACAAACAAATCAACTTTAGGGGGATTTTAGTACAATCATGTTTTTCCTAGTCCCTCCCATTGATTCTGGCCTCCGTATAAAGATATGCTTACTAGTATAAATAGAGAAGATTAATAAGTCTACTAAGATTAAATAAGATGAATATAGGTGAAATTTTACCTTTTATTAAGAATTTTTTTTGAGTATATATAAATACATATATCTTTTGGTATTTTAAAAAAATATTACACTGCCTATATATGGATTCTTTAATTAACAAGTTTGATTTAATGAGACAGCTAATTATTCGACGTTGGTTATGTCAGCTCAGAAATACATTAGCATTTAATATGAATCTTTGTTAATCAAAATAAATTGATTTTGGGAAGGAGATGAGGCTTGATTTTATGGAAGTATTAGAATATACGTACCCTGTATGATCTGCTCATGCTTCATGCTCCTGTACATCTGTCCGTGGCAGAAAATGAGATAAGAGATTAAATGATGACATGCCTTGAAAAAAAATACTTAATATTCCAAAGAATTTAAAAGATTACGTCATGGCACAAAAATTCTTCAAAAAAATCTTTAACCCTAGGAGAAGGGTTTTTGTCTTCAACCTGAAGGTGGCTCTTGACGTGGGTTATGGATAGCCCCTTCACATTCATCAACTCTAGCACCATTTTTGGAGTTGCCCCTGTCAACAAATAAAACAGAATAAAAAATTTACAAAATTAATAATTATGCTTTAATCAAATTGCGAATAATGGGGATGATGTGATACTTAATTAAAAGTGAAAAACATGAAATTCGACTTTTTTCACACACAGATGCACACACTGAAAACACGTAAAGTTTTTATCTTCATGCACATGCAATTTGATTCAAGAATATATTTCCAGGGACAAGGCTTACTGTCTTCTCCTCCAAGGCGCTCAACGGCGTTGATGAAGCACTGGTGAAGATCTTGCGTCCATCTCAACCGAGGCATTTTAGACCTGACATAAGGTCTAACACCAGTTTTGGCAGTGGTTGGCGGCGGAGGGGGTCTGCTTTCCGGGTCCTGCCGCCGCTGAACCCTGAGGAAGATCTCATCTTGATCAGGTTTCATGTTAACGCTAGAGAGAGTAGGCGGAGAACCCATGACAGGAGTTTCAGAATTCACAGCAATTAAGCACAAGGTTGGGGGGTGGGTGGTGTTGTTTGGTCTATGTGACAACAAAAGAGAATAAATATTAGGATGACTGTTGTCATGATTTGTCTATTTGTGCAGCTTTCTGGAGCCTCTCAAGGTCAGTTTGGTCTTTTGGATTTTGATTGTGAGCCTGAAAAAATTCCTTACGGAATTCCAGAGCCTCGGGATAAGTTCAAAAACGCATTCATGATTCGGTTAAGTTTTTTCATCAGTGAGAAATTTTGCAGGGAAAGTTGGCATTGAAAAGGTTCTCTGCACCAGTATTACTTTTTAGGACATTCTCTCTTTAGGTCCGTATCAAAACATTCTTTTCTAGATTATTATTTGAGAGCACACAAAAAGCATCACTCAATTAGTAATT
Source organism: Paulownia fortunei (assembly GCA_019321725.1). NCBI lineage: Eukaryota > Viridiplantae > Streptophyta > Magnoliopsida > Lamiales > Paulowniaceae > Paulownia > Paulownia fortunei. Next base: position 16,077,102 of record CM033120.1, read on the forward strand.
AGTAAAGATGGCATCCAAGAATTTCAAGCTACCATCCCGTGTAAAAAGGAAACTTGTTTTGATTATGTATACAAGTACCTAATATTGTGTATATATACATTAATCGATATACGACGTTTGATATATATATATAAAAGATATGTATAAATCATCCAATAAATTATACCTTGTATTATCATTAAGATGATAAGTCGTCCGTATGTTGTAATATTATTGAGACGATAAAAATCATATTAATAGCGATATTAATAATGATATCAATCATTTTATATAAAATTTGACAATATAAAGTATTTTATTGTTAAAAATGATATTGATATTCGATTTATCTTATCTTCCGTGTATTGTTGTAAATTTCTCTCTTTTTTTTTTTTTTTTTTTTAACTTGAATGTTTCAAATTATGGAGTACAATTTTAACTGTAATGTCACTTATAACAACGTAAAAATATCAAATAAGTTTAATAAATTTATTATAATACGAATTTAAAATCCTCAATTCTAAAATTATTTAAGTCAAGCACATCCAAAATCTGTAGCTAATTCAAACAGTTGGTGGGGGATAGAAAAAAGGGAGTGGTAAAATTTATGGAGTGGAAGAAGACAATTAATTAAGCCACCATAAATATAAAACGATCCCCTCTGGTGCGTTTCAACTACTGTATTAATGAACAACTCACCGCTGTAAGCATAATAAGAGGCATACAATTGAGAATATATCCTATATATGCTGCCTCACCATAAGGCTATGTGGTGCATCAGCCTCCCCAGTGTAAACACACAAGTGCAGTTGCACTCCGAGATTAGGATAAATTTGAGAATCATTCAGAATAATTAGATTGTTCCTCAATAAATAATTACATCAAGGGCCCAATATTCTACTTTGTAATATTTTGGGTTGACTCCTAACTATATGTATAATGTATTTTGTGTATTTTAATAATTACTTATTTTAAAATAATAGTAACATAAAAAGAGTGATAAAATTAGAAACTAAACTCTAAAATTACTATTAATCCTCTACTTTTGATTACAAATAATTCATTTTATGTGTACACCCTTATCCCAATATGAATGCTCAATTTGCTAAAATCCGAATTCAAAATGTTTTAACTTTTTTTCTTGACTATTGATTATATTTATTTATTGATGTATAATTTTCAAATCCTAATATTTGTTATGTAATGCTAATATTCATTTATTTTATACATAACTAAATTTTTTATTGTTGTACAGAAAAATAGTTAAATTGATCGATTAATAGCAATAATATCAGCAACCAGCACGAGCATTTATTTTAGTAGGGATGTAAAAAATACAAAGTGAATGCAGCAATTTGATTTTTTTATAATAATTTTGTATTATATTTATATTATATAATTATATATTTAAGGAAACATCAATGTAATACAAAATTACGATAAAGGTAAAATACAGGTGACAACAACTAATATAATTACCACATCCAAATAAATGCTGGAAAAGAACTTAAGAAAAAAAGTAGTTTAGGGGTGGGGGGAAGGGAACAAAATTAAAAAAGAGTATGACATAAGCATTCAGCGTGAATGCATGTCCTTAAGGAAACATACCAAGAATTCCAATGACTTTGATCCTGGGAGACCACTTCTCCTTCTAACATGGCTGGAATTTATAGCTACAAACTAACTTTTACTAAATCTCTAATTCCACACCACCTTACTACCTCCGACACCATAACCAATCCTAGAATGACGCGCTCAACACTGACATACACTTGGCATGTCGCACTTCCCTCCGGCGGCGACACGTCACGGAGTAGGTCATCCGACGTCACCCCCATTTGGTGGTGCGATTTTTTTTCAAAGCCGATGGGTTCAGCTAGTTTCTTCTGGATGGCAGCCAAAAATGGCCAAAACCATATTGCATGTCGGGACGTGGGTAGATTTTGACGCAGTTACGGGGAAGAAATTGTAGTCTGCGATGGCTTGCCAGGAGCATGGACAAGTGTTGCTGATAACGTTAGCACTAAGCACACGGATGGAGTAACAATTAATTTTTGAATTTTTTATTTTAAATTAATATTTCATTTTATATTTACCCACATTAAATATGTATTTTAACAGTTACATGTAATGTACGCCAACTAATATTCGAAATTATATTCCTTAAAATTTCAAATAAAATATCAATTTTTGAATTACTATTTATCTAGTATTTTAAATTGTTCCCTTTATACGGCTATTGAGAAAATCATGTGGAATAATCGTCCTATGTATAATCCAAGTCAACAGAATTTTATTGGATGTCGTACTCAAATATTTCTCTCTTACCCCGAATGTCTCACAATACAGCCATTTTTTTATTATAAAAGCTGCCAAAAAGAAAAAGTTACTTGTCAATATAGATATGGGCTTTTCCTCAACAGGCCCATTCTGAACCCAGCACTCGTTTCTGTATAAGCAAGAAGCCCTGGGTTTTTACCTTGAAGGGCCCAAGTCCAAACCACGTTGGGATACGGGCTACACAAGCAACATTGTTGACACGAAATCTCGACTATTTGATCCACAAAATGCTCTTGTTTATCAAGTTAGATGTACGTGCTGCAAACACATAAAGATGAATGAATTGCATAATTTTAACTTTTTTTGTTTTTGCTTTACTGTTTTATTTTTTGGTAAACTAATGGATTTTCCTCCATGGAGAAATTGTCCATCTCCACTAAACTGAGCCATTGAAAAATACGCAAAATAATATTTTATTAAATTAGGATGTAAGCGGGACGAGATAAATTGGGCAAGAAAGTACACAGACTAGAATTGTGCCACTTTATATAACTGAATTTTTTTTATATTTTTAACTGTAAAAGAAAATAAAACAAGGGAAAAGCACATATTTTCCTAATATATAAATCCAATGATTTACTTGCTCTTTATTATTACTAGCTAGGTTGTATTTGGAAGGTGTCTTGTGATTTCTATGAATTGGACAGGCAATATGGCTGAAAAGGTCAGAATTCAAAGATGCACAGCTACAAGAAGACTGAATCAGCCGCTTCACTATTCAGATGGAGACAAAAGGAAAAGCTTTTTCAAGTTTCGACGGAGTTTCAAACTCATCGATACCAAACAGTAATCAGAATTAAGGTTGCCTTGTCTATGAAAAGACTCTTAATTAAATTTCTCACAGCAAATAAACAAAGTTTTTCCTAGTTAAAAACAAGACAAGACAAGGCATATAGTTTTTGTTTTCGTTTGCAACGAGGACTAGTTCTCTCAACTCTCGCCAATGCATATACTTTGTTGATAGACCAATTCTGCTAAACCAGGCATTGCAGGAATTGGAGAGAACCCACTTTAACCATGTCAAAGAAAAATGTCACTTTGACCACCCAAGCCTCCTATGTAAGCTCATTATACCCCTCCCTCTCTCTCTCTCTCTCTCTCTCTCTCTAAAGGCTCATATGTGACATGTGATTAATGTTCTCAGATTATAGTCGATAACGGATTGGTAAGGCTCACAATATCGAAACCACAAGGACTATTGACTGCCATAAAGTATGGAGGAATAGACAATCTGCTAGACCTCAAATCAAACGAGTTGAGCAGAGGGTAACTTCCAGTTCTTGATTCGTACTGTTGAGACATGTTAGCAATCAAGTTGTACTGTATATGGAATGTGGATTGAGAAGTTCTAATCAAGTTGTATTGAATGCAGTTTGTGCATTAAGATAGTTTTGACACCAAACATAAAATAACTAGACCAGTACTGAAGGTCAATAATCATATCTTAAGAAAGGAGTTCAAGAATGAAGAATCTTGTGCTAATGATTTATTATTAAATTTGCAGTTACTGGGACATCAATTGGAACTTGCCAGGAGGCCAGGACAGATACCAACTGTATGAATTCTATCTTTGTCAGAGTAAACGGTTCCTAATATTTTCTGCCACCATTAGGCTTACCACCAAAAGTGGAATTTGTTCAGCATGAAATTAAAGGATTTCTATTTCCTACTCAGGCTTAGAGGATCTGAATATAGTGTGATCAATTTCAGCAATGATCACTTGGAGGTCTCGTTTAAGAGCACCTATGATCCTTCCACTCCTGGGACTAGACTTCCACTCACCGTTGACCTGAGGTCTACCCTTACCGAAGCGGTTTACTTTCAATTCTTAAAACATGTCCTTCTACACTTTATAACACATTTCGAGCGTCCAGGTACATTGTGAGAGGTGAAGTTTCAGGTTTCTACTGCTACGCAATATGTGAGCGCCCTCCAGGATGCCCTGCCTTCGATCTTGCTCAAACAAGAATGGTGTTTAAGTTGCAACGGGAAAGGTGAAATTGCTGAGGCCATATGTCACTTAACTCTCTGGAAGGTAGTATTTTGAATTTATTATGATACTGGAGCAGGTTTCACTACATGGCAATCACAGATGAGAAACAAAGAATAATGCCAATGCCAGAGGATCTACTGCCAGGTAGAGGCCAACAGCTAATTGTACCTGAGTCTGTTTTGCTCATCAATCCCATAAATCCAGACCTTAAGGGAGAGGTAATGTTAAATATACAAGTACCTATGTAAAACTATAGAATTCTTTGTCTTGTATAAGTGCTAAGGTGACAAATTCCTATGTTATATGAAACCAGGTTGATGACAAATACCAATATTCCATGGACAACAAGGATGGTGGAGTCCATGGCTGGATAAGCTCCAATCCCATTGTCGGATTCTGGATCATCTTCCCCAGCCATGAATTTCGCAATGGTGGACCTACTAAGCAAAATCTTACCGTCCACACTGGTCCAGCCTGCCTCGCTGTAATTTTTCTTCTCAATACCCATGGAAACACTGAAAGAAATTCCACCATTCAGCACTAACTCTGATACAGTGACTTGGAATAATAAAAGAAGAATACTTAGTTATAGAATATGTAATTAAAGAAGCACCAAAAGAGAAAAAAAAAAAAAAAAGGGAGCAAAACTAAGGATCAAGAACAGAGCTAATAGACAATTTTATCAGTGAGAGATGATCAGCATTATCTCAATTCTAAATGCAGTCAGTTGTAAATATAAAGCCAGAGTCTTTTATTTTTCCATTAACAAACAAAAATATGAACATATTCATGCAAAACCCAAAAAGCACTCCAGTTCATAATCTGATATTTGGTGCAACAGATGTTCCATGGAAGTCACTACATCGGGAATGATATGATTGCTCACTTCGAAGAAGATGAAACATGGAGAAAAGTTTTTGGTCCCTTCTTTGTTTACCTCAACTCAACCACAGATGTGTCAAAAGCTTACAACCTATGGCTAGATGCAAAGAAGCAGGTACTCTGTACTCTGGTAGACATTAATTCAATCTTTCAGCTCATGATGTAATGGCTTAGATTACTTCATAAAAAACGCAATCCAACTATACTAAGCCCCGTGCAGTACTTTATGTCAGCTATGTGGATCATATATATCACAAACAAAATAAAGAAATGGTGCGGGAAACATGAGAAGTGTGCAAAAAACATGAGAAGTACGCAGAAATGGCAAATCACATAATTCGACTATTTCCACATTTCTGTGGGTTAATAACGAACATTCAGGCACCTTGATAATAGTTGTGATGAATACTTCTAACACAATGCACTGAGTTTGTTTTTTCCTTGGGTCATCCCAAGAGGTTAACAGAAGAGTCATTATGGCCATATGAGTTCATCTCCTCACCATACTATCTTACTTACAAGGAGCGTGGTTCAGTTACAGGAAGACTCTTTGTCCAAGATAGGTAATGATAATATACTTGCAGAAAATAATTTCTTAAAAGGTACTCGCAAAAGATCTACATACTAATCTACTCCCTAGATTGTTGCTCACAATCAAAACGTTGTTTACCAGCTTATTCAGTTTCTTTCCAAATGAACCAGATTTGTCTCAGCTTCCCTTCTTCCTGCTAAGTCTGCATTCATTGGTCTATCAGCTGCAAGAACTGAAGGCTCTTGGCAAACTGAAAGCAAGGTTGGCAAATAAAGATTTTCTCTGGCAGCTCAGAAGTTTTTCAAATTTACATCACCTAGAATTGGAACCTTTATTCTTTTTTAGTTAGTGGTTGTCTCCTGTAGGGTTATCAATTTTGGATACAGGCAGATTTAGATGGAAATTTTACAATCAAGAATGTCATACCGGGAGTATATAGTCTTCACGGCTGGGTTCCAGGTTTCATTGGTGATTACCTGAAAGAAGAACTTGTTACAGTCTCCGAAGGTAAATGTACAAGAATGAAATTAAGATTTCTTAAACGTGAATTTTGATTTGAGTCAACAGTAAACTCATGACGTTTTGGTTCTGATCAACAATGATTGGTTACAAGAATTATTCCTACTTGCTGGACCACGTTGGGTTATACTGACTTATGCAGTTCATCAGGATCAGAAACACAGCTGGGCAATACAACCTATGTACCTCCTAGAGATGGTCCTACTCTATGGGAGATTGGATTCCCAGATCGCACTGCTAATGATTACTATGTTCCTGATGTGAACCCGATGTACGTCAACAAATTGTTCCTTAACAGCCCCGAGAAGTAAGCACATTTTCTGTTTATATAAGTTCCTTCACATCTTACTTAAGCAGCAAACTCCATAAATGATAATTCCTCCATTTAGAGGTCGGAGTCTGCATTAAGACAGCAAAATCTAATTTAGTGACTTGTATTTAAGATATGCTCTTCCTTATGTATTATGTTCTTGAATCAGTGCGTTTAACAAAGCCTTGGTTGTTTATAAATTACTTGTGCTTTAGATTCAGGCAATATGGTCTGTGGGATAGATACACGGACATACATCCTAAATCTGACCAAGTTTTCAGAATAGGCATAAGCGACCCAAAGAAAGACTGGTTCTTTGCTCATGTGGACAGGTATATTTTTTTCTCTACTCGTGCACTCAACATAAATTAACAACCACAGATGGTAGAAATATTAACTTCCAATACCCATGAGGAAACACAACCCGGCATGACTAGTGGCATTCTACAGGAGGAATGGAGATAAGTATATCCCATCAACATGGGAGATCAGATTTAACCTGAATTCAGTGACTGGCGGAATTTACAAGTTGAGATTGGCTATTGCCTCAGCCACCCGTTCCGACTTAGAGGTCGAGCCATCTCTACATCACCTCACTTGACATCCTTAAATTCCTTCTAATTCCTTCAACTCAATGAGCTGCACTAATCCATTGCAGGTGCATGTTAACCAGATGAACGCCGAACAGCTTGTGTTCCAAGTGACAAATTTAGGTGCAGATAATACAGTTTGTCGACATGGAATCCATGGACTCTACCAGCTTTTCAGTGTTGATATTTCCTCAACGTTGTTGACTACTGGTGACAAGTGCATATTTCTCACACAAGCAAGGGGTGGAGATGCACTTTGTGGAATTCTCTATGACTATATAAGGCTAGAAGCTCCACCAACTTAATATGCAGAAACCAGAATTTGAGAATGTACATAATCCCCAAGACTTCCATCTCCACCCAAACTAAAATAATTAAGATTTGATTCAATATATGAACAGAATATTTACTTTTTTGAATTATATGTAGTCCTTCACCACTCCCATCTTAATTTAAGTTAATTTTCTATAAGCCGCCAACAAACACAGTATCAGGTGGCATAACTCAAATTTGCAGCGAATTTGGACTCAAGTAAATAAGATGAATTGAGTAAAGAAAATAAGCTAAAAAAGAGAAGTAAACAAAATTATAGCTTTTCACCATCCAAAACTGTGTGGTTAATTAGGTGATCAATGAACCTCCCCTGACCCATATACTTCAAAAATGATTATATAACTACAAATTATTCTAGAATGCAAATCTTTCCTACTACTCATTCAAGTGACGGGGTATTTCAGATTATCATTTACCATGCAATTTGGAGCAAGAGCTTTCCTATACTACTCGTTCCCCTCCCCAATCACAGCTTCCCAATCTTCAAGATCTACTGAAAATAGTGCTCGCTTTCGGCTTGTTTTAGGCATTAACTTGAATCTTGGTAGCAAACAAATTTGTTCAGAGTAAATAGTAGCATTAGCTGTGCCACATATGTTACACTATTGCGATATTGTATCCTGCAAACATTAATATTGAATTCCCTTCAAAAGACACGAAATTTTATCCACCCAAGTCAAATGATCATTTAACATGGGCGCCATCATAACTTTCAAAATTGGGACCTTCACAACATTAACAGGGGCGAAGGAAATGAGGAAAGAAAACAACCAAAAACTACATCAAAAGTGAGCTTTTCTGGTAGAACTAGGGTTGATAGCAACTTGTGGGCAGACTTTGCCACTTTTCCCTTCCACCATGATACAAGAACCAACTCCTCTCCCTCTCTCTGTCCCAATTGAAAACTATATCAGAACCGTATATATACTTTGACTTAAGCTAATGCATTATGTAATCATTGGAGGGCATTCACAAAAGCCATCAATGAGTCAACATCTCTCTTCTCCGATGGATATTTAATGGGACGCGAAGAATGCTTGGGAAAGAAAATTATGGTAGGAAAGCTGCCCAACTGCAACTCCTGCTGTGCATATGCCTTCTCCTCCCCATCTGCCCGGAATTTTGCAACCTTAACACCAGACCCTGCCAACTTCTCTGCCAATTCCACATATGAACCCTCCATTGCCTGGCAAAATTGGCACCAAGGGGCATAGAGCACAACAAGCCAAGGCTCCTTCCTGTCTTCCAACTTCAACAAGTTTTCAATTCCAGGCCTGCTCAAGTTAATGACATTCTGGGTGGTGAAAAGGTCAGCAAGAGTGCCAGTTCCATTAGCGTTAACAGAGCCATTTCCATTGCCATTCAAATTTTCCTCCTTAACGTTGCCTTTGTGCAGGCCACACTCCTTGGCCTTGGCATCTTCCCACCACCACCTTCCTTCTCGCTCGTGTTGCCCAGGTAGTACTGGCCTCGTGCATGGTTCACATCCAATTGAGACATAACCTTGAGCATGCAACGAGTTAACCGGTACATTCATTGCTCGGAGGAAATTCCAAATGTCATTGCCCTTCACATTTGCAAGGGGATTCCACTTCACCAAGCTGCCAATCCCACCCTCCAACCCCTCAAAAACAGGATCAACCTGGACAACAGGGATTTCTGATCGAGTTCCAGGGGACTGATCCTTGCGCTGGCCTGTTATCCATGCCCGCAACCCCCTTAGGGCTCTCCTCAGGGGCCTAACCTTCCTCACACGGCAGCACTCCTGGTGACCATCTTCATAGAAAGAGAAAAGCCCCTTGCTCCTAACCAAAGCCTGAACTTCAACAGCATCTGGAAACATGTATTCTATGCGAATCCCATAGCGCTTCTCAACTTCATCAAAGAATTTGTAGGTTTCAGGGTTCAACCTACCAGTGTCTAAGCTGAAAACCCTGAATGGCCGTCCAGTTAAATGGGCATATTCAATCAAAGCTACATCTTCTGCCCCACTGCAAAATTTAACATTACATGAGTAAGCTAATGGCAGAATAAATTAAAACATAGTAATTTACAATATAGTCAACATCTTGGAAATACCTTAACTTCCCTAATGAAACAATCAAGAGGTGTAATTACACAACAATCCCTCAAAAGATTCAGTTAAACAGGATTTAATAGATAATCAACATATCTTGTTCGAAGAATTGATATTAGAAACCGATGAAAACTTCAGAGCGTGGGGATTGATCCCCTGTTTTCCATTAGGTGATAAAAGCAAGCCCCAAAATGATGCCTTGACCCAACTCATAATAACAAACTATTCCGATCACAGAGTACTTTCGGATGTCCTGTAACTAGTTTGAAAAGAATTTCTGATAACTACTTGGTCAAAGTTTGAAGTGACTCGTATAAATATACGAGGCATATGCATTCGATTCACTTAGTTATAAGATACGGTAACTTTGTAATTACTGATGCTATTTATTTTATACTGTCGCCTTTTGTCTCCTTCCCAGTTAAAGGGCCCTACTCCACCCTGTATTAAAGTAATATGTATTCAAGACTCCTCTTTTTTTTAAGAAAAAAAATAATCAAAGTAGGAGTATGTAATTTTTTCAAAAATTAACCATAAAAACTGGAGTAAAAAACTGAATCTTTAGATAATCTTCATGCAAAAAATGAATTTCATTTGAGACATTATACAGACTACAGCGCTAAATAACAAACTAACTTAAAACGAATCATGTGAATTCACAAATTTGACTAGAAAAACAGTAAGTTATAGTGATAAGTACCTAAAAGCAATTGCAATATCGTTTCCAAACTTCTCCAGGGCTTTATCCATAATCTCAAGAGGGGAAGCATTTTGAAGCTCCTCAGCCAATTTTTCATAGTCCTCTACTTCCACTTTTTCAACCACCTCTGCCAAAATTGACAAAGAAACAATAACCAAGGGCAAACCCGTCAATCACACTCATCAGGAATTAGATGAATTAAAGTATTAAATTCACATGCAGAAAGTTTAATGCCATTTTTTTACGTACCAGAAGCAAACAAGGTTGCTGCTGAGGGAACAACTGAATCGTTCCTCTTCGGCTCTGCATTCAACGGCTTCACGGCGCAACGCCTCCGAGAAAAGTTCACCGCCGTTGATCGGAGATGAGACCTATCCAAGGGCTGAAATGCCCCGAATTGTGCAGCTACAAGAGGACAAACCACGATTATACAAAGAAAAACTAAAATAAAAAAAAAGAGTGAAAAATCTCAAATGAAGAAAGAAATATTACCTCTGGGCTGCTCAAAAGAAGAAGACAGAGAAGAGCTATTAACTGGTGCAGGTGAAGAGGTGACAGAAAAAGCCATTGTTATATCTCTTTTTCTGTATGTATCAATCCACAAAACCCGTTAACAAGAAAAATATATGGATTTTGGCTTCTGGGTTTTGGATGTCTTTCGAAGGATGAAACGGAAAACTATATAAAAGTGAGAAATGAAAGGAGGGGGGGCGGCCTTGTCAGGTTCATTGTACCTGGACGTGTTTTGGGGCTGGAACGTGATCCGACGTGGCGTCAGATGATTGGGCTGGGTGTGTCGGGAAAACGAGACGAAGGCTAGTCGTGGTTGAGACGGAGTGCGAATTCTTCACCAGTCAAAGTTGCTTTAGATTCTTGTTGGATCTTCTTCTTTGAATCTTATTATTTTGAATAATTATTACTGAATATCAATTTCTTTCTTATTTGAATATAATATGTTAAATATATTATATTTGTCATCTATGCACCTTAAAATAGATTATATATTCCATAAGATAAATTAACCCCCACTTCCCCCTCCCCCCACCCCCCCCCCCCCACCCCAAAAAAAAAATTAGAATGTATATATATGCATAATTAATTTTTACAAAATTATTTATCAGAATTAATTCTTTTAAGAATTCAATATTCCAAAATGGTTTTGCCAAACTCAATCCAAATTAGCATTAAAGAGATCCTTTATAAAATTCCACAAGTAGTAGTAAAGTAATTGTGTATGGAAAAAGATTATTCCCACCTTTCTTTTAATGAAGAATAAAACAAATGGAAATATTTCTTTTCACATAGCTTTCTTTCTGAGACGATTTTTAAGTCCTTGCATTATTTCAAAACTCTCTAATTCATTTCTAACAAAAAATTTCTAAATTATTGGGCAACAAGCACCATCATTTTCTAAAATTGATAATTCACTTAACTAGCTCCCATTTTTTACGAAATATATGATGATCATTTAGAACCATTTTTTAATCGTAGACTGCTTAAATCGATCACTAAATAATCTATTTGTACGCAACTAAATATTGAGTTGGTTTTCGGCAATTGATAAATGTTACTAAAAAAGAATATAATATTTATCTGAATAAAGTTACGTGAAATTCAGTAATTGAGCTAAATAATTAATTAAGATCAAGAAAAGAATATTATTTAAAAGCTTAAGACAATAAGACAATCGAAGAACATGATCATTGTCATCAGCATGGAACCCACACAAAGAATACTCTGAATTAGATATTTGCAGCAAATCTTGACTCCCACTATTATTATTTATTATGATTGTGATGGACAAATTTCAGGCACCTAAGTTTCTACAACACGAAATTACGAGGATATACAAGCCAGACAAGAAAAAAATAAAAATAAAAAAAATAGAAGATGATATTGCCTCAGTGCCACACATCTTCAAGTGGTTTCAATCGACAAATTCCTTTTCGCCTTAGGTTCAAATTCGAGCACTCAATGGCTGTGAATTGTGATGTTTATTTTGCGACTATGACTTTCACAAAATTGACAAAGGCACATCCACGGGGCAAAACAATATGATATTTAATATGTTTTAAATATTTGGAAGATGAGTTTAATCCATTACAATTATAGTTCAAAAAATTCTTGTATTTCGATGATTATCACATTATCAAAGTAATACCACATGTATGTACATAAATGTCAATTATGTGCTACACGTTAGTGTTTAACAAATGTTAAATAACTAATAGACGAACAAATATATCACACGAAAAATTCAATTGAACCAAATTCATAATTTAATAGTTATTGTATCCATTTTTCTCCTGCAATGAGATGCACTATGTATGTTCTCAATTTTATCAATATAGGAGATTGGAAATAGAAAAAACACATAGAGACAATTGGATTGCCTGTAAGCAACAATAAATTCGTGTGGCAGTTGAATAATTTACTGAAAAAGATTATTAAAGCTACAAATTACATGCAAATCCAAACTAGACATTCTTATATATCTCATTCAAATACAATAAAGGTACCTTAAAAAAGATGAAGTTACCTGTCAGAAAGCAAGTACTAGGGGTCGCCAACTATAGACAAGCCCTATTTTATTTATTTGTATATGAAAATTGCAACTCTTATGGAACACCAAGAGTCATTGTTGTTCTGTTTTCTAATCCATAGTGGCACTTAAATATCCAATTAAAGACAATCATTCACCAAATAGTAGTAATAAAGTTAGTCCTGGACGGCTAATGACCACAAAATCGTGTATTTTCTATCTTTCACTCTGTTGCTTTCCTTTCGGTTTTGTCAAGCCCAAATTGCTTACACCCCTTTTCATTATGACTTATGAGCTCGCTCAATCCAAGGTTCACAAATTTTAACAGATTTTTTCTGGCATATGTGAGAGTACATTACTAATGTATGATTAATTTCTGTACAAGAGCAGCCCACTTTAGTTGTTCAACTCTGCAATCTGCATCTATTGTGTGGGAGTTACAATACTTATTAGTTTTGACCTTTTTCTTCCCTGGAAAAACGAGGGGAAGAAAGCTTGAGACAAGAACTGAAGCACCATTGCAGCAAACCTGGATTGGTGCAAACAGGTCTCTGCGGATAAAAACCCACTTACAGTAAGTAAATAAAGACTGGACAAAAAAGTTTCAAAACACACGAACGTAAGTAACTAATTTTTGCGCCAGAAAACCTGAAATTCTGATAATGAAATGTGCGTTGTCCCATTAACTATAATCCTAGGAGTAAGTGAAAACGGTTGTCAAGGAGGAAATAAATTGCGGTTGCAAAAGAAGTAACAAATGATAAGCACTTCAAGGCAAAGAGAATTCTATAAATTAAATATCTTTCACAGTTTCAGTGGACTTTGTTGTCCAAATTTTGTGCAACTTCTGAATTCTATCATTTTACAAATTGCCTCACTGCACAATATGTATGAAGAGCATAAGTTTCCGTAAAAAGAGGTCTTTAATTCTGTGCGCCGAGATTTAACACTGCACCGACAGCTCTGTTGGTAGGGGAAAGAATAGAAAAAATGGAATGAAATGCCTGTCGGATACAACAGTCGCAGGTATGCAACGCTCTCACCAGATCCAGGAAATCTTCTCTTGATGACTGCTTCAGTAGGACTGTGAATAAGTGCGAATTTAACCAGTTCCTTTCTTCCCGGTTGAGAATCCAACTTAATAGAGGATGACAATATACCAGCATATTTGTTCATAGAACTGTATCCATCGGATAACAACCAAGGACTCGAAGAAACCTCGCAAACTCCTGTGCAATGAAGAGACAAAAAAGCACATGTTTTTTAGCCCCTAGAACGTGCAAACAGAATTATATAGCCAAGGACCCTAGTTTATGCACATGCATGCAGACACAAAATACACAAGGCAAAATGCACCACCATTATGTCATCTACTACCACAAGATCATATAGCAAAGGGATGCCACCATGAAGTTGCATTTGTGCCAGTGTTGGTTGGATTTATTGAAATTCATTTCCCTCTAATGCAAATAGCAAACAAGGAAAAGGAAACGCTCACCTGAAGATGTCCTAGCGCATATTGGGCACGAGGCTCCGCCATAGAAGCTTCAAAATCAATGTAAAAGAGGTAATCAAAGTATCTGCAGGTGGAATTTTGTCATTTCTATGCACTAAACAATATGAGCGCTTACGTTAGCAACAAAAGTATAGCAAAGCCCTCAGAGGTGAAAGGTAGTGAACTGATTGAAGTACTTTCATTAGGCATTTTATTTTAATGTCTTCTTTCAAAATTTACTGAGATTGCAGCAAGAATTTAGGGGAGGAAGCAGAGTATTACACACTCTATACATTGACATTTTAATTTTCCTATTTGCCACTGATTTGTTAATCTTCTGGAAGGAGCAACATTTTTAAAGCGGCTTTCACTTGATAGTTTCTAATTAAATGTTCCTACTTTGCAAAAGTTTCAGAAAAATGGAATGTACAATGCAGCAGTAGAAGTAGGTTCAGCTGCTCCAGCTGTACGTAGCACCATATGGATCAACAAATTGGCAATTCAGGGCATTTGTGCAGGCTTACTTTTCAGTTAATTATCAAACAATGCATGTTTACATAGAAAAAAAAAAAAAAAAAGAAAAAAGAAAAAGACTACACAAGTAGCAAAAAAGACACATCCCTTTAAGTCAGACAGACATGTGCCTCCCATAACCATATAAGCTATACCAATAATGAGAAATAGAATATCTATTTCCAACTGGCCAATACGACATCAATCAATTAAGTGGGGAGCTAGGTACAAGCAAAGTCACTAACATTTTTTACACAGAAAAAAAGATCGACTATGTTCAGTAAGCTTAGGAATGATGACTCGACAAGCATCATAGTCCTGCTATAAGTGCTTGATTTAATGCCAGTTTGATTATGTCATGACAGAGAAAATCACACAGCAGCGGAACAGTCTGTTAAGATGATATGTTGCCAAACACAAATGCTTCAACTTAAGTGGATAATGATGTTTATCTATATGTTAGGTTTGCCTTATCGTTTTTTACTATTCTGTTCGACTCATAAACCAAATTATAAGCATCTGATGACCAGTCTAAAAAATTATCCTTATCTGTAGCCAAAATTTATAAGGCTTCTCAGTTGAATAGGCTTCAATTCATTCCTAACTTCAGCATAGAAATCTGGTTCCCAAAAGAGAGTAATATACTATTGGATAAATAAAGACACTCACGTGGCACTGCCCCTGTTAGAGTCATCAACAACCCTCAAAGGTCGCCTTTTCTGTGGCCGGCTTTCAATCTGTAGTATAATTTTACACTAAAAACAATTACGAAACGCTGATAAACAGGGAAAAGGCACAAATGACTTCTCACAAAGTCATATTACAATTACCTTTGACAAACTAATGCCCCTCAGAGCAAACACTGCTAAAGCCTTGAATAGGATTCCAGGTCCCTCTTCCAGACTGAAGACAATGCTAGTCTAAAATGAAAGAATGAATTCATTACAACAAATAGAGAGGCATGAGCCTGATAAAAGAAAAATACGAAAATACCTTATAAGGTCTATCTGTTCCTGGGATTATAGGTTCCCTCGCAAGTATCAGAAAACGGGTAACGTTGTCAGAATCATCCTGTTTGATTGATCATTGAACTAAATTAATTAGAGAAAAGTTGTTATATAATCATAATTAGTTTTTAAATTTAAAGCAATGAACAAAACCAGAAAAAGAGAAAGACATATGTGATAAGCCTGAATAAGGAGGAGCTTTATTACTATACGTGAGACCATTTTCATCTTACATTCGAGTGCACCGAGAAATTCATCAAGTTAGTTTTGAATATCAAACACATTTGGAATATGTCGGTGAAAGTGGAATGAAAGAGTACTAAAAAGGTTAGAAAAAGACATGGATATAAAATCTTTTTTTTTAGAAATATTATTAAAATTAAAAAAGAGGCAAAAATAAGATAAACATAGGGGAGTGTCAACAATTTATATATTACTTCTGATCTACAAGTAATGGGGGCAAACCTGAAAAGTTCTGGTGGAGCCTAATCTAGAGATGAAATTGGTAAGAAAAGTAGACCACTTTTGAGTGCAAAACCCTGCATTCTTAGAAGCACTTAAATGCTAAAATAGTAAGTTGCAATCTGCTAGAAGTCACATTTTTTATTCTAGATTTTTAAATAGGATAGGATCAGTCCCTCGTCCGGCTAATGAGACCTTGATCCCGAAGCCTTTGGAGTATACAGAGAAGGGGGATCTATTTCTAGAGGAAGAAGGGCATCATCTTCCTTTAGAGAAAGAGTAAAATCCGCCATAACTTTCCATTTTCTATTTTCTAGGTACCACCAAATGTACTGGTAGGTGGTCACGAAAATATTGTGGCTTTTTCTTAGAGACCACTGACACCACAGGTTCTACATGACAATTGTACATTATATCAATTGCGTTGTTAATGTGAGTAGCAGACGCCTATTAATGAGGCAAAGAAAACAAAACTGTGGTGAACTGATTACATGCATAATCCATCCAGGTAGTAGTGAATATCATTGCATTTAACAGGTTTCAATCAACATTAGCACAATAGAAAGGCAGTAAAGAGTCATAAGCTCTTCCCTCTTCTTTAGTTCAGTTATTTTCATTTCGTGCAAAACCTGCCTTCTAGAAAGGTCATGAAATCATTTAGTATGATTTTCAACGAAGTTTTTGGTAACAAAATTTAAATAAAAATACCAAGTCCTACTGCATATTTCCACTCCAAGAAGATGGAAAAGCAAATGCAGGTTTCAAACCAGAATGCAAGTGATTACATTACATAATGATTCTTCTATTAAAAGAAAATCTAGCATGCACGTAGTACAGAGCAGGAAGGTTGACATTAAGGTAGTATAAAACTTAAGTACACTATCGCACAAGTACATGAACAAGTAATACCATGCAAAGAAACTACGGTTAGAAGCCTAAAGGTACTGAGCACAAGGAATAAACACCATGACTAAGGCTTAATTCAAAGGAAGGTTTAACAAGAGGATGAGCCAAAACCTAACCTGTATTCTTTCAGAAAGAACATCCAGTCCATAGATTTCAGCAGCTCGAGCGCTTGCAACTGCTCCAGTCTCCCTCACACCTTCAGAGGCTACAATCTGTCCTGGTGTTAATGTGACACAAATAAAGACGCAAAAGGGTACAAAATTCGAAATGATACCTGAGCAGCAATAGCAGTATCATCAGCAGTGACTCTGGTCACACCCAACTCATTCAGAGTCGTCTCACACTGATCAAGTGCCTGAAAACCATCATCAGTTAATTTTTTTTGTATGTTTAAGGAAACAGATGACACATGGTACAGAATGTAAACCAGGAAAAACTGAAAAGGAAAAGTTCATTGCAAGATACAAGTGCCAAAACTGCCTTCTTTACAACATAAGAAACTTAGGGGCGTTCGGTTGGGGCTCTATATTTCGGTGCATTCTTGTTTTTAACCAACTTTTGGTGGGTCCATGTGGGTCTTTCTCATCCCCTTTTGTAAAATACGTGTAGTAGAAATTTGTTTTGAAAAACACAAACCCATTTTCCAAAACAGCCAAGGAGCTCTACACATACACCCACCATACACCACCTATACCTCCTTCTCCCTCATTTCATTCCTTTCTCTTCCACCCATCTCCGGCCTGCCATTGCCGCCACCCCTCCACCTTCTTCTTCCTCTCTTTCTGTTGCCGCCACCCCACCACCGACTTTTTCCTCCCTCCTTGACCTTCTCCTTCCTCCTTCCACCACCACTCCTTGCCTTTTTCCTCTCTTCTCATTGCCACTGCCCCACCACCCCCTTGTTCCTCCCCTCCTTCCGTGCCACCATCAGTCTTCTCGTTCCTTTTCTCTTGTTCCTCCTTCCACCACCACCCTTCCATCTTCTTTTTTCTTCCCCTCCTTTGAGGACCACCACCCCTCCACCATCTTCTTCCTCTCGTTCCCACCCTCACCGCCTTCCTCATTGTGCCCTATCCAACCCCAAGCATCAATTCCTCTCCCAGACACATCTCTTTGGTCGTTGGCCAACTGCCGTTCTTGGAGGTCATCGCTGTTGTGGCTTCTGACGAACTTGCTATGGTAAAAGGAGATGGAAGAATTAGGCTATGTTTTGGTTTTGCTTTGGACTGTGTATTGGGGAATGTGTTTGATTTTATTTTGGAAATGATTGATTTGGTGTATTTTTGAAAGAAGTTGACTTTGGCTTTATTTTTGGGGTAAACGTTGTCTATGTAGATATCATGTTTGCCCTTGTAGGATTTTGTTTGATTAAGGGTGTCACGCCATTATTTTATATTGTTATGTATTGTTTTTGTATTGATATGAAAATTAGATGATAACCAACCAAACAGCCCCTTAACTTGTCCAGCCATTTCAGAATCTGGTTTTTATTATACTACCTTCTCAAACATTTCATCTTCCACATAAAACCAAGCCTTGAAATTAAACCCACTGTTATTGGAACTTCAAAAATATTTGTCTTTTCTATGGACTCCCATTGCCATGTTGGCACGGCTTGAATCCAAAGACTTTGAGAGACTTACTTGATGAAGATAAAGCAGCTGCTATGCACCATTACTACTAAGTACTACTACTGTATCTCTTAGAAAGTAAAGTACTCCGAGTCAGAAGTGCACACGTGTGTAAGAGATATGAACGAATTATCACCTGTGGATGGCTCAACACACGCTTTAGCTCCTCCTTTCTAACCCCAGGCAATCCTAGAAGGCAGTGATTGACGCTCATCTGAACTTCCCCAACTATGTGAAGCCTATGACGAAGAAGCAAGTCATAGTTACGATGAATGCTCCCACCAACAGAATTCTCGATGGGAAGTACTGCTTTGTCCGCCAGCCACAACTCAACTGCCTGAGAAATGAATGTCAACAATATAAAGGTTTGTGAAAAGGTGCAATTATTGAGAAAGTAAAAGCATACTGTGAGAAACATCATAACCTTGAATGCAGCCTCAAATTGGTCACATGGAACAGTCTCGCACTTTGGGTATGCTTTTAGCGCAGCAGCCTCACTATACGCTCCTGGAACCCCCTATAAGAGGCAAAAAAATTATTCTAAGAAAACTAGGCTAAACATCTAGGCAATCTTACATAACAGAGTCAAAGATCACATACCTGATATGCAACACGAACCTTCTTACCATCACTGGAAGAAGAGGAAAAATCAGTTGCGGACAAGGGTTCTGCATTAAATATCATTATTATGAAAGTGTACACAAATGAAAAAGGGTAACTAAAGTAGTTCACCGGTGTAGCATAAATTTATATGGAATACACCATGTCATGGTTATGGCATTCTACTGTGACTACTAATCACAACAGAAAGCAGTTCATATATTCAAAGGCTGGCCTGCAGAATGATCATATTTTGTTAACAATTGGTATCTCACTAACTATAAGCAACTCCATATAAGTTAAAGGCGGCACTTTCTTCATTTACAATCAGAAAATAACAATATCATGAACTTCTCTGTGACCATTCGAAAGCATACACATGAAAATGACCATTAGAATGGCGAATCAATGAGTAGAAAATGGCAATCATAGCATGTAAAAGAAACCCTTGCAATGTCTGCCAAATACTAACAGCTAAAAGCACTCCAAACCGAACTATACCATTAGAGAAACAAAACTGATCACTAGAAAACTCCACATGCCATAACATGACACACTTTGGCGAGCAAGACTCCAAAGACATGCCGTAACATGACACACTTTGGCGAGCAAGATTCCAAAGACATACCAAAAATAATTACAAGTTAGATGCAAGTCAGTCATGGTCATTGCCAGGCAGTTATAGAGTATCAGATTTGAGGTTAAATTTTACACCATTTACAATACAAAATTAATGACATGTTATTTTAAAATAAACTCTTGAAGTATTTGGAAAAAATACGATAGAGTTTATAAGACATTAACAATGGAAATTTTATAACTAACACAGTCAAAATTAAAGGACTATGTTAAATTTCAAGAATAAATTAAGCTCTTTAATAACATCCTAACATCTTATTGAAATCCTCCTGTCCTAAAAAAGTTTAGCACACACTTAGAATATCTTATAAACTCTGAAAATGTTTTAAGGAGACCCAAACACCCTCTAAGTTTAACTCAAATTATCATAAGAATTCCAATATTGTCAATTAACCACATAGTGTCTTTCACTCGAATCAATCAAAATTACTCGCAATTAATCTATAATAAAGAAATGTTTTGGGCATAGACATCAGTCACCTACTTGGGAGAGAGTTTAAATCCTTGTGAAACCCTCCACCAAGAGTAATCTGAGTGGCTTCTTCAACAACAACAGGAGCTGAGGGAATCTCATCTTCAACAGGTGTGATTGCCCTGTGAGACAGACATTCCCATTCCCTTTGAATCCTCAAATGCAAGAACGCAGGTCGGCCACCCACGAAATCCGAAATGCCCAATTGAGGATATGGAGTGTTTTTCTTGTTATTACCACAGTAAACCAAGATTGGCGCAGCCTTCAAAGCCATGTCCTTTTGCTGTATCAATCCCCACGTGAAGTGATGCACTCACAAGAAGGAAAATTCATGAGAAAAAAGAAAGTAACAATAGAGAACCAGATAGTGTGTGTGATTGAAATGGATTTGTGAAGAATTTCCTTTAGTTTTGCCAGATGGGTTTTGGTAAAGGAATGTTGGCTACACGAATTCGCCGCTTTCCGTCTGTTTCTCTTCGCGTTAGTATTTGTGTTGGGAGGGAGAGCAATGGGAGAAGACTGGCGGAGGAAGGGGGATGAATCAGACATAAATTAAAAAGTGATTATCTGGAAGCATATCATACGTGCCTGTTTATTGATAGTTATATTAAACACCAACAATTAAACATATTTATATTTATATACATAAATAAATATACTCGTATTTATTTATTTTTAATACTACTGATAAGATTGATAGATTCTATTATTATTGAACCAATTATTTTTTTTTCTTTCCTTCTTTACCATTTTTTAGTATATGTTACAAGAATTGATAATAAAAAAGCATTGTCATTTTTAGGACGGAGGTATTTGGAGTGGTGAACTTCTTGCAATATCAAAAGCTATGTGAAGTTGATTGTAAAAATTGTGTTTTTAAATTAGAATTCACTGACTCATGAAATTTGAATGAGAAATTTTTTGAGGTGGTTTGGTTTCACTTTCAAAATCATTTTTATGTTTTCAATATTCTTCAGGTTTGAAGATATTTTCGTTAGTTTTTTATGTAAAAATAATAATATATTTTAATTAATTGTGTTTTTATTAATTATAAAAGTTAGAAAATAAAAATATATTTATTTTATATTTTTTAATAAGTTTAAAAATTAAAATCATTCTCAAAAAATATTGAAAATGCATTTTATTTTATTTTCGGAGAAACATTTCTAACTATAGGTTTGAGTCAAGAAAGTATCCTCGTTGCCCCAAAGCTTTTCTTTGTTGCAAGTTAGAGACCATCATTTATAACTACATAGTTTTTTTCCATACTGAGACATTACGTGGACACTAAAATTTGTCCCCATCAAGTGGTAATGCCACAGAATTCATAGTATTGGCAGGTGAAAAGTTCCCAACAAGGGTTGAAATTCTTGAGAAGGACAGCAAATGATGAAGAGATTTTGCAACAAATTTGTCTCCAAGTAGAATTTCCATTGCGTGTAAAATTTCAATTTCCAAGAGAAACGTAGATTCGAAACTTGCATCAAATCGTCTTGAATTTTACATCATAAACAGAAAATCATTCTGCATTAACAACAAAAGTGCCAACATTTAAAAATTCTGTTGATACAAAAACCTGTCTCTGAGTTGACGTATAAAGTCAATTTTTATTGAAACACTGAGAAAAGAATACCCATGATCTCATACAGTACAGAAAATGTATTTCCCACCTATGCCTTCCCCAAAAACTGATGCGTAACTAACATCAGCAAGCAGGAAGTATTTATAATCTAGAAAATCTTGATCCAATGGGGAAGTAAGACAGTGGAATTGGTGGGCTTTTGGCCTTGCTATTCTTCGTCTTCTGTGCCCCATTTTGATGGGCTTTGATTTGCTTGTTTAGATCCCTGTCATCTCCTTCGCAAGAAACCCTGGCTGAATCCCTGAAACAAACAGAGAATGTGGAGAAGAAAGGCATTATAATAGTTAACTCTGTATAGTAATTGGAAGCTCTCCAAGAAACAAAATGGAACCAATCAAACGTGACGAATCTTCTATTCTTTGTTGAAAAATGGTTGGTATACGATACAACCTTTGTAGACTTTCAGGGATGATGTCTTCTCTATTTATACTCTGAGAAAAGGATAGGATATCTTGAACCCCACGGCCTGATGCTGAATTCCACAATGGTCAAGAAATCCCACCTCAGAATTCCTGGAGGCTTCTAGACAAGCTCATTTGTTACACTTGTTGGGACCACTTGAGTCATTTCCTAGGGCTTATACAATGACAAAGATGGAAGGGATTCGTACATTTCTTTTGATATTTCGGAGTCCTAAGGATGTTGAAATTCCACGCATGTCTCAAAATTTCTGGAATTTATTCATTGAGTGCATGCTTGGAATTCATAATCAGTAGAAAATAGAATGATAGCTCCAAATTTGCTGACATAATTTGTTTAAATAGAAAAATTAAGTTAGCGGTTAGATATTCACAAAGCACGTTGAAAGCTATAAACAAACATCAAACTATGAGATTTGTCTCTTGTCACGAGGGTAGTAGCATTACTAATACCAAAGCTTTATAAACTATTCGTACAAATTTAAAATATTTCATAAATGAGTGCAATGATATTAGGACCTAAATCTTTTTCTATTAGGATATGATATGTGTGAAACGAAAAAAAGAAAATTGCGAAACGCTGTTGTTTCTGCAAAGTCATTGTTTGGGCTTCTTATTTTAGGCCTGGGTCCACCTTGAGTTCACAAATACTAACGTCTGATCCATTTATTTAAGCCAACAACTCTATTCATAAAAAAATACGATCCAACCCAACCCAACTCTTCCAACTTCAAATTTTTGAGATCGAATCCAAAAAATTGTTGGGCATTTGAGCAAGTTTTCTTTCCGGTTTTCGACCCAAGTTGCAATATGCAACCCGTGCATTGGCGTTGCAGAATTGAATAAACTGGTTAGTGGATGGCGTGATTGAACTGCGCAAGCCAAGAATCCACTTTTTATCTTTTTCTCAACTCTGTGGCCCGTGGGTAAAGCTACAGAGTCCCATGCTCTTAAAATATAGGAGGGGCAGTTACATGTCAAACGTGAATATATAGCGAGATAACTGGTAAGTATTCCAGTGAGATTCATTCAAAATATACTATAGTTCCCAATGCGCTAAAATCCAGGCTTTTTAAAAGCAGAGACACTCAAGCTAACCCAAAACTTGGAAACATTGACAGAATTCTGGCGTCTTTATGAGTTGTGATTTTGGGGAATCCGTATGGATTTGGTCCGGGTTGACCCAGACACGTCCCCTGTTCTCAGAATGCCCATTCATCTATCATCTTTTATCATCCTGACGGCACAACTTTGAGCAGTAGCAGTAGGCCCACTGGTGCAGCAAACCACAACCCACCATTACAGTTTAATTTTCCCTTTCCTGTACACCTACACTTTCGAAAATAGCCGTTCCCTTTTAAATCATGAAATCACTATTTTAAATCAAGATTGGTCAACCCAAATCTCAAATAATGACTCTCCAAAATCCTACTATTGTTTTTCTTCTCAACAGTCAACATACTGTACTTTTATTTTAAGGCGAGGTATCCTCCGCATAATTCGTTATTGGTCTTTTATTTGATTCTTGCAGAATTAAAGTATCAAAATGTAAGCAATTGAAAGGGAAGAGAGTCTAAAGAAAAAAGAATAAACGAAGAGCATGGGAAACGGCGTAGTATAGAAAATATCCAGCAGCTGCACAATAAAGATTTTCTAAAAGTCGTGCCCGATTGGAGCTGTGGTACAGGAATGAATGAATATTTACTAGCAGAACACGACAAATTTTCACACACAAGAAAAGGGAGGAAAAGGGCAGATTCAGGAAACAAAACACCCTCGCATTCATCAAAATGTCCAAGTCGTCAACCACTTCGACGGCGGCGGCAACCGTCATGCGGCCTCAAGACTACGCTGACAGCCCCGTCCACTACGCCGTGGCCATAGGCGATCACGCCACCCTCAACAAACTCGTTTCCTCCTTGCCCAAACTGTCCGACCCCACCCGAATTCATACCGAATCCGAATCACTGGCCCAAGAACGCCTCGCCGAACGAATTTCCACCGCCATCGACAGCCGAGACAACCGCCTCAAAGAAACCCCACTCCATCTCGCCGTCCGCCTCAACGACGCCGCTGCCGCTCGCTTACTCGTCGCCGCCGGAGCCGACATCTCCCTTCAGAACGCCGCCGGGTGGAACCCCCTCCAAGAAGCACTCCTCCGTCGCTGCCGGCGATCGTCTCTGCCCTTGTCCAGCACCACCACCTAGCCGCCTGGTCGAAGTGGCGGCGGCGCCTCCCCCGCCTCGTCGCAGCCCTGCGTCGCATGCGCGATTTTTACATGGAGATATCCTTCCATTTCGAGAGCTCTATAGTACCATTCGTCGGTAAAATCGCTCCCTCCGACACGTACAAAATCTGGAAGCGCGACGGCAACCTACGCGCCGACACCTCACTCGCCGGCTATGACGGCCTCAAAATCCAACGCGCCAACCAAAGCTTTCTTTTCCTCAGCGACATTAATTGCAATAATACACTCGATATGGACATACCCCAAGGCTCCCTCCTCATCCTTAACCACGACAAGAAAAAAATCTACGACGCATTTGAGAACGCGGGGAATCCATTGTCGGACACTGACATTTCAAGTTTCTGCAATCAAACCAGCGTTTATCGTCCCGGAATGGACGTCACGAAAGCTGAATTAATCGGCCGTACGAATTGGAGACGACAAGAGAAAACGGAAAATGTAGGAGAGTGGAAAGCTAGGGTTTACGAAATTCACAACGTAATCTTTACTTTCCGTTCACGCAAAGTGAACGCTGCAGAAAATAGAGATGATCCCCTCTCGCCAACTTGCATTTTGCCGTTGGAGATTGACGAGGAGTCCGATGAGGGTTTCATAGTGGCGGAGAATCCAAGATTTAGCGTGTCTAGTGATAGGCAACGGCGCCACAGCAGCTTTGTTAGGGAGGAGAGGGAGTTTGTGACGGTGTCCCGGAACAGTGTGGATATAATTCCGGCTGGTTCGAGGAGAAAAGCGGCGCCACCGTGTACGGTTGATAGGCTTGTGGCCCCACCGCAGACTAAGGAGAAAGAGTACGCGAAGAGTTTGCGGCCGATGGTTTGGCTGACGGAACAGTTTCCGTTGAAGACGGAGGAGTTGCTGCCGTTACTCGATATTTTGGCTAATAAAATTAAGGCCGTTAGACGAATGCGGGAGGTGCTGACGGCGACGTTTCCGCCCGGGACATTTCCCGTAAAGGTAATGGTCAAAATCGGTAATAAAGTTTTTTCTGTGGGTCCCCTGTTTTCTTATTCAGTGAATGCTTTTCCTTAATTCACTCTTTTCATGCCTAATAATAATAAGCAACTTCCTTTGCTTTAGTAAGGCTTTTCAATTTGATATGGAAGCATCTTAATGGGCCTTTTGTCGGCCCGTAAAGCCCACTTCCATTTACATTTAACCTCATCTAAAATTTATTTATTTTTTTATTTTTATTAAATGACAGTATTAAATTAAATGTTGTCACATGGATATTATGAATAATGGTACACGTCCCCCTTTTGATTTGAAAGTTTAAAGTTCAAACAGTCTAGATTGATTTTGAAAAAAAAAAAAAATTCTAAAAAACTTTTTGATTCTTGAATCAGGTTGCAATCCCTGTGGTTCCTACAGTGAGAATGGTAATAACATTCACAAAATTTGTTGAGCTACAGCCACTTGAAGATTTCTACACTCCACTGTCAAGTCCGAGGCAATTTGCAAATGTAAGAGGCGGCGAAGATGAGAGTACTAGTGGTGATAATAGCAGTTACTTCTCGTGGTTGAGAGGCGGCAGCCGCCATCAACAGAGTAGTACTGGCGGCGGGCAGGCGGTGGATCCGTTTGTGATTCCGAGTGGGTACAGTTGGAGTAGTTCTGAGGACAAGAGTAGGAAAATGAAGAGGTCTAAGTCTACGAGGAAAACAAAGTGAACAAAAAACAATGCTTTTTAATGTCTTAATGATTTGCAGATTTTAGTTTTGTACATAAGTTCCTCAATTTTGATTTACCAAAGTCTTGAGGGCCGCAAGAAAAAAATTTTAGGACTTGTGATTTCTCAGGCATCAGTTTCTTGTGATGAAAAATGGGAAGTGAAGAAATGTTGTAGTTATACCAGTTTGTAGATTGGGGTTTTTTGGTGGTCCAAGTGGGAAGCTGGCGGATGGTGAAACTTACCAAACATTGTTAAATTGAATTAAAGCCGAGTTGTCTTCTTAAATGGTTCAACAGGGTTCTGGTTTTATTATCTATTTTGAAATGAAAGTGCTTATGAGTTATGATCCATAAAACAAGCAAGTACATAGTCCAGTTTACAGATAAATTTTCAATTATTTTATTTTGTATTTTGTATCATACATACACTCAATATTTATACAATTATTTCCTTAAATGTATGATCAATATGTAATATAAAATATAATAAAAAATTGTAATAGAATCAAACAGTAAAACTATTCTTTGCACGGAAAGGATCTGGATAGCCATCTATTTCGATTACTACTTATAACAAAAAGAACTACCTCAAAGTGGTGGGAACAAAGTTAAAAATAGCTGGCTAGTCTTCAATTTATTTTCTTTAATATATCTTTATTCCCTTTTTTTGGTTCCCCAAGTTGCTTCTTCCTCTGTTGTTGAAAGGAAAAGGAAAAAGAGAGAAAGAAAAAGGGAAAGACTAATTATATGTTTACACGCAAATAAAGAGCAGTTGAAAACAAGTTCTTTATGAATAAACCAATGTGATCAAAGAATGTACCCTAATAATGTCACAGGATAGAATCAGAAAGTGATGGAACCAGAAATCCTAGACTAGAAAGAAAAAGGAAATATGCAATCATAACTATTTCTCCAACACTGGTCCAAGTCTGTGCTCAAAAGGTTCTCCATTGGTTCTAAACCCAATGAAGCTCTGTACTAAAGTGTCACGGATTAATTCTTTTAGATATTATATCTAAATGGCAAGCACTAATAATCCATAAAATATTGAATTGAACAGCCAATAATAATAATACATCACAGGCTAGAATGCTGAAACTAGAAATACAAGATGAAGTTAAATAAAACACAGACAGCCACTAAAGTTGGTGTAATACATCGAAAATCCCTTTGACACACAATTCCAGCATATTCAAATAATTTAATTCTTTATTTTAAATGATATTTTATTTTGTATTTCAATAACATTAAAATATATAAAATATTGATGATATCATTTTATACACTTGATATATATTAATGTTATTAAAATAAAAAATAAAATATCATTTGAAATAAAAAATTCAAATTATAGAATCCGACACCCATGGTAGACAAACAAAGCTGATGCATACAAATGTTTAGTCACATATTGCTAAAGAAAAGAAAAATGAAGAGACAATACAATATGTGCCCAACAAAAACATCGCTTCAAAAGACAGTAACTATTGAGTTGGCATGTCTTCTAAATAAAGAGCCAATTAATTGAAAAGTACAGCTTCTCCACATGCAATCTCTTCTTAATCACACTCTTCATCAGACACCCCAAATGTCTGCCTCTAAACCTCCTCCTCAAATCCTGGCTTGTTTCCTCATTTGAGAGCCTCCCCAAACTAAGGCTTCGGATCTATCTCCTTAACAAGGTAACCTTCTTCTCTCTGTCTGTTCCTTTGAGCGACCATCTTATATTCTATCTAATTCTCACTGGTTCAAATAACTCATGAGAACAGTAAATCTTTCTTTAATCAATGAAAGGAAGCTTCTTTCATATATATCCAGCAAATGAAAACTTAATCTTTCTAGAAACAGAAGTAACAACAGGGTTTGTATGTCCAATCTGTGCAGGCGGATAAACAACAATGGCTGCTGAGGGACCGAGCTGGGCAGATCAATGGGGTGAGGGAGGGATTGGTGCCATGGAAGATGACAGCTCTAAGAGCAACAAAGACAGCGGCGGTGACAAGAAAGTGGCCTCCTCAGCTGGATTTGGAAAGGCCAAAGCAGTGGCCGTGGCAGGTGCACAGAAGGTCAAGAACGGCACGTCAATGGGCATTAAGTGGGTCAAAAATAAATGCCAAAAGAAAACATCTTCCTCGTGAACAAGAAAGAGATTCAACGGAAAGAGCATAATGTATGATTATTTGATAGAAATTTCTATGTTTTAGAATGACTTATCTGGTTAATGATTGGCCAAATGTGGTATTGCAACATAAAACTAGACACCACATTGAGGAAAAATCAACTCCCTGCTCCTTAATTAGATATTTGTATTACTAGATCAAAATAATAATAATAATAATAATAATAATAATAATATAATAATAATTGTCATTTGCATAAGATAACACAAAATAGTTCTATGACACTGAAGGATTATACCTACACAATTATTGTTTTTTTTTTTTTTTTTCTCGTTTCGTTTTTAATACTGTTGATTATTATTGTGGCCAGACCGCATAAGATATAGTCTGATTAAGGTTAGGTTGGCAAATATTGATTGTTGAGACATACGAGTGTTTTATCCATTAGATTATCTGAATTCATTAAAAATTCGAATGTGCTTGTATTTCGGTTTGAAGTTGGTAAATCGTAATTTGCTTCCAAAATTATTGAAAAATAAAAATAAAAAAGCATAAGTTCAAGTTCAGGTGCTTTACATTCCCAGTTTTCAATTCCATTGATAGTAGAACATAAAGAATCATATGTAATAATTTTCTTCTTTACTAGTCAAATAACTCAAACCCAAGGTAATGGACCGTTGTAAGTCCCTTTAATGGTTACTAATAATATTTTAAGGGGAGAAGCTTAAAAAATAATTAGTAATGCAACGTTACTCTTTTTGTATTAGGTTATTTATCCAATTCTTCTCTTGATATTCTAATTAGAATATCTATTTAATAAACAAAAATGGTATGTAAAATCTCATGTAAGTTTATTAGTCGAAGAAAAAATAAATGCAAATAGACACTCATTTCAGCCTGGCCCCAGTACTCCTATGGGCCAGATTCATTCTTCAAATTATTTGGCCCAACAAGGACGGGGCTGGACTTGGACTTAACCCAACTTACCTCTAGCCCAAAACCACTTGAACCCAACCATGAACACCTTTAGCTAGTCAAAAGTACTTCTAAAACCCCACCAACTCTATTTCTTGGTTACAATGTAAAGTAAAAGAAATTTATTAAAACATAGTCAACTTTGTCTATTCTTGTATTTCCGTTCGTAGTCCTATTCAATTCAATTACTTCTCTTTTTCTTTATCTTTTGTGGCTTTATTAGATATTTCTTTGAAGTTTCATACATGCATCTCTATTTTTAACGTGTAATAAGGATCAAAATTTAAACATGCTTCCTTAATTTAAGGTTTAAATGTGGCCAGAAAGGTGGAAGGTGAGGGGCAAAAGGGGCTCAGCAGTTTCACGTGAAAACGGTCAGTGGGATGTTAATGTTGTGTGTCGTACCTTGAAACCCAAACAAATAAACAGTTATGTAGTAGTAGTATCGGGTACACATATTGATGTAGCTTGGCTTGAGATTAAGTTCAGATTACGGGTTGATTCAGTTTAATTCTTAACGGTCAAGCTACACTCAATAGAATATTCTGTACCCAATTAAAAAAAATTGATATTTAAATTAAATTGAGTTTTAAAAAATATAATAAGCTAAATAAGAATAAATATAACAAGAATATCAAAAGTCGTATTATCTGCGTTTACCAAGTAGGTAAAGAGTATTTATAAGTGATAGTCAGACATCAAGCATGTGATCGGTTGGTAAAATATTTTCATAATATTAATTTTTTTTTGAGAGACAGTGTAATATTATCAATGAATGGCCTTACAATTTGGGTGTTTGGGTAGATACTCGACCCGAATAAAATTACACAAATTTGACATGTTGATTAATTATGAAGCACAAATCCACATTAAAGAGAGGGACAGCTCCTGGGGGCTACGGTTTTTTTTCTTTTTTCCCATGTTCCAAGTCTTTTTCAAAATTGAAATTTTTTGTATGCATATGTTGTAGTCTTTTGTTGTCTACGTTTGTTGTATCTGGTCTACGTAGAGGATACCTGGTTTATAAGTACAAATCTTAATCAAGTATACATGAGTAGGAAAGAAACTGGTAGAAGAAGTCAGAACTCAAAGCAGAGGCATTCTGTGGCCCATGTTTTTAAAATTTGTACCCATTTCCTCGAACAGAATAACATGGGCTAAAGGCCCCGGCTAGTTGCGGGTGGCTCCTTTCAAGATCAAAGATCTACTGTAAAATTTACTTTGTCTCTGCAAGTTAATGCTACTCATGATTTTCGTTGTTCACACAATCAATCAAGGTAAAAGAAAAGAAAATGAAGATGTACAACAATGATCTGGTGAAACCAATTTTAAGTTTATCCTGTGTTTATTGGACAAGGAAAGATTAATTTGAAATCATTGGTTATCGAACTTATAATTTATCAACACCAGACAGCTAGCTCATTCCTAGTAACATAATCATTCTTCATGAAAAAAAAAAAAAAACACTTAAGAGAGCCACAAAAGCAAGAAACAGAGTGAAAATGCGCGTTTCATATATATCCCACGATAGAAACATCAAATCATAGCTGCTGTGGAAATATATGCATAAGGGATTTCATTTATAATCTTGATAAATCAAATCTTTAGTTTTCTTTGCTGACGGTAGAAAATTGTGCCGGAATATCAGGACATCAACTTGCCAAGAAATATCAAATTTTAGACCAAGAACTTTTATGAGGTTTGAAATTCAGATGCAGGTGTGATGGTGTTAACATGCCTTTTCCCCGACCTCATAAATGCATATTGAAGGCTCCAGATTTGCTCCAGTGATCTTTTTCATCGTTGCTTGGCTTTTGAGTAAATATTCCCTCCTTTCTGTTGTTGGGTTGTTGGCAAATTCAATGCTTGGTTCTGTAAATCACACCCCCACCCCCACCCCCACCCCCATGCGACCCCCCCTACCCCAACCCTCAGGTCTCTCTTGTATATATATTGGTGTCGAGTAAGTGATATATAATCCTCATGAGTATCATATTCCTCACAAATGCAATTCTCTGCAATCTTCTTCAGAGCAGTTTTCATATAACCTTTTGCTCTTTCATGAGGCAGTTTTTTATCATGCAGTCTAATAGGTTCAAAACTTGTCCCCCCCGCCCCAACCCACACACACACACCCCTTTTTTCTGCTAGGAAAGATATTTCTTACATGGGATTTGATATATTTGTAAGCGAGACATCCATCCAGAAGGGAAAACAGTAGAGTGATAGAGGCGTATCAATCAGTAACACACGAGATATTGGTGCGGTTCAATTAGAAAGCCGTGCTCTGTAGGTGTAGAGCTCGGTTATTTGATTGAGCCGTGCCAATATCACGTATTTATACTACTACTGATGCTCATACGGTGCCCTATCACTCTTTTTCTTTCCATGCAGTCCCAAAACAGGTATTCTACTATTTTGATTTGTTTCTCTTTTTCTGTTAAGGCATATATTGCTTGAGCTAAAAGCTTCTATTTTCTTTGGACAAATGTGACCTAGATGTAACAACATGTATGGATGGTGTAGACCTTAGTATTACAGAGTTTATAATTCTTCTGTCTATAATTCCTAAATACTGTATCTAAACCTGTACTTCTGCTCTTCTTGTTGTGGGAAAGATATAACCAAGTTATGCTTTTGTCCACATTAAGAAAAATTTTAAGTCCCTGCAGCTCCAAGACCCTTTTCAAGCATAAAGAAGGTTTTTACCTTAAACCTAGTACAGCTGTAATACTTCAGTTACCAGATCATTTTACACTAGTTTCCTGTTTTACCAAGCTCTAATATCTAATTATAATATGTGTACTCTAATAAAGGATTGAATTTTAATTCAAGAAACTTTTTGTGAAAAGATGTCAAATTAAATTATAATTTGACATTACATTTAGCAACTTTCCTCTACCTAAAAGGCTTCCTACTTTTTTGACGAAGTGATTGTGGTAGGTGTAAGAGTATCTTTTTTTCATCTCATCATAAAAGCCACTTCAAAGGAGCAGCAATGTTTTCCAAGTTGAGATGCTGTTGAAATCCCTTCATTCTTTTTCTAAATACTGCACAAGTAAACTAATCCCATTAATAACTGTCTGATTATTCAAATTATGAAGTATGAGTATTAATTCCTAGATTAATTCAACAGATGCGCTGGGATGAGGCATCTACATGTAGCCATCATCTCTTTCACCTGTTCCTTAATTAAGCATTCATACCCTACTTGCCGCAGAATGTTGACTTGGCACATCATGGGGAGGCTTGAGCATATATAAGGAATTTTCAAACAAGCATGTAATTTATACATGGACAAAACAAGACATCACATGCAAGTTGTAAATTTCCCTATCCTCATGTTGCACTACATATGCTTGGGACGAGAAAAAGTGCATTATACAACAGATATACTACGTGCAGATTCGAGGAAACAAATGAGATGCAGAGCAACAAATATCCTTGACTTAGCAGATGGATTGCGTGCAAGAGCTTGAGGCTCCACCCTAATGAGAAATCATCATTGTTGTCCCCCCAAATCAATCACTTTAGTTCCAAAATCGCTGCACCAGTACAACAATAAGTGAAACACTTTTCCATCACCATTAAAAAGCAGCAATTAAAACAAAGAAACTTTGTCATATACTTCAGTAAAAAATGAAGTAACTAGTGGAAGGCATGAGTTTTCTGATTTCCACCTTCGCAGTCAGTCATCGAACAGTTTCCCACCATGAGGGGACTAATTTTGGTTTGTCCCTGCAGAAAAATTTACCATTGCTCCTCATAGCTATGATATGTTCCTGATGATGGTGTATGGACAAGGAGAATAAATTTCTGTTACTTAACTTTAACGTATTTAACAACTAAAGAAAATTCTCATACAATAGCATTCTGACCAAGAAATCAGTGACAAATAAGATTATACATGACACTACCAGCCTCAAAAAGTCCCTTACTTTGTGTCCTCTGGTTCAATAGATTTATCTAGATCATCATCGGGTAATGAATTACTCACATGAAGAGGAAATATCATTTTTCTGCAGGAATAGGATCACTGAGTGCTTGTACTAATCTTCATAAAAGCAGGGGACAGAGATATAATGCCAAATTGATGCTAAAGAAACAAATTACTGATCTGGCCTTTAACAGATAATAATCAAGATTTTTATTCTTGTGGCGTATAATTAGGCAGAATGAGGTGGTACATAATGTTATTAAGCGTGGTCTTTGAGAATTATTATAGGCTTCCAACACAAGGGCCCATGTGGTAGATTTCAGTACTAAGAAATCCACAATCTGGTCTGCAAACATTTTAACCACTAACATGACTGTAGATCAAAGCCAGTAACTGGAGGACCATCACAGTTACTTCATATTGGATGCTTTGGGATACAAAGCTCACTTGCTATTGGTCAACTCACAGAACTCAAACGTCTAAGGATCGTGTGTCCCTTTTTCGGAGCTTGTCCAGAATCCTGTTATGATTGTTACTTCCTGAAAAAAAAAACAAAAAAGAGGAGGAGAAGAAAGATTCTTGTTCTCCCACATGCCAAAAATCGAACATTCAGCAGCATTAGCCACCTAAGGTTATTACACTTGATTCACCTGCTAACTCGTACCTATGACCAATAACAAGAACAGATGATTATTACAGATAGCTGCAAAGCAGCTGACATATTAGTGGATGGTGCAGCACACCAATCCTTGACCAATTGAGTTTAAGCTATTGTCGAATACCAGATTTCAGGAGATTATGATAGAAACTACTTACTGGTGCTAATGTAGGATTCATTTGTCGGTAGTTGGAGTCAATAACTGAGGCACTTAAGGTTTTCCGAATTGTTAATAATCATGATGGTACTTATTGACCATTATGCAGCAAGAAGTCACTGGCAAATAATGGAGAAAGATAGCTAGATATGGCACATAGGGTGGAGAGACAAAGGCATGGTGCAGCAGGTGCAGCAGAAAATAAATCCAAGTATTCAAGTATTAATGGCGCACACTTGATGTGGTCATAGCTTTCTTAATCTATCTTTCCAATACTTTGTACCATTCATTGGAAGACCTAGAGCTGATTAGCACACTGATACTAATTAATGAAGAATGGTCCATATTCAATATTCAGATTGACTTTTAGATGTAAGACTGGACTTGAAACAATCAGCCCTAGTCTAAAATCTCTGAGTGAAGGAGATGGTAAAATTGAAGTGGCAGCACAGTTCAATAGCATAGATATTGCAGAAGGGTATCTGCAATATTTAAAACTTCATCATCTTTGGTTTAATCAATAATACTTGTAAAGATCATTGCTTCAGAAATATAAGAACTGATGCCATTTGCATGTACTGATTAAAGAATCAAGAATCGGCATCCCTTCCCTTTACTTGTGTAACCTCCCTTCACTAGGAATCTTCCCTTCAAGAATCCGCATATCTTCAACTTTTGTCATATTTTCATAATAGTCCATGAATTTGCCGTCAAAAGAACAACTCCTCATGGGTTATTGAGAAAATTCTCATGAGACTTCAAAATGACTTTTCAAGTTTCAACAAGACACAACATATATATACACATTCAATAAGAAAAGAAAAGGGTTTGATTGCATTAGTATTCCCATGTATATTACTCTTTTCTATGTCTAATTAACATGGTTTTTTGAGTTTGATTATGATTTGGGGTCAAATTGATCGGGAGGTTGGAAGCGAGCCCTATCCTATATTTTAAAATTTATAACATGGGTCGAATGACATATTAGTCTAGTTAAGACCTTCTAATACTTTAGTAAGTAAAGAGAGCGAAAGAATAAAAATGAAAAATTTAGATACGAATTACCTTATGACAGAATTGGACTATTTATATAAAAAAAAGATTATGTGAATTGAACATGCCCTTCACAAGTGTCTTCGCATGGGATGATCAAAGGTTAGGTCTCATTAGAGGGTGAAGCTTCCAAATTGAACCCGATCATAATTGAATTGGATTTCGACCAGTGTAAAAACAGACTGATTTTTGACCTGATTTGGGATTAAAAAGGTAGCCAGGGCATAATTGAAAAACTAGGGCAGCATGGTTTCTTCCCAACGGTTGGGTTTGATAGTCTGTTTTAAAATGAAAAACATATCTGAATTTTCTAGAATTTAAGGACTTCAATTTGACTTAATCATTTACGTGTTAAATGATTGTCTCATTCCCATGCAAAACACGCTTGAGCTTTAACATTCTCTTCTCAAATTAGTAAGAGTTCAATAACATAATTAATTTATAAACGATTAACCTTTAACATTTTCGGCCAATATGTATTGGCGTGCACCTTATGCTCATAAATTAATTTTTCTACGGCCATAACGATTCCAAACTTAAGGAAGCTATATAATCTCATCTTCATTTTTACCAAATAATGATTATTAGACATAATTATATTATTATCATTTTCATATTAGCGTTACATGTGATTCCCTAAGAAACTAATTAAATGATTTTTTTTTTCTTTATTTTTAAAGACATCGTCCATTTATTTAAATAAATTTACTCAAGAATGAGAGAAAATAAACGGTAATTATTGAGTGCCAGATTTTGGAAGAATGAGTAAAACTATAATATTCTCTAGAACATAGAGTAACATAATCAAATTAACTAATTTTCATTTCATATGCCCTAGTCAGATACAAAATAGTCAATTTGCCCACATCACACACACAAAAAAAAAAAAAAAAAAAAAAAATGAAGAAGAAGAAGAAGAAGAAGTATTCCTCTGAACCTGCCATTAATTTCTTTAATACTTCCAAGTCCTAATAAGTAATACCTAAGAAAAGCCCCAAAAAGGCCAGCTCTGACAACCAAAGATTGTGATCTGGGTCGGGGGCGAGTTCATTTAGTACACAAAAGGATCATAAATAATAAATATAAAAAACCAACCCCCAACCAGAAGCTCAAAATAGAACATGCGATGATGTTGACCCATGGCGTCGATCTTACTCTTGGATATGCTTCCACATGATATAGATGATGATAATGATGTATTTGATTTATTCAATAAAACCAGTCTTAGTTAAAATGGCATCCCTCAGTTTGCTGAGGTCTCTTCCTTTGAGTGTCCTTCCAACTCCTTCACACATTGAGAATGAAGCAATCTGAGTACTGGCAAGCCTTCTGGCCAAATATTCATGGGGTGGGACCATCTCATCATCATCACTACTCTCTGCTTCATCAACTTTACCATGACGAAATCTCCTACATCCATCACCATAATCATCATCATTATGTGCATCACAAGCTTCAACCCACAAGTTCTTTTTACACCTTTTCTTCAAAATCCTGGACCTGTCAGGAATGTCCACAGGGGCTGATGACTGGTGACGAGCCACACATTCGGTGGCGGAGAACTCCTGGTGCCCACCACCGTCGGCGGTGGCTGTTGGGATGGCGTTGAAGCGGCATGCAGATGACGATGAATCACATGCGAAGTTCTTTCTTGTGTTTGAGTTTGAGCCTTCTCTTGCTTTCACCATAGCCCACACCTCCTCTTCTTGAAGATCTTCACTTTCCAAAACCGTCTTTCTGCCTCTGCCGCCGCTGCTGAAGCCACCAAGCGAACCGTCCATGGCTGCCGTTGAAAGTTACAAACCTAGAACTGAAAATGGGAGCAAAAGCTTGAAATGCACCACAAATCCCACCAGCCCACTATATATAGACAAGGAAAGGAGGTGTTTGTTGGTGTGGATAAAAGTATTAATGTTATATCGGGAATCAATGTAAGAGAACATTATCTTTAGTATATTCACGTATAAAATATTTTTAAATATATAATTTGCATTAATTATATACACAATATATATCATAAAAATTAAAATAAATATTAATAATCATGCTTCTAGAAAATCTTTATTTAATTTCCAAAATTAGAAAACTTCGGAATCTTGACATTCTGGTTTCTTTCGGGTTCCAAAGGAGTAGCCAACATCTCTTTCTATATATTGCATCTCCTTCACAACTTTCTGGGGGAGTTTTGGACTTTTTTCCGTACCAAAGAAAACCAACCATTCATATATCAAAGCCACAATTTTTTCAGATAAGGGTAAATGAGTGCACACAGCTGTAACTGAGATTCTCATGTGAAAAGGCCCACCAATAAAATCAATTTCGTTTATATCTATGCCATTTTGTTTGAGTTTTCTTCTTTTGATGGCCAAAGAGAGTTTTAAACCCCAATTCATGCACATTCCTCTTGATTTTGTTCTTGCTCGCGTGCCGTGCTGCATTTGCGATATATGTGGTTTCCATTGAAAGTTTGCAGTGAGTTCAGGGATTTTATACAATTCCGGGACCCGTTTTTCTTTTTTGGTTGGTTCTTGTGGGGGTCGCAATTTACAGTGCCAATTTGAGAAAAAATTGAGAGTATCCTATTAAAGGCATAGCATTTCAGATTCATTTTTGTTTCATCTAGTTTTTTATATCATATATACAGTGGTGTGTGTATATAATTACTGTCAATTATATATTTAAAAAAATATTTTATGCCCATAATGTGCATATATATTTATAGTTTTTTATTTCATCTTAAATGACATATCATATATTCATATCTTATGTATGCAATTAATGTCAATCGTATATTTTAAAAAATATTTTATAACATGATATCCATATATTATTTAGAATACCTATGAATCATAAATTAATTAATAATAAATTTATCGTAAGATCTGTTCACTCCTAAATCGAGTGATAAAATTTTAAGGCAAATAAAATTGCATGAATAATCTGTACGTATGTGTTAATACATAATAAATATGGGGTCGTAAGTTGGAATTTTCCTGGTGGCGGAGTCAATATGACTTCTTGGCCATCAGTATTTCCAAGAATAGTGGTGAGGTTCAATGCATTTAAAAAAATAAAATAAAAAAAGAAAGCCCCTGAAGTCCATTGTTTCTTTTTGCCTTAGTTACCAACTTATGAATACAATCTAGCTTTGCATTAGATTTCTGCACTAACTCTACCAAAGAATTTAATCCGATGCATATGAGAGAAAGAGTTAAAGTTTTATTACCATATTTTCAAATATAGTACCATAAACTTAGTTTTTTCATTGTACTTTTAGTCTTTATACTGAAAAAAATCATCAGCAACACACATCATCATTAATTCACCAATCCGAAGGAAAAATTGAACAAAGTCACCATAGTAGCTCTAAGAAAAAATTGCTAAACTCGTAATATAGAAGAGTTTGCAAATTTGGTACCACATTTAATTCATTGCAACATGGTGTCACGGATTAACTTTTTTAACAAAAAATGTCATGTGCTTGTTATAACTTGCGTGTTTTGAAAAAAAAATTAAGCCAATTTCTTTTTTGGAGGAAAAAAATATATTATCTAGCTCTATTAAACTCATTTCACGGTAAATATACATTGCATGATCTTTTCCATTCAAAATTTAATATTGAGATTAAAATTATAATGAAAAACTAACTTATGAAGTAAATCACACCCCTTAAACTGAGGACTATAGAAATATTTTTTGAAGAGTGGGAGGAGAAGGTGCTATGAAGTAAAAACACTTGTTGACGGATGTACAATAGAATTGGGGTGTGTTCTTGTTAAGATTTAAATATTGTGACTCAACTTCTTATGTAGTAGTATTACTACTCTTCATTACTCAAGCTCCCTCTTCTAGATTTGACATTTTCTATAATAAATCTAATGTATTGTAACTGATTCATTGATGATTATTATCATATTAGAGTCTACGGTAGAGGATAATTTTCATTGCATTTTCTCTTTTAAATCAAAAATATCAAAAGGACTAAATGTATTGCACCATCATTCAAGAATTTCACATGTCATTTAAAAACAGTAATAGTGACACACATACAGTACACAGTACTCATGATGCCCTTTTGGCATTATGGATAATTCCCGAACTAGGTGACTATGGAGGGGTTTTCCATTTTTTTTTATTTTTTTATTTTTTTTTGTGGGTTGGTTTTTGTGGTGGAGCCGGGGGGTGGGTAGGGGGGGGGGGTTGCTATGATTGTGATGATTGTGGTGGATAGTAGGATGAGGTATTGAGAGGCAATCCCAACTCAAAACAGAATACAGAAGTGCCTTTTGGGGGATACAGACTCAACAGTGAATATTTTGGGGGTCAATGGTTCAGGTGTGTGTGTGTGTGTGTGTGTGTATTAATCAATTTTAAAAATGCTTGTTATATAATGGTGTGGGGACATCAATTATTATAAAAAAACAGAGAATATATTATCTTTAATTGGGCATTGCTAGTGCAAGAAAAGCATTAATTATTTACCAAACTATGAAAGGAAGGCCGAAAAAATAAATCCAGAGACTTTGTAGTGGCAGCTTGATACAGTTAATGAGTGCACCATATAATGAGCAGCAACTATAGCTATCAATTCCTAGGTCTAACACTCAGAGGTTGGTGGGAAGGAATAATTAGGCTTTAATGCAACTGTCCGAGAAACAGTCCCTTTGATGCAAAAAAATAAAGATAAATAAAGAAGGAAGAGAAAGTTACTTTGAATCTTTTATTTTAATTTATATTTTATTTTATATATTTAATATTTATTTATAATATAAAATATAAAATAGAATATCAATTTTTAATGGAAGATTTGAGAAAAGTGTTCTGACCATGAGAGGGGGATAGATGCTTTAGGTCTTTTATTCGGCCACGTTGAGGAAATATGCCTCTCAATGGAAATATTTGAAAGACAGAAAATGGGTGTTTTCTTATATCCAATGGAACCAGAGGAAAAAATTAGAAGGGAAGACTTGTGAACCACACAAAATAATAAACATTAGAAGGATGAATAATCATGAACAAAGTTAAGAAGTCAAAATAGATACCAATATAACCAAAATCAGTTGTCGTCGTTTAATGAAAAGGCTAAAAAATATAAGGTAATAATTGGTTTTATGTTTATAATATTTTGAAAAAATATTTTGAATTTTTTTTAGAAAAATGTATTGAAAAATGTACAATATGTTTGGTTTTATTTTAAAAATGATTGACTGATGTATTTTGGAAGGAAGTTGTATTTGATTTTATTTTGCGGAGATATTTTTCATTTTTTTTTATTTGAAAATATCACAATAATTATTGTAAGATTTTATGTTATTTTTATTTGAATACAGAAATAAAATAATTTGTGTTCATATTAATTTGTTACAATAAATAAAAGATATATATGTATGTAAATAAATGATTAAGATGTTTTGGGAATATTTAAACAAAATATATTTTGGAAAAAATAATATTAAAAATTTAATTTTATTTAAAACTTAAGAATTTATTTTGAACATTTCCTATAAGTTCAGAAGATATATGATCTGAAGCAAGTACCTAAAATGGAAATGATATGATGCAGGCCCCACACACTAAGCTCTTCTGGGTCCAACATTCAATTATATTAATACACACACAGCCCCTTTGACAAAAAAACATTTTTACTCACATTTAAATTTGCAAATTGCTCACCTTACATTCATTATAAAATTTCAACTTTCCCCACTCACATATTTTTAACAAATTGAGGAGTATAAAGTGTAAAAATAAAAATTAATTTTTTCTCCTATTAAGGTCAATAATAAAATTAATTTAATTATCAATTTAATGTAAAATAAGTTGATTTCCAAGTAGGAAATTTAATTGGACAAAAATCAGCACATCAAATCATCTCCCTATCCCACTCTTTTTTTTTTTCCACCCCAAACTGTCCAATGAGTTTAATTTCATTTGAGTTGATAAGATAAGAAATGAGCAGAAAATGAATAATAGCCCATTTCAATAAACTTTACTTAAACTTTGTTGACTTACAAGTCTTCTTGCAGCTTTTAGTAGAGTTGAAAGGTTGGGGGGGCATTAAAGTACACTAATTATGCTCCCCAAATCCCATCTTGTCACAAGCAACCCCCACCCTACTTCGCTTTAGCCACAAAACTATCATTTCAACTACAAGCCTGTTTCTAGCTTCACTGACAGCCTAAGATAATCAAATCAATCTTTGTGACTGACTACGACAATTAGGAAATTTTAACACAATAATTGTTGGATTTGACAACTTTGGGAGCGTTTGAATTTTTTTATGGATGTTTCGGGAAATGTAATTTTTGGGAAAGTATTTAGAGGAAAGAAATTTAATATTTAATTTATATTTTGAGAATATATTATATTTTACTGTAAATGAAATATCACATAAGAAGCAGTACAAATTATATATTACAATTGCTAACTTAATATTGATGTGAATCTCCATATGAACTTGGGGAAAAAAAATACAGACAATTTATTCTAGTTGCAAAAAAAAAGGAACAAATCTGTCTTCATGTTGACTATATTATTATATCCAACTACACGAGGTATTGAATATAAATTTAAGGTTGAAGGTCTCAATTTCATATCTCTTACATTATGCGGTATTTATTCGTCGCTCTGAACTTGACTAGTGTGCTTTATCATTTTGTGTGGTTTGTGAATTATTTCACGAAAGTAAAATTTACACATTGCACATGTTCGAATAATAGTTACGAATTTCACATCATATATAAAAAAAAAAAAAAAAACTGTACAATTGATGTAGGGCGAGCTTTAAGGCTGAAAAATTGCATCATTTGAGTTTCATAACAAAAAGATTGGAGAAGGAGATTCATTGAATTTTAAAATATACTTGTCTTATATTCTACTGTACTACATATACAAAATCAAAGTGTTTGTTTTTGTCACAATCAAAAGATTGAAAAAAGAAAATTATTGCACAACCAAAATAAAAGGAAAGACTAATGAACATGTAAGTAATAAATTCAAAATCTTAACAACGAAAACGTAATTTTAAAATATTGTAAATTTTAATACCTATTTTTTGTCTTATGCTTAATTTTAGATAGAGGAAAGTAAACGCAGAAATAAAAGACTCATAATTTTTTTTTTTTTTTTTTGAGTAGACATAATAAGCAGTTTACTACAAAGTGCCCAATTTTATTTTTTTTAAATGTTTTGCCAAAGCAGAAATAAAACATTGATAAGAAAAGCAGCAGCCCATGGAGTGAAAGCCCAGACTGAGGAGGCCTCAGCCCAAAATTACTTTAAAGTTGAAAATCAGCCGCGCCACAACGCAAGGCCGCCACTACCCTTTTCCCGCCTCTCAGCCCCCTATTTTAAAACCCCATGTCCCCTCTCACATCCCAATTCTTCTTGTGCTCTCTCTAGGGTTTCACGCTTTCAGTTTCTCTCTCTAAGCCAGCACAATGAAAACCAGAGTTCGAAGCAGCCCCCTCAGATCCTCTACGACCACGCCGCTGTTTTATACTTACCTGAAGCCGGGAGCTCTTGCCCAATTAAGATACTCGAAGATCACTGCTAGATCCAGAGAAATCGGTGCGCAGACTCTTCTTGCTCTGCGTCAACTCAAGCCGAGTTCAGATTCAGCATTTTCACAGCCACATTCGTTGGATTTAGCTATGGATGGAATTCCGTGTTTCAATTTGAGGGTTACCAAGTACCCTGGCTGCCTTCAGCGCAAGAAACTTATCGCTGTGTCGCCGTTCTTTTCTGAGACTCAATCCTGATACCTTGTTTTTTTTATTTAGTTTTTTTAAAATTCTTAGTTGTTCATCAAAGGCGTAGATTAAAAACCAAAAACAAGTGCTATGGAATTTTTTATTTAGTTTCTGAAGTTTAGCTGTAATTTTATGTAATTTAAACAAAGAAGAGATGTAGAAAAAACTTCAAGATGAATAAAATGAATAATTAGTCTTTTTCTACATGTTCATTTTAGTTTCTGCATGAATCTGTTGGTCTACCGTTGGTAATTATAGTTAACAAACTGCTATTAACCTGTTAAAAGCTGTGTAGTTATGATTGTCGATTAATGTGACTCTGAAAGATTCAATTAGTATTGATGGATGCTCATTGAAACCTAATTCCTTTTCTGGGAATGATCGGATGGATTACAGTGGGGGATGAAGAAAATTAGCCACTTGGAGCCTATCCGATATTCAAGCCAAGTATGAATTTGTTTGTTTAC
The DNA here is from genome assembly GCA_019321725.1 of Paulownia fortunei. Classification (NCBI taxonomy): domain Eukaryota; kingdom Viridiplantae; phylum Streptophyta; class Magnoliopsida; order Lamiales; family Paulowniaceae; genus Paulownia; species Paulownia fortunei. The sequence continues at coordinate 16,120,719 of CM033120.1, forward strand.
TTGTTTTGTGTTCTAATAGTATTAAGTGAATCATGGATGGGTGGAGTCATAGGTATGGTTCATCTTTTCTGCAGTGCAATTGATGCATCATCTACCCTCAAAGTATTTCATTTTACATAAAATGGGATACTTTGACTTTTATCTTGTGCCGCCCAGTACATGGCACAAACTACACCATGCACTGATTGTAGCATGAATATCGCCGTATCTATCTTTGAAAATTTTAGTTGGAGGAATTGATGATGCATAGGATGCTTTCACTCATTGAATGAAGAAGTTAGTATATAAACAGTAACAATCAGATACAGTATCCCACATGCATTTATAATCAACTCAACTCATTTATCCCATTTTTGTTCAACCGAATCCATCTGATGTACAGGTAATGTTAAGACCAGCATTGCAGCAGTATGTGATGCATGGATTCTAGGACGAAGCGTTAGAATATGGGAGGTTTTGAATTGTCAGCTGAAGCTGTTAGTTCAAGACAAAGATTTATGGGTAAGATTTGTAGGGCACACTCAATTATTCCCTCTTTTGTGCTAATTAAATCTAGTTTTATATCCTTGTCCAAAAAAAGATCTACTTGTCATTCTGCTAAATGTGTACTCTTAACTCTTAACATTTAGATTTGGAAGTATATTATAACCTTATAGGTTGTTAGATAATGGAAGTTACTCAAGGCCATGCAATGCTAAACTTTCTATCATGAGTGAAACTATATATACTTAAGTGCCATCGGTTTTGACCAACCAGAATTTAGTTTTCAGTTTCGATCAAGTAGAATTTGGTTTAATCAAATTTTCTTGAAAATGAAATATGAAAGCTCCATTATGACTGAATGTATCAGTTTGGACATGTAAGTAGCGCAGTTCAAAATGTCTCACTGGAATCTTCCTTCTGCTTTCAAGAAATTCATCTGACGAAGATGCATGCTATGTTAATGAATCAAAGGCTAATTTAGTATCATATGAACTTCATTAATCATTTGCCTGTTTTACAACTGATTGTGCTTCTGTTGCATTTGATTGAGTCCTTGCAGCTCATCCACTGCCAACCTCGCATAAGACATGACATGAGAGCTTCAAAATCTCCACGTTATCTCTTCAATGACTCACAGGTGTACACACACGTGCATGCATACATTCCACTGAGAAGATTGCCTTTTCACAAAATCTGATAAAGAGGTGCCACATATTTGTGCTTAAAGACGAGAACAAATTGAATGGGAAAGCTAATGTTCAGATGATCAAGTTCTAGAACCTTTCAGAGGAAAAAAAAATGCTTTGCCGTTACTTGATTGTAAATTGTGAACTTGACCAATGCAAAGGCTCTTTATGGAAGAAGCGCATGTAGATAAAAGAGAGACCCAAAACAAGCATCAATCTTGGAAGTGTAAATATACACAATATATACACTCTACATTATTGCTATACCACCAAGCCTGTCACAAATGGGAACCCCTGTATTAATAAGATGTTGTAGCAATTATTTTTTGTTAAATTGACTGCCAAATGTGTTGGCCTCCGGAGAAAGGAATTATGCATTGCACAAGCTACAGACAACTCCATTTTGCCTTTCCAGGAGAAATGGGAACTAAGACGATTCCAAACAACTTTTCAAATTCATTGATTACAGAGACAGGAAAACAAAGTGAGGTGTATGGTCAGCTATGAAACGTCCAAATCAGCATTATAAACATGATTGGAAAAAAATCAACATGTATTAAAGGTGAGTAAGATGCCCTTATGTTACAAAATAAATTGGCTGTCCTCATCTTTCACGAAGTTTATGCCCCGATGAGAATCACAATTGAGACGTGTCTATGCTGAATTACTGTTCTTGACAATGCACAATCAAAATAAAAACGAGATTGCCCACAAAAATACCTACAGGAAAGCATAATTATGGGAACATTAGAAACCAAGAACTGTCTTAGGTCAAAGCGTTGGCTCCAGCAACAATCTCCAGAATCTCTCCAGTAATCTTTGCTTGACGCTGTCTGTTATAGATTCTAGACAAAGTTCTCTTCAACTCCACGGCATTATCGGTGGCATTGCTCATGGCATTCATCCTAGCAGCAAGCTCACTGGCTAGTGATTCCTGCAATGCCCTCAAAATTTGACTGTTTAAGTAAAGAGGGAGCAGGGCATCAAGAATCTGAACTGGGTCCTGCTCAAATTGCAAGATTGGCGAAAAATCTGCAGTCTTAGTCCTCACAACATCTCTCTCAACTGTCAACTTTCCTTCCTTTGTTGTCAGCCTGAAGAACTCATCTTCAGCTGCATCAACACACACACCATTCACATCACATATTTCTCCTTTTGGTGATAATGGAAGCAAGGTGTGAATTACTGGATCAGACTTGACCAATGACACAAACTTGGTGTACAGCAGCTCAACCTTATCAACTTCTTCACTCACAAATAGTGAGAAAACGTCATCCGCGATTGCCTGAGCTTCTTTAGCAGTGGGAAGAGAACTGCCTTCAAGAAACTTGTCCACAGGAATGTAAGGCCTACGAATAAAATACGAGTTTCCCTTTTTACCAACACTGATAACAGTGTAATCAATGCCAAGTTCCTTGAGTTCTCTAATACGGGACTCGGCCTTTTTGATGATTGCATTATTGAACCCACCACACAGACCACGATCACCGGTTACCACGACAAGAGCCACCTTCTTGACGGGCCTTACCTTGGTGAGAGGAATATCAATATCCTCTGTTTGGAGCTGCTCATTAATGTTGTAAAGAACTTCAACAAGAGTTTCTGAGAAGGGCCTGGCATTGACCACAGCTTCTTGTGCTCTTCTCACCTTGGCAGCGGCCACAAGCTTCATGGCCTCAGTGATTTTCTGTGTGTTCTTCACAGAATCAATACGGTCGCGCAGTTCACGAAGATCACACTGAATTTGAGTAGAAGTTGATGATCTAGAAGGGCTGGAAGTGCTTGAATTTGGAAGCTGAAAATGGCTGATAAAAGAACGAGAAGAGAGTGCAGAAGGGTCAGAAAGAGAAGGTTTTGAGGACACCCACATTGTGAGATGGGAGCTGGACATGGTTTTCTGCACCTTTTTTGGATCTCTACGAAAAGATGTCTGTTGTGGAGGAAGAGAGGAAGTATGAGTATTGCTGGTTAGATTTGGATTTTAAGAGTTTTTGTGAAGACTCTTATCTCTATAGTTTTCTGATGTAGGTTTTTGTGGGAGAATTTTCTTGGTGTTGAAGAATGGAACGAAACGAGAGGTGGAGGGAGAGAGAGGGAAGGAGTGAGGATGAGGTTTTAGGATAAGGTTTTTGAAAGTTGGAGGTGCGGTTGGGAAAGAAACCTTGATTTGGGAGTAGAATTTGGCGCCTTAACTGTAGTTATTTTGATCTTAAATATCTTTTGAAGAAGATGTAATGTGGTCGTGACTCGTGAGTGTTTTATAGGGATCCCAGTTGTCCTTTTTACATATTTCTATTGACTGATTGGAATATGCGGCGACGCGTGTGTGATTCTAGTTCACCTCATTTGATTTTATTTTTAAACTTATTTTTATATTTTTAATATTTTCAAAAAGAAAATTTTTATTAGATTTTTTGTGAAAACAAAAGAAATATTTAAATTAGTTATGTTTCTTGTAATGATTATACATATTTGAATATATATATATATATATTAGTTTGAAATAAATTTTAAAAATAAAAATAAAATAATAGCAATGAGTAAAATAAATGTATTTTTAAAATTATAAATAATAATAAAAAAAAAAATGTCTTTTGAAATTGAAAACAAACACGCCTATTATTTTTGTGTTTTCAGCCATTTCATGTGCGCTTTTTTAACTTGTTCCGTAGGTTAACTGGTTTTGCTACTTGGCAATAAACATCCATTATCTAGGGGCTAAAAATACTGAATCCACAACACGTAAGTAAACGAACATTCTTTTACCCGCCAGCAAAATCAAACAGTAATTACTGTTAGAAGAATGGCCAATATATGAAAAACACCATGTACTAGATTCAGACAATATTTGGCAAATAAAAATTCTTATTTCATGACAAGATCATCAGTAATTACCGCTACACATGTTAACTTTAATTGCTGCCGAAGAATGATTGTTTTCAATTTCCAAAGGCAAAACAACCTTTTTGATATCCTCAATTCTTAAATCAAGCTCAGTGTATCGTCATAGTTCCTACGTACGAGCCACCACCACATAATTCAGAATACAAGACGACTGTAATAAATCCAAGTCCACTTTGGATCCTCCAGTTCTTAGGTAGAGCTCTAGAATTAGCCGTGGAGAGCTTCGAATCGCTTGAAAAACACGATTACGAATAAAAAAAAGTACGAAGAAGCGCCAATGAAGGAAAGAGGAAGTTCAAGAGCAATTAACGCACAGATATGGAAAATCTACTCGAAAAATATCAATTGGAGGGTTTCCTTGTGCAGAAAGGCGGCAACGGACAGAGATTTTTTCTAGGTTCTTAACCTCGACGAAGAGAAAGAGGTAAAACGCGTTACCATCAGTAGAAAAGCGCGTTCGGACTGAGTAATGTAATACAAGTGTACACACCAACATATAATCCCAAATTTAGCGTTACTTTTGGGCCGAAATTTTTAGGCCCACTTCCTAATTAGCCCAATATAGTGTATGGATTGCTATTTGTAAATGTAGATAACTATCTGACATTATGTTCGTGGATTGTGGCCCTTGAGGGATCCTTTTTAATTTCTCTGTTTGAAATAATTGTAGGCTACGCAATAAAATATACTTTGTGAAGATTTTCTTTTGTTATTGGGTACACGGAGCATTTATACTATCAATTTTTTTATTGATTTGGTCAATGTATAAGTGAATCACTTGTCACTCTGTCACTTATCCAAAAAGATTTTGGGATCTCCAGGCACATCACATGCAGACAATAGTTTTAATAACTTACATTGCCAGGATAAAAGTCAGATTAAGTGTAAATTTATGCAACCAGAAGATACTAATAAATATTAAATAAAAATTTGGCTCATAAAATGCTAGTTATTTGAATAGTATTAAGTGGAATTCTTAATCGTTAGATTAAAAATGATAATTTTAACTACATCATCTATTTCCATCAGGCGATTCACATATTTATTTTAAATATTATTCAAATGGATATCATGAAATTCTATCATTTTAAATGATTCGTTGATGTCATTGGACAAATGGTTGTACAATTTTTACTAAATTTATGTCCAGTCTGAATTTGTTAATTCAAGTTGGCAAATTGAGTCAGTAGTCATGAATGACGTCATCTTATGTTTATTTCCGTTACGAGATGATAAAATTATTACATAAAATATGACTAGAAATACACCAATTAAATTATTCAGATGAGGGACAAAATAAAAGTGTCGGTGGCATAGGAAATGGCTGCTTAATTAGTGTGGTCTTGAAAATTATCTTGGCTTAGGCTCCTCGGGCTCCATCAATGTTTAATTCTAAAAGTTTCACTTTTCATAAGCCAATTATACAAATATGAAATAATTACTTTTTTATCATGTTCCCCATGGACAAGAATTGTCGAAGTGAGTTGTTATCCAACAAAAAAAAAAAAAAAAAAAATGAAACATTCTACTTAAGATTTCAATCAATTCTATATCACAATTCACCATAACTTAGTGCGCTCCGGCGTAATATCGAGTTTTTGAGCTGCTAAATTTTCATGCTGCATTATTACAACTCAAATCATTCAAATCAAGTAATGTTATTCTCCTACTTGGATGAAGAAGACAGTTCCCTGTTCATTACATTATTAAAGTTTATTATCATCACTAATGATGTTTAGTGGCCCCCTTCCATCTAATGCGTGTACGTTTTACATGGATGCAAACTTCTCACCAGCACCCTTTGGATTCCACACTCTTTGGGACTCGTAGAAAACAGACTCATATCGTGCAACATTGTTACTACACAAGTCCAACTTAAATTAAGATTAGTTTCGTGCTTTGCAGTTATTTTAAAGTACAAGCTTAAATTTAATTCTGGGAACCCATTATTACACTTCCCATTCTTTACTTGCTTTTTAGTTGAGTAATGTTGCAATAATTGCTAATTCTAGTGTTTTTCAGGGTAAACTATGATCTTATAATTGCAAACATATTTTAGATATTAATTTTTTATTTTAATTTGATGTTATACATCGTATTTTATATCGTAAATGTACGAAATGTTTCAAGGTAAATTATGATCTTATAATTGCAAACATATTTTAGATATTAATTTTTTATTTTAATTTAATGTTATATTTCGTATTTTATATTATAAATGTATGAAAATGTATAAAATATTTTTTTAGATATACATTTGACATAAATTATATACATAACATTGAAATATATTTATAAAGTAAAATACAAAATAAAATATTAAATTATTATAAAAAATTCAAAGCACTATCTTGAAACTACATGTCGCACAAATTTAGCTGGTCTTGACATTTTTGTCTCTCCCTATTCTGGTAACTGCAATCCGACAAGTAAATATGGCAAGATCATGGTGCATCATGCACCATGCTATCTCACTGCATGAGATCTTTCTAAAGAAGATGTGCGATGGAATTGTATATTGGTTACACCAAAAATCAAGTCATTTCTGCAGTTTTTGACATTCAGTTATCATCATGCATTAAAAGGGCACATATCAGGGTAAAATGAGATGTAAATGTTATCAAACCAAAAAGACTAATGGCAACTGACAAAATTTTACTTAGTCAGCTTCTCAAAGTCTGGAATCATACTTTAAAAATTAAAAACAACTTCGGGTCTGCAAAAGTAGTAAATGCTGCGCAGTAACAGATGCAAAAACGAGGCGAAAGCATCATCACCAGAACTCCCTTAAAAGAAGGCAAGAAAAAAGTCTAATTCTTTATCTGAAGTTTCAGCTCTCTCTCCACCTTATTTAAGGTAGTAGTAAGTGATACATGAGACAGCATAAGGTCACTGAGCTTTAGAAAGAAAGCCAAAAACAACAATGTCTTCCCATTCCAAAGCTCTCTTCTTCCTTGCAATCATCTACTTCTCCGCCCTCTCAGCTTCTGCAGAAAATGAGGAGCCTGGCCTTGTTATGAACTACTACAGGGACTCCTGCCCTCAAGCTGAAGATATCATCAAAGAACAAGTCAAGCTTCTTTACAAGCGCCATAAGAACACTGCATTTTCTTGGCTCAGAAACATCTTCCATGACTGTTTTGTTGAGGTATATACACAGTGCAGTCAAGATATTACTTTCTCAACTTGCACTCATCACAAGAATTACAGTTATTTTTCTTTTGGCGTTGCAGTCATGTGATGCATCCCTATTGCTGGATTCCACAAGGAGGGTTTTGTCAGAGAAGGAGACTGATAGGAGCTTTGGGATGAGGAATTTTAGGTACCTTGAAACCATCAAAGAAGCTTTAGAGAGGGAGTGCCCCGGAGTTGTTTCCTGTTCAGATATTCTTGTATTGTCTGCAAGAGATGGCATTGTTGCAGTAAGTTGATTTCCTTACCCTTCAGCTTTCTCAAACTGTACTGTTACGTTTAGTACACACTGCAAACTCAGAATCATTCTTGAAAATTCACTTTGTTTTCTCTGCTCATATGTGAATACATCTGCTTCAGTTCTGGTTATTATGCCCCAGTATTTACAAGTTTCCTAATTTGCCAAACGTTATGGATTTTCATAGATACAGGGACAGCTACTTTGAGTAGCTGACTCAGATACTTGTTCTTTTCCCCTTTAATCGAAGGGTTTCCAGAAGAAAATGCTGAACTATGGCTTCTTTTCTCCTGAATATTTGTGACTGCTTTTAAGTGTCTGTCTGTGGGTTGGAGCTAAATTTGGTAGTGTTACAGTAAGAATGATGTGCATTGGAATTCTTTGGCAGCTTGGAGGGCCATACATCCCCCTTAAAACTGGAAGAAGAGATGGTAGAAAAAGCAGAGCAGATATACTTGAGCAGCACCTGCCAGATCACAATGAGAGCATGAGTGATGTTCTTGAGCGGTTTGCTAACATTGGAATTGACACCCCTGGAGTTGTTGCTTTGCTAGGTGTACATCCGCAATTTTCTACATCATATATGCATATCTATGGAAATACACATGCTTATATATACACTGAGTAGATTCATAAATATGTTCCCCAACATAGATTTACCCTGTCCAAGAAAATTATAATCTTCAAAAAAAAATAATCTCATCTTGCAAAATTTGAACTTAATTTCAGGCCTAGTGCCGCGATCCAAAAGTCACTTGACATGGACAGAGAAGAGGCACTGGCCCATGATTAGTTTGAGATCATAAATAGAATGGAAATGATGTGAAGGTTTCAGACTAATTCTCCACTATTTTCTCATACAGGTGCTCACAGTGTAGGCCGAACCCACTGTGTCAAGCTGGTTCACCGTTTGTATCCGGAGGTGGATCCAGCACTCAATCCTGACCATGTTGAGCACATGCTCCACAAGTGCCCTGATGCAATCCCTGACCCTAAGGCTGTGCAGTATGTGAGGAATGACCGTGGCACACCAATGAAACTCGACAACAATTACTACAGAAACATATTGGATAATAAAGGCTTGTTGATTGTAGATCACCAACTAGCCACAGACAAGAGGACCAAGCCCTTTGTGAAGAAAATGGCCAAGAGCCAAGACTATTTCTTCAAGGAGTTTGCTAGAGCCATCACCATTCTCTCTGAGAACAACCCTCTCACTGGCACAAAGGGTGAAATCAGAAAGCAGTGCAATCTTGCCAACAAGCTCCATTGAAATCTTTGCCAGTTCTGCATTAATCAACTTTTCTTTGTTGCATCTGTGAGGAGAATAGAGCGAGCGTGACAAAAATAACGCATGTCTTTTTTATCTTGAGATGGGGTTGTTTCTGGCAACGACTATGACTTGTCATAGAGAGTGGCAAGAAAGTGTTGATGGCTATGTTAATTACTCCGCAGTTTTTATTGCTGATTCCTCCTTTTTGTTAGGGTGAGTTGATGTGGTTGTGGGGAGTGTTGTAAGGATTGGAGGTGGTGTTGGTGCATGATCCATGCCTTGTTTTAATGATGGTTGCTGACTGTTAAAACAAGAATATGCATATATAGCTCTTGGAGTTGAATTCAGTGAAAGCGAACCATCATCGTCTTGAGAAAATCAACATGATAAAGAAAAATCAAATAATAGCAGTGAGTAAGAGGAATGGTTTAGTAGAATTTCATTACTTGAAACTAAGTTTCCTCCACATAAATCTCCCTGACGTCTGTAAATTAAATTAAAGAGGTAATGAATTACCTCTTGATGATCTTGAATTGGATCAATATCATGAAATCTTTCAAACCCGTCTTTCATCCATACTGAAATCAAATTTTTATTCCTGACCCAATCAATCCAAAATTCCTTTATTTATCATATACTTCCTTGCTTTTCTCTCTAACCTAGCTTGCTACATAAGCAAATTTGAATTATATGCATATCCATCAATGACAACATATGCATAAACCATCGACACTAATTTTCAAGAAAGAAATCTTTGAATGGTAGTAACCCTTCTTGCAAACTCTGTACATTGGATTGCTCTGCTTTCCTGATTTTAGTTTTGATGTCAATGGGAGGAATAAATTTGTCTATTCTAGTTTTCATATTATTGGTATGAATATAACAAAAAAAAAAAATTATGCTTCTGGACTGATGAGTGATGACCCCTGTCCCAATGTATGAAATTTCCTGATTTTGGTTTGATGAATCCATGACCTCTTTTTCCCACCGAGAAAATAACCTCTCGTGCAAAGGTACTTAAGTGGTTGTACCTGTACGCAGTTAGTGTCGGAATATGAGACTCAACCTTCGATTCCACCTATTTACACAAATAAAGGTCGGTTCTCAACTGGAATCCAGTCAAGACAATTATATGTAGGGTAGATCCACTCACACCTAGGCCTTCTCTTTTAGGCCTTCTCTTTTATGGGTTCCCTTCCTGCCTGAACCCACTTATCACTTGGATTTGTCCTTGTCTTTCAGTAAAGATGCCTAAAGAAAGGAGTCGATTTGTCCTTGTCTTTCAGTAAAGATACGGATAGAAAGTGGTTTCTCCTTTAGCCAAGCATTCTTGAATCATGTCATGCATAACACCACTCGGTGTGAAACACCTGATGTATTGAAGTATATTATTCACGCGCTATTCATTTCATACAATATTAAACAATAGTAAACTATCATACATTTGAAATTAAAACGATGAGTTTCAAATACGTTAAAGGATTAACAGATTGGTAATGAAACTGAGTATGCCTAAACACAATGCAAATTGCCAAGCGTTCCAAACTAAAAAGCCTTAAAATCTAACGATGCTTCTTTTGAACTCATTAAAACAGAAGAGATGATCCAAGGAGAAACCTAGAAGATAATGTTCCCCCCGCACCCCTTCTCAAACATTCCATTATGCTTAGCAGAACTCTGTCATGTCAGAAAATGTCCTGCTCAAAAAACATTTGCCTGATCCCCTAAAAGAGCTTTACTGGTTGTGGTGTTCCACTTCTCATCATTGCACAGAACTCCTCGTAGTTGATTTTCCCATCCTATAAAACTCAAATTTGTAAACCCCTATATCTTATTCAAAGTCACAACAAAGATATCTAATATTTTAAGCTAACTTACATTGTCAGTATCCACCTCTGAAATTATTTCCTTGATGGTGGCCTCGTCCCCCATACCGTACTCCTTCATAGCAGTTTCCAGTTCATCTCTTGTGATATAGCTGGAATGAAATTAAAGAGTATAGCAAGTTAATTAAGCATATTGCATGAGAGGTTTACATTGAGCCAGATGATTGGAATGAGAACATGGAAAATGTTCAAGTAACATCACTAAGATGGAGATCAATTGTTCAAAGAAACACGGAATAAATTCTCTTTTCAGACTTAGAATGTTCAAGTAACATCACTAAGATGGAGATCAATTGTTCAAAGAAACACGGAATAAATTCTCTTTTCAGACTTAGAGAGAATAGTTACATCATTAAGTAATTTTAAGTATTAAAGAAAGATATGGCAAGGAGACCATCATCATCTTACCCACTGCTATCCTTGTCAAAAAACTGAAATGCACTAAACAGATGCTCATCTCTTTCAAGCTTATGTCTGTGCATTGTAGCTGTGATAAATTCAATGTAGTCAATTGTCCCATTACCATCCACATCAGCCTGACATTAGCAGTACAAATAGTTAAATGCAAGGACTCCAACACAATGTTGAATGAAATTTCTCCAAATAAGAGTGTGATACTTACAGCTTCCATGAGTTGTTTTACTTCAGCTTCCGACAGTTTTGACCCAAGCCGAGCCAAACCAGATTTCAGTTCTTCATAGGTGATTGTGCCACTCTTATCTGTGTCCATATTTGCAAACATTGCTTTCAGACCTTTGATTTCATCTTCTGATAAACTTTGTGCAATGACCTGCAAGAGTTTTCAAATGCAGTAGAACATGGAAAGGTTAAGAAAAAGCATCCCCACGCAAGTACAATAAAGATAGTTCTAAATGCAATTAAAATTTGTGATCAGAAGCTCTCTTCAAAATATTCCCATAATTGAAAATGACTATGTAGTTTTCACGGTAGAGTTGATCAACTGTAATATTTGGGCACTTCCATATGCTGCATGTCATTTCTAAATTAGCATTTGCACCCAGCCAGCCACAGTCAAATAGGAATTGTTTTATAGTGAATGAGTCTAATTTAGTGGGAAAAAAATTAAAATAGCATCCAATTTTTAGGTCATTGCCAATTAGATTTTTCATATATACTGACTGTCAATCTGTCTCCACCTCCAAAAACTTACTATTTTAACCTAAGTGAGTATTTGAGTTCAGTTCTAGTAGGTTTGATCGCAAAAAGAAGTGTCCCATGCATAGTCCATTTATCCTAGCAATCTCATTACTAAATACAGGATGTGTTAGCCTCTTTTTATACCCAACTCTTTTTATTTGCTGTGTCTATATGGTGGTGGTGGAATGATCATTATATCACACAGCAAATATCCACCCATGCCAGAACAAGTAGAAATGATTTCTTTTAAGTGATCTGGAAAATGATTATAACAGACAGCAGTGGGCCGCTTTTGTTGTAGACATAGATATTAAGTGCCTTACAGAGTTAAGAGCACTCAGACAGCTCAATAAATGCAAACATTTTTTGCTGGATAAACATGTAAGATTCCCAATGAAAATCTATAACTCCAGCTTTCAGCAACTGTATGCTCATACCAAATATAAAGACAAGAAAATTACCTTTAGTGCAAGTTTCTTGAGCTTATTCATTGCCCTGAATTGCTTCATCCTAGAGAGAACCGCACTATCTATCGGCTTGTCAGATGCTTGTCCCTTAATCCAATGGTGCTCTTTTAAAACAAACATAAAAGATGTTCAAGTTTAGTTACAAAATGATATGAAGATCATTATACAACTGTTAATTGGAAACACCATATATCAAATTAGTGTTGAGTATTATGCTTTTCAAGGTGTAATCCACAACATAAAGATAGCAAATAAAACTCACTCACATATACTTTGTGATAAAATTTCCGAAAAATGATTCATCAGGAAATTTGATGCAAGCAACAAAAAACATATGACATCAAACTTGAGTCACTAAAGATAAGCTCACTCTACATCATGTTGGCCCTTGAGTGCATCGACTTCTTGCCCAAGTTTCTCATCCAACAATTATACATCTTGCACTTTCTTCTGTTATGTTTTCATCTCAATAGAAAAGTAGCCTCAGTACTAAAAAAATTGTAAATCTTGGGGATGTAGATTGTTGAAGATGACCATATCGTTTTGATTATTAAGTTAATTGTGATGCCATAACCATCTTCCAGCAGAATAAACTTGTTTTCCAATTTGTAGCTCCCACATCAGTTCTCATCTAAAACAAAGTGCTCCTTTGTGTTAAATCAATAAGATGAAAGGCAGGAAAGGTGGAAAATATCTATGTATTTAGAAGAGTTAATATTGTAGCCGTCAGTACAACCAAACATGAACGCACACACACAGACAAAGAGAAAAGTTCTTTCGAAGATGCTCTATACATTAAATATGATATGAGATGCTAAAAATAGATACAAACTGCATCTATAGATGGAAAGAGAAGGGAAGATTACCAAGTACTTGTGTAGAAGTTATTCTATTTTTTGGGTCCTTAGTCAACATTTTCCGAACAAGATCTTTGGCACTGTTTGATATGGAAGGCCAGGGCTGGCTGTCAAAATCAACTTCTTCATTCAGTATAGCATCAAATATGCCTTTTTCAGTTTCTGCAGCAAAAATATTACAAAACACTAAGAAGAGAATTTGGTATGAGAAACTATATCATCTTACAATGTGAAATTGATCTTACCAGCCCAAAATGGAGGCACGCCACTGAGGAGGATATACAAAATAACACCAGCACTCCATATATCTATTTCCTTTCCGTAACTTCTCCGCAACACTTCAGGAGCAACGTAGTATGCACTACCAACTATATCACGATAAACCTTACCTGGAATTTATTAACAAGAGGACATTGATTATGAATGCAGAATATAACAGGGATGTGTAGATAAGTAAACAGAAAATTTAACATGGTAATGTCAAAATGCCAGGGAATAAATTTATTGAAAAGAATTAATTACATGCACTCACATAAGAAATGTTTAGATGATTGCTCACAGAGTCTTCTGAAAACTGATATCTTTTTCTGTACCAGTTTCCCCTCTCCACTATTCAGTGAATTGGTCAAAATTCTATAGCCCTCATAGCTATCATTTTTCCTTCATTATGATATAATAACTGTTGTAAAATTTGCACATCTTCAAGAGAACTTCCACCTCACCTACCCCCACTACCCATCCGCTTTATAAGTTAAAGAACCCTAATAACATCAGAAGTATTGATGAATTCATAAACTCATCAAAGCTTCAATGTCACAAGTGTATTCCTCTAACTTTCAATGGGATATGAAACAAAACCATGATAGTACTAGGAGAGAAAATATAAGGCGTATATTAAGGGTGCTTATTTTTTGATTGCAAATACTTAAGTGTAAGGGCAAGGCGGAACAGAGTTACGACACCTTCATATGCTAGGAAGCAAAAGGCATACTATTTCAGAAACCTAGATGCAGTAGCAGCACAAAGTTCCTGCTAGGATGATACCACTAGTTCAGACATGCGAACAACCACACACAAGGCACGGCACCATGAAGGAACACACTAAGCCTGACTTAATTGTTGGATAAACCAACTGGAGTAACAGTTCTCATGAGTCTGACGTATATGATAAAAACCATCTCTCATTTAAGGTGAAAGGAGAACCTTTACAAAGTATCAAGGACCATGACTCACATTGTATCTCATGAAAACGAAGGCAGAACACTATTAACAGATCAACTTTTAAATTCTTCTTTTCCAGAAAAATGATACTATCAACTTTTCAGAAACAACTTAGTATATAAACAAATTCAATTTCTCAGACATCAAAAAGAGCAGCACATACTAACAGGAAAAGTACTTAAATAACAATCACATACATGCCCAATTTCAGAATTGTCATCATTGAAAGAAAGAAAATGTTAACTCCAAAGCCATAATACTGATTGGATAACTGAAACACTTGAAGCAAGGAAGACACTCACCTTCTTCAATGAAGACAGAGAGTCCAAAATCAGTTGCTTTCAATATTGCCTTCTCATCCTTAGTTGAAAGCAAGAAATTCTCAGGCTTGAGATCCCTATGCATCACCCCCATAAAATGGCAATGGTTGACGACATTCACAATCTGCCTACAAAGGTCAGCAGCAGCTCTCTCAGAATAGTGCCCCTGAGCAATAATACTATCAAACAGCTCCCCACCGCGACAAAGCTCCATTATTAGATGCACAGATTGCCTATCCTCATAAGCACCTTTGAATTCCACTATATTTGGCTGCCCACTTAAGTGTTGCATAATATGAACCTCCCTCTTCATATCCTCCTTATCATTCTTACTCACAAGTTTCCTCTTCAATATTGACTTGCAGGCATAGTGGTGCCCAGTTGCAATCTCAGTACATGAGTAAGTTACCCCAAACTGCCCCCTTCCCAATTCTTTGCCAATTGTGTACTTTGACTTCACCTCCTCAAAGGGCTTTCCTAAAATGTTATTGGGCTCTAATTTTTGAACCGTGTGTTGGGGTTGTGGTGCAGGTTTTGGAGGAGCTGGAATTGGTGCCTGAGGCTGATGATGGGGTGGTGGGTGGTGGTGGTGCCTTTCAGGCTGGGTTTGAGGTTGAGGGGTGTATTGAGTTGATGGTTTTTGATAATTTTGGTGACTTTGATACCCTGTGTTGCCTGCCGTTCCTGATCTATACCCATTGGCATCTGGGCTTGAGTATTTGTTCTTGCTAAAACACCCACCCATTCTTTTCTTATTCTTGAAAGAATATGTAGATGGAATCAAGATTGCAACTTTATGACTTGATTTCTAGAAAAAAAACACCGAAAAGTGGTATCTCGTGACTGCAAGGGGTTGTTCTATGACAAATCTGTGACGAAGATTCCAACTTTGAAAATAAAAATGGAATGAAAAAACAAAAACATTGAAAATGAAATCTGGAAAAAGGATCCCTGACTGCGATTGAATCAAAACCCACAAGATTTTTCCATGATTTATTTTTTCATCCTAGTTTAGAAGAGGCTCTGGTAATGATATAAGATGAGAAAATCACAGACCTCTCTCTGTTGACTTCTCAAGCTCTTGGCGGAGTGTTTTATACACGTTTTGCTTTTTTCCGCTTTACTTTTCTTTACTCGTATTATTTTATAATAATTAATTTTCTAAGTGTTTTAATTTCAAAGTAATTGATCAGCCATCGGTTTTATTACTCTAGAAAAAGTTGAATCTTAAAAATTCAAAATAACTTGTAAGCCACACAAAAGAAGTACATAATTCCATTTAAATTAAACTGGAAAAAGATAAAGGTTCATATATGTTAAGTGAGACTCGTTTAAATTAATAATGTACTATCAAATATGCATTACAAAACTATATTTTGATCTTTAAAAAAAATATTTTTTAAAAAAACATTCTTTGATAAGATTTTTCAATATTGTGCAATCAAATATTGGAAATAAGGCTTTGTTTGGTTTTTTTTTTTCCTTGAAGAATGCGTTTTTTTAGGATAATATAATTTGGAAAAATGTGTATATTAAGAGAAAAATATAATTAAAAACGTAATATATATTTATTTTTATTTTTAAAAAATAAATTAAAAATAAAAATGGTTCCAAAAAATAACACCAAAGGTACCAAAATTGTTTTTGCTTTCCTTTTCTCCATTATCCGTTAGAACTTAACAGGACCCACGAATGAAGCCAATAATTCTTCCGATGCTTTCTACCTAATTATACGTCTTTATTTTTCATCTAAAGAGTCAAATGTGCCTCTTTATTTTCTTTATTTCATTTGTTTTTTTTTGGGCATAAAAGTTGTAAAGCATTATACTTCGTTCTTGGTGTTTTGGGCAACATGCGATGACTTGTGTTGAACAGTATATAATAATAATAATAATAAATGACTAAAAGCACAAACTCTGTGGTTCGACCTCATTTTTCAAAGCTTCTCACGTGAATTATACTTTGGCAACACCATGATGCAAGAATGATGACTGCATAACTTCAGATGGGCTCAGCTCCGATGTTGGCCCATGTCGAGGCTTCATTGCCTTCATATTTATTTTTAATTTATTATTATTACTATTATTAGTAGATGACTTTTCAGTTGTTTAGACGTTGTATATGGAGTACCCCAACCAAACAAATTCTATGAGGAAATAATTTCGTATACAAATAGTTCTTGTAACTTTTTTAAAATATTATTCTTTTGGATTTTAAGGAAATAAAGAAATTAATACAACTTCTTGGGCCGGCTTGCAGTGATCATCGGTCCATGACCCTCACATAAATGTCTTTGTTGGGGCCTAATGAAACTTCGGCCCATTCTGCACAAACACGTGACATTTGGTTTTTCAGGCCTTATGCATAAGTCCAAATTGTGAAGACCCATATCTAAAGCCCATTCAACTTTTCAATTTTCCAAATTTGCTTTTTAATATTTCGATAATATCATAGGTCAAATGTCTTATTTTATAAAAAATAAAATAATTAAATAATAAATTTATATTAATATATAGTATTTATAAGACCTGTTAATTACTTATCACGTCGTGCATAATGCCCCACCCCCCACCTTAGAATATATCCCAATAGTAAGCATTTATAAGACCTGTTAATTACTTATCACATTGGATCACGTCATGCATAATCCCCGGCCCCGTAGCCGTCATAGTAATATCTTGACTTTTTATAACAAATTAGGGAAATATAATGGTTAAAAGTTGTATGATTGAAACCATGTGGTAAAAACTATATGCTGTTTGTAAGATCTTTTGTAAAATATGCACTTAGGAAAATCTTGATTATATGAAAATATGATCATAACATCAGACAATTCTTTAAACAGATTCTCTACAACCCCCCCCCCCCCCCCCCCAAAAAAAAAAAAAAAAAAAAAAAAAAGACTAAGAAGCAGATAGCTAGGTTAATCCCTTCGCCCTAAAGTAATTAAGAAACTGGTGATTAGTTCAACTGAACTCATTAATTTCTGTGTTCTATCTTGACTTGGACGGACACGAGTGACATACTCCTTTTAATTTTTGATGGGTTTACAGCCTTGAGTCGTACAAGAAAGCTGTTGGTCTGTCATACTATCATAACTATGCTCTTTATACAATTTAACCGAAATAAATTGATCTAACTAAAATTTATATACAGTACGCATTAATAATGGGCTGAATATTTACTCAAATTCAACTATACATTAGCTATGTAAAATAGAGGATCATGTATAATAAAAGACCCGTGGACAATTCTATGCAACACGGGTTCAATTATTAATAGGAGTGATCGATGTTGTGATTTTATAATTTTTTATATTAATTTTAAATTGAATTGTACTTGTGAATTTGTTGAAAGATAATTTTAAATTATGATTTTGTCAAGTAAAATGAAAATACTATTTTGAGCGATTGCAGGTGGTTTAGCGATTTTTTACCAATAAAGAAAAATAATTAAGCCATCAAAAAATAAGATATTAATAGAAAAAATAATTTCCACATGAAAATAATACCATAGTTTTCATCCTAAAAATAATAGAATAATCTTTCATATACTAATAAATAGCTATATCGTTGTGCATATATTTTAATTTATTTTATATATTCTACTTATTTATTTAATTTTATTTAAATGGATATTACTCTTGTTTTGGGTTTTGAAATTGAAAGATGTGAATTGGAAGAAAAAATAATTAATTTAATTATTAAGATTTGATATATATAAGTTAATTATAAAATTAGCTTTTTAAAGTATTAATAGACGGTTTAATTTTTTACGAATTTTTTAAATGGTGCGGCTTTTATTTAGTATTTTAAATCATAATTTTTATGATAAATTAATATTAAAAGTGTTTGGACGGTTGGCCCATTTTTTAAAAATTATAATCACGCTTAATTATTATTAGTTTAGTTTTATCAAACCATTAATTCTATGTTTTATTTGTCTTCAGGAGTGTTCTCTCGTTATTGGACCTAATTCCTTGAGTCAAACATGGTATCTGCTGTTGAAATTTCTGCTCACCAAGTGTGATGAGACATAATAAAATTCAAATATTATAAGTCCTCAATATAATAGAATTCTTAAATGTTGGAATTTATCATTCTCATCAGACTTGTAAGTTATACTCAAATTAGTTAATTAATCTTGTGTATTAGGATCCTGGAAGTGGAATTTACGAAAAAAAAATCAATCTAATTTATGTAACGTTGCGCTTTGGTTTAAAGATTTTTGATTTGAGGAAATAATTTGAGGTTAGAGATTTTAAACGATTTTAATATTAAATAAATTTTAATTTCATTATAATCGTTAAAAAAATAACTTAAAATTATGATGCAAGAACTTAAAATTAGTAATGCAAATAATTTATTATTATGAATTTAAAATTTCAACTCCAAAATCCTTCAACTCTCAAACTATTTCTGGTAAAGTGGAAGCCAAAAATTTATATAATTCAGCTTTTTGTAGTTCAAGGCCATTTTTGTAGGTTTATTAGTAGTTGGCATTTTGGCAAATGTAGATGAAGCAGTAATTGGTTTTTATTTTGAACTAAATGGTTTGTCGTGCCAATCACATGACGTCATAAATGTTGCGTTAGCCCTTAATTAATTAAGTAGTAGACTTATAGAACGATTTCACTTCCCATTAAAAAAAAAGGCAAAATCTTTTATTGCTGCCACAATTAATTTTTTAAATTAAGGAAAAAACTTTGAAAATTAATTTTAGCGCCGTCGAATGCCCTCACAATTCACAAATAATGCAATGGAACTATAGAATAACAAACTCTAATCAGCCACATTCAAGGAGAAGTGGTTGGGGGATGCAAATGTAATGCATAGTTGCCATTCTCTTAATAAAATTGTCTCAAGATTTATAATATTTTTTTAACTATTGTGGAAACTTGGAAATGATTTTGAGATAGACACTTATATGAGGTTTTGCATTAGTTTAAATAACTTAGTCCCAGCCTTTTCGCGAGTTTAGGATAAAAGTAGTTGCTTAATGACAATTTTATCCTTCTTAATATATGTTTATTTCTGTAATGTCTTCTATTTATTTGCAGTAAATGAGCAAATTTTTCTAGGTCAAAAAATTGGAAAATAGTGGTGGTGTTCGTACTACTAATCACTCACATTATTTAGTTTATGTAACGTGTTGAATGAACAATATAGATTCATTTTAGATTATTTATTGTAAATTGATATTTCATCTTTTTATTTTACGTAGTATATAAATGTTAAGTATATAAAATATTATCTTAAAAATATTAAGTTGTGGATCACATATACATGATGAATAGTTTTGAAGTATAATAAATAATGAAATATAAATTATAATAAAAAATTTAAAATAATATAAATTAATTCAAATCTTTTATTATAAATTAATATTTTATTTCTATCTTAACCACCATCAATCATAACTAGGTTGACCAGTGATGAATTATGATATCAAGTGCAAAAAAAAGCACAAAATAACCACAAAAAGTGCTAAAGCGCATTAAATTTTAAAATTAATCAAAAAAATTGAATGTAAATCATTATCATCACAAATATGGTTTGTAATTTAACTTTTCATGATTCGATCATTTGTATGACAATAACATTTATGGACGAAATAAAAGTAACCTTGAAATTAATTAGTACACAAAATCAGGTACAATGATTTATGATCCCATTTTAGATCTCTATTTTTCTCATAAAATATGTGTGGAGATAGCAGATGCAATTCAGTGAATTCACACACAAAAACCATTTCTCCATGTTACTTAAACTTTCCCACTAACACTGGCCCCTGAGAGATTCTAAGATTGTGCATGAAATTCAGTGTCAAGCATGCATAGGACAGCACTGGGTACAAAAGACTCTCCTTTTGCAGTAACCAACAAAACTCCGTAGTAAAAATTCACCTGGAACTCGAAAAAACACAAACATAAAGTGTTTATGTGATTATATCTACTTATTGCACACGTTTAAACGGTTTGTTCGTTTTCAAATTACAATGAATGTTTCAGATGAACCAGTTACGGGTGATCGGTGGATTAGCCGCCGGCGGACGGGAGCCTGCGAGAGGAGGTGGAGTGGAAACGAGCCCGCCACCACTCCTCTTTCGGAATGGAAATTCTACAACAGAGACTCAGCTGGGGAAAGTAGAGGGCACCAGGGAGCTGGCGGTGGAGTTCGGGCGACAGTTTCCGCCAGGAAGCTCGCCGCCTCGCTGTGGCAATTGGCAGCGACAACCAACTGCAGTGGAGATGTTAGGTGGCAATGCGGACTATCTGATCGGCTCGGATTTGAGGTATGCTTGGATTATAGAAGTAGTGTATAATATATCTTTTCTCCTTCCTCCTGAAATTTTGTTTACACTGTAAAGTCGAGTATTTATTTATCTGAATTTGGTCTGTTTGTTTATCAGATGTTGAAAACTACAATATGTTAATGGAAAATATTATTTTTTTTGTTATTTTAATATGATACTATGTGATTGAATTACAAAATTTCCATTTATTTCCTAAAGAGATTTCAGAATTATGCCCCGTTGATGGATAAATTGCTTTGAAGAAATGTAGACTGCAATTTTTGATCTATACTAAAACTTGATCATCAATTATGCTCCTTTTTTATGTTTGTTGAGGAAGAACTTGGAAATGAATTAAGTAGCGTTGTATGAAGGAATTGACGAAAGGGTGATGCAAATGCTAATTCTTGTAGTGACAGTACGAAGTAATTGCTCTGACAGCAGTTAAATACATTGTGAAAACTGTGAGCTTTTCTTTCCTGACCAACACTTCTAGGAAGTCTAAGGTTTAGGATTTGTATGTGTCACAGGAATTTTATGTTTCGGTAGTATATCAACTTACTTGGATTTATTTTTTTCAGAGGCTAGCTATTATGTTGCTCAGCTTTAAGACAAGTTCGTTGTAAGTTATAGTATGATCATACCATCAAATAATCAACTTTTTAATTCTTTCTGTGAGTCCTACTAGTTGTTATAATACGATCTTGCCCTTTCCCGTCTCTGTTAATCTTCCTTTTCTTTTTTTGTTATTGTTATTGTTTTCTTTTCTTGGCTTTGTTCAAATGTTTGGTCTTGAAGGGGGTGGTGTTGGGTTTTTCAGTTGGTTCAGTAAATCTAAATATCTGATACTGTAATTCTTTTAAAATTTGTCAAAATCCCTTCTTCGTCTGATGTTTCTAATCTTGCTGTAATTCTGTTGCTTTGTCGTGTAATATCTAAGTTTTGTTCACCATCACAAATTCCTAAATTTGCAATGGAGGGAGCTACAAAATGGGACTATGGCTACTCAAAAGCGTCAGGTAAAGTTGTTCACCACTTTAGCAGCCATGTGAAGCTTCTCGAATACCAAGAGATTGCAACTATCTCAGTTGCATCGGATAGGCAGGCTGAATTGTTTAAGGATCAAAATTGCATAAAAGGGCTTAAAGCTGAGCAGGGGTGGTCAAGGACGAGACTCAAACACTGCATGAAGAAGCTCGATGAAGAAGGGGCCTCGTGGATGACAACAGAACACCAGCAGATGTGTGCGATAGTCAAGGACTTAATGGATGATGTTAGAAGGGAAAGAAAGAATTGTGAAAAGATGTATATTTTGAATTCCAAATTGCTGAGTGATATTGCTGAGGCCAAGTCATCAGCCAGGAAATTCATGCATAATTATGAGAAAGAGAAGAAATCCAGAGATTTGTTCAAGGACGTGTGTATTGAGAAAGCTAAAGAAGTTGAAGCCAATAAAGCTAAAATTAGGGAATTGAGGACTCAATATGCAAGAATTCAAGAGGAGGTAGAAGAAGAGAGGAAAATGCTACAAATAGCAGAGGCTTTGCGCGAAGAACGGGCACAGATGAAGTTAGTCGATGCAAAGTTGATTTTGGAAGATAAGTATTGCCAGATGAATAATCTAATCGCAGATCTCAAGGCATTTTTAAGATCATCAAATTTTACCACAGACATGAATGAGATGAGCAATGCCAAAGTTTTGGGGCAGGCTTTTGACCCCGGTAGCATCCAAGGCATTGAGGAACTTATAGACATGCTTCGGAAATCTGATAAAGAGTTCACAATTGTCAAGGATGCTCAAACAAGTTGTGCTGAAGGAAGGAGTGTTGATCATTGCTTTAGTCATGATCAAGCATAATATGGCTCAAGTATTAACCACATCAATCCTGAGGCCTATGATTCTACCAGAAAGAGTGTGCGTTCAAATGTAATAATTGGTAGTGGCTGTGTTTCTGAAGACACGAGTGGTAACGAGACTATGACTCAAGCTGACAGTATTTGAGTCAAACTCTTGATGAAATAAAATCAGCAGAATCAAATATATGTCAAACTGCAATGTGGAATGGAACAATATTAAACATCATGAATCCCAGAAAGCTGATTCCTGTGAAATTTCCTCAGTAAGCAATAAAAGAAAGACTCGCATGTTTTCAAGGTTCGGAGAACCTTGCCAAGTAACGAAGACACATACAAGACAAACTCGACTGATGGGAGTGGACTCTGGAGGGCTTTCAATTGGATCAGTATCCTCAAGTGTGCCTCCAGTTTCTCCACAAAGAGTGTGCAGTAAAGGGGCACTTGAAGGGCATGATTTGGTCGCTCAATGCAGCTTCCCTGAGCCAAGAAATCCACACATAGTTCGAGCTATGAAAGGTCATATTGAATGGCCACAAGGAATCCGACGGCGTTGCTTGGGGACCAATCTTTCAGAAGCCTAAGTTAGAAATTCATTGGTACTATTTTGTGTTCTTATGGTTCAACTCTTGTTAGTACTCTGCCTGTTTCAAAGTGTTTGTGTTTATCATATGAGCTTTTACCAACTATGCTACTCAATAGGGCAGAATAGATTGGGAGCCCCCTCTTGCAACTGCTACTGGGAATTCTTTCCAAACGGTAGAACAAAATCGTGATAGGCATGATTTCTTAAGGTTAATATTTTCAGACAGAAATGTCTGAATCCTGACTGTGTTTGTTAGATAAAAGTTAAGCTAGCACCATACATCACCATCAATAGCCCCTCACTGCAATCTCATCAGTCACCATGCAGCCAACAAGCAGCCGCAACAGCCTCCAATGTCCACAAATTTGGACTTTATCCTAGATTTTAGGATCTTGCTCATTTAGCATACTTGTACTTAAGTATGCAACATTGCATATAATTAAATGTGTAGTTCATACGAGAAATCTCTTCTTCAAGAGTTAAATTACTTCTTCTTTTGTTTTCTTCCTTAGTTATCATCATATCCTTTTCTCATTTTCCTGTGTTTGCGTCATGCATTGAGGGACCTTTCCTTGTCATCCCATCATGCATTCTTGACCCCATGGCTTTTCTTGTTGATCCGGATAATGAAATTTTAATTCATTGTACAAAATATAGTATGTTTATCCTTAATATGTGACACTCTAAAATGCCTTAAAAAAATTCAAATTAGAAAAAGTAACATTATAAAACTGTTTTAGAGTCATGTTTTTTTTTTAAATATCACATATGAATTATATAAAGAATCATGTTTGCAGCTATTTATTATTGTTCATTTTGTTTTGTTTTTTTTTTAAATAAATCATGCCATCATATTATTGCCACTTCATATATCTCGTGAATGAAATGACAGAGCCCAACTGTGGAGGATGTGACCTGCCCAATGAATAGAAATTGAGAGCTCGTTTGCTTGTATTTAGTTTTTTATTTTGGTCTTTTTTATTATTTAAATTATTAAAAATACATTTATTTACTTTTTTGTTCTTGAAAGTATCTATACTTACAGCCTATCATTTTCAAATCTAAAACACACGGTTTGTCAATATAGAACTCAAATCGAATGTTTGATATAATATAATATTAATTTAAATTAGTTAAGATTCCTAGTTAAATAAATAATACTCTCTTTCTAATAATTTATCATTCTAACATGAATAATGTATCATGATAATCTTATTTTACTGATGTGACATAAAGAAAATAATGATACCCACAAAATTAACACACTTATATTAAAAATATTATTTTTATTCCTACAAATTAATATTTTCACACAATTAATTCAAACATATTTTCATTTTCAAATAAAAACCAATACACAAAAAAATAAAATAAAAATAACAAAAACAAAAAATGAAAATGAAAATACAACCGTTCAGCTCTGAACCTCAGCCCCATGTAAACGAAGAATGGATGCATATATCATCTGGCTTTCATTATTTCTACACAACCTCAAGCAGTAGTACATCACTTGGTAAAGCCCCAAAGGCTTGCAAATTGCAACTTCTTTGAGAGAAACAATTGCCTGATAATTGTATGATGTCATCGAACTCAATAATAATAATAATGAATTCCAAGGTAGTAGTCATTCACAAGAAGTTAGTGAAACTTCTTTTTCAGCTTGTCCAAATCATAAATTTCATATCAACAAAAGCCCATAGATATATAATGATGCAAAAATGTTGCCCAATTTTATTTTATTTTTTCGAAATTGGGCATTAAATCAATGCTAGTGACATTCTCACAGTCGAATTAGTCAAATCTTGTGGAAAATAGAGGGAGTACATGCCCTGATTACGCTGAAACTATAAGCCCAATTTCAATCTTATTACAGGGAAGATGATGGATCAATGGTAGAAAGGGGCCATCATGCATGAAAATATATATATATATATATATATATATTAAGTGACTACGTCATTAAGGCCAACAAGCTTTGATGAGAATTTTTTTAGGCTGCAAAAAAAACAAAAGATTTCCTTAAAAATATCTACATCCCATATACAAAAACGTGAAATTCAAAGTATTATTTATATTTGTGCCTTAGCTCAATACTACTTAGTTGGGAGTGAAAAATAAAAAGGGAAAGTAGGAGAGAAAACAGAAGATGTTTTCCATAGGAGAGGCAAACTAAATTAATCTCAAACTAGTTGAAATTTAGGAGTAATTTGGTATAAATAAAACATGGGATCTTCCGGTTTAGGAGAAATGGGAGTTGGGACCTAATTTAGACATGAAAAGAGAAATGATCTTTGGCATATAATTATCCTTACAAGGGTTAAAATCATTAATGACCCACAAAACCTAACACTTGCAAGATCCTTCTGTAGGAAAAGGAAACTGATTGATTGCTTATTTGTGATAAAGGTTGAAATGAAATTAAGCTAGTAGTGGTAGCAGAATATCCTAGTGACATCACTGATATTATATAGGTTTTATATACTAAATTTGTCATGCTTTGACAGATGAAAGTGACTTGTGACACCATTTATTCAAATGTTTTAGATGCCAAACACATCAAATTATCAAACCCGCAAGTCTTTCTGGTGGAATAGAGGGACATTGTTGCCCTTATGATAGAACAAGACTTACACCTAATGAACAAGCTGCCACTACATTTGGTCTAAGTGTTTTCAAGCGGGAAAGACACAACTATTGCTTTCTGTTTGCTGTCTTAACCAATGTTCTGAAAATTGGACTCGATCGGCAAGTTAAATTGGGAACTGGCCACAAGGTCGGTCCAGCTTGTCTTTAAAAACGAGTTAACAAAGATCCATGGTGAACTATCAAAACTGGCCAATGTTGTTATAACTGTCTTTTTTAGTCAGAAGCTTACTGTCCATCTTTCTTCTCCATCAATTTTGGCCCGCGTTTATTTTGCAACAATAATGTTCTCTTTATCTCTTTTCTATTACTTTGTCTAATTCTTTGAAGCTCTTTGGTATATAATGAAAAAATACTAAAAATTAAATTATTACTTTTATTTACATCTAATAATTTATCATCTTGATAATCGTGTTTATAATGACTCATTGACCTAATTAATTATCCTCTTCAATCTTTTAAGTTTGAAAATATTGATCATAACGATAGACTAGTTACCCTGTCACTCAATTAATTATACGATTCAATTTCTGATCGAGTTCACAAACATTTAATCACAAGAAATAGTCGAGTTGGATAGATGAATTATTAGTTACTTGCCTTTGAGAAATATGTTTCCCATCCTCAAGTTTTGAGTCGAAAATGTAAAACATATATACGACGAAAGAACAGTATGGGGTTTTTTAATGCAATTATTAAAACAGTAGAGGTATGTTCCCATAACTACTCTAAATAATCTGAGAGATGTTTATGGCACATAAACTTCCATTTCAATGCTAATATTAATACAAATCTCAGAGTCGCCATCGGTTTGAGCTTGCAGGAGTCCAGCGCACCAAAAAAAACTAGTTAGAGCACAATGGTGACATAAACCCGACGGGGGCAAAAAAAAATTATTGTGGGCTCATGTTTCTTTTTTTTTTTCAATTTTCATTATTTACAAGTTTGATCAATCCTGAGAGTGATAATTACAGATGATACTGGTAGAGTTTTTGATAACTGATAAGTCATAAGAGTGGGACAGATAGGTGCTATATGCATGTGCAATTTTTCCTTACCTCATTTTCGTGAGGATTAATGATTGTGCCGTAGTGAATGACTTGTTTGCATGAATAAAAATTTTAGTGGCCACATTACTAGATTTGTACCGAAACATGTCCTTTCCTCGCATCATATTGCATAGTAAAGATATCAAAGATATACCATCTCTCTCTTTGTATTTTTTTTTTTTTTTTTTTCGTTTTCTGAAACGTGTAATATATTAATACCATTTATTTTTTCTAAAATTTAAACAGTTCAAATCAAATGCGCAAATGCCATATAAGTTCTCATATTTTAAGTCGATCATTCAATAATATAAAAATATTTGGTATCAAGTCCTTGGACTCAATCATTTGTAATGCTTCCAAAAATGGGGGGAAAAAGAAAAGGACTTGCATGTGAGAGAGTATTTTGAAGATACTATCATATACATATAAAATCAACATCATCATCTCATATAGTATAAACTTTTTGATTTATTTTATTTAAAAGGTTGCAGAATATCTCTACATCTATATACTCTTCTGTTCTTATAGTTAAATATTAGTATTCTGATTTGATCTCCCTTTAATTTTATTCAGTCTTTAAAAGAATGATTATCAAGATTCCATTTTGATGGTCTAAATGCACTACGGGGGTCACATATGTTGATTAATCAAATCTTTTTTTGCTTCTTCTTTAACAGAATTAATGAATCCAATGAATTAGTATATGAGATTAGTATAATTCATAATCATCACGTATGTATATGACAATCTTAATCATCAAATAATGACAGTCTCCACTTAAAATAATCTTTCCAACAATAATCCGCACTTATGAGAATCTTGCCCTTTCATAGCTTAAAAGGAATCCCACTTGTTGACCAGATTCAACCCAGCTTGCCACCAAACGCTCATCCTCAAACTTTTAAGCTCCGCCATCGAAAATGCTTGCTAACCATTTTACCTGATTATTCTTTATGCCTATCGAGTCCTTAGAGTTGGCGTAAATTATTCTCCGATACATATATCAAATTTTGACTTTTGGGTCGACGCCGACATCATCAACTTTCAAGCTTGGAAAAAATATGATCTTCTTTTTCCTGCTTAAGCATTATTCTCGTATGCGGAGAAAATTAAATTTGTAGCACAACAGTCCTTCCTACGTAACTTGTAATATATGTTGTGGGAACGCAATGTAATTGGTCTATTGCATATTTGTATAAGCTCAGTATAGGCCTGACTCTATTCCTTCTGAAATAGTCCATCGGTCAATCAATCGGGTAGTTCAGTACCTCATTAGCTTGCCTACAATGTTGACAAGATTAATTAGGAGAAAGTTTAAGCAATATAGGTAAAATTAATTATTATTTTTTTAAATTCAATGTTATTCATCCAAATGATTTCTCAAACTAAACCTCTAATTTTATTTTATTTTTTTTAATCTGAAGTTTGAAGGACAAGAATAAGAAGTATATAATTCAAATCTTTTACCTCATAAAGAGATGAGTTCAGACCATATACCGTTACTTTTTAGCAAGTGTTGATTAAATCTCTAATTTACTTAAAAAAGAGATGAACTTTAAAAAAAAAAAAAGGACCTGCTTTTATTACTAGTCGATTCTTAATTAAGGTTTCTAGCTTATATTGTAAACATTTCGTAACTATATAATATTAATTGTATGCTCTGTAATTTTTAATTTAGACATAATAACGAGAGAGGAGAAGATCTCAGAATGAAAAATAAATTCATTTTATTGTAATTGTTGGGTTTATACACAAAGTCAACTACTAACGGGAAAACAAATTTATACAGCGCGCACATAAAATTAGAAAATACACTTAAAAATTTTGCACGTGGAAGCCACACGAACCATCTTCTATTTCTTCTGTTTTTATTACTAAACACACGCGCTACGTGAGTGCGTGGGTTGGGCTGCTTGAGAAATTGTATCCAAAGGATAGGCAAAAAAGAAAGGGGAAAAGCTAATCGTGTCTGATATTCCAGTAAATCAGCCTATTGGAGACTGACACGTGTGCGGCGTTCGTGCGAAATTATCTATACAATATCAGGGAAAAAAGATATTGCAGTCTGACAGAACCCCTGTTAATACTTAAAACTAGCTAGCTAGCGGCTGCTGCACGTTGGATTTGTGTGCATGAAAAATATTTGTTATAAATAGAATTTTTAAATAAAATAAAATAGCAATAACCAAATTGAGATGTTTATAAAATGTAGTGACATACACATGCCCAATGCATATATAAATATTGAATTTTTTATTTTTTTTGATAAAATAAAAATTTTCAAATGAAATTTTTGCCCAATAAATACTGTCTCACCAATTCCATGTACTTTGATTACTAACTACGTATTGATTAAATATTAATTATGCTGAAATTTTAAAAATAAGAGGAAAATGCATGTAGGTAAAGGACCACTTAATTTAATAAAATACTTTTTCAAAAAAAATATATTAAAAATAAAATCTTCTAATTCAATTTTCTTAGTTATTGTGTTACTTTCTGTTTCAGAATATGACAGTACTTTTTATAAGAGATAAGGCTATATTAGGCCTTACACATTTGCATATCAAATTCAAATTCGAAGGATTTGAGACTTAATAAAAGAGTATAGATAACGAGAAATAAGAAAAGGTAAAACATAGAGGACAACGTAAAATTGTAAATATTAATAAATAAATCTACTTATAGTAACTCCAAAGT
Organism: Paulownia fortunei; assembly: GCA_019321725.1. Lineage (NCBI taxonomy): Eukaryota > Viridiplantae > Streptophyta > Magnoliopsida > Lamiales > Paulowniaceae > Paulownia > Paulownia fortunei. Next base: position 16,150,530 of record CM033120.1, read on the forward strand.
ACCTAAAATTTAAAAAATTGACCTTGGTACAATTACAGAATTTATGATCAGGGGTATCTCATATTAATAGGTTAAAATACAACTCTCAATGGTACGATATATTTAGAAAAAAGGACTAATAATTTACAAGGTGGGGCCGAAGAACATGGTTTCGGCTATTTTTAAAATATAAATCATAAGTACCAAAGTATTGTAATTGTTTTACGATATTTTATTCTTTTTACTAAACAAAAATAAAGTCAATCAAACATTTTTTTGTGGTCAGCATGTGATAGGGAATTTAAATATTATAGTTTTCTTTGTTGCAGAAAGCCACAGAGGAGTGAACAAAAAATTAGGGCACCTCCCTTGATAGTGTGTAGCTGTTAGTATATTGATTTCAAAGTCAGGCATGGTAAATAATCAAAGAATATTTAAAATTTTGTATTTTCGACTTAATAGCTCGTGATTTTGAGTCATTTTAAAGGAAATCGGAGAATCAATTAATATTTTTTTAAAAAAATAAAAATTAAAATTAAATAATCAAAGGAACTTAACTGAGATCATCTGGCAAAGCCTTAACTTATGTTAATTAAAGTGCAAGCATGATTTACTTTTATGCCTGCTTAATTTGGTTTTTAAACTCTTAATATTCCCCATAAAACATGTAGAGCCCTTTTGGTTTTACTATTAATATGTTTCCAGTATTTTTAAAATTGAGAATATTTTTATTAAGTTTTTGTGTAAAAATAAAAATATTTTTAAATTAGTTATATTTTTATATTGATTACATAGATTTGAATATAAAAATATTTTTATTTTATAATATTTTCCTCGTATTATCATGTCATCATTTGTTCATTCAGTCCAATTCGTTCGTACCATTTTTTATATGCATATTGGAGTTTTTACAAAAACACCGCTAAACAAATTTTATCGGACATTCCAATGTTATTAAAAATTTATGACAACTGTTGTTCACAAAAATACATGAAACAACTAGGGCTCACCAAACCAATGGTGCAATAATAGAAAATTAAATTAGACTGTCTGCTAACCATGAAATCACATGGGAATCACTCGAGGCATAGCAGGTAAGATTCTGATTCTAAGATATAAATAAACCAAAAGAAATGGTTTTCTTGTTTTCCAAGAACTAAAATAGAAGTTGCATATACTCCTATAAATGGACATTGCCTTTTAAGATATATACATATATATATATATATATATATATACCCCGCTCTACTGCCTACTGATTAGGTGCTTGTTCTTTTAGGTTGTCATGTCTTACGTGTGGGACACGAATGGTGGGTCCAGCCCATTCGCCCTTTGGGTTCATGGCATTGGACAAGGGCACCGCCCTTAGTCCTTAGATTCCACTTCTCTTACCCTCTTGTAATTATTTTGTCAATCTATCTCAAAGGAATACTTCTCAAAAAAAATTCAATCTTAATTAATGAATCTTATATTGATATATTAAGTAAAAAAATAATATGATCAACAAATTTAAGATAATATCTATATTATATTTGATTTTTTGTGTTTATAAAAAATAAAAAATTTGTTTATAATTCATAACCCGATATACTGTTTACTATGAAGGACAATGATATATATATATATATATATTAAGAAATTACCTCGTGGACTTGGGGGTCCAAAGAATCTGAAAAGCTCAAGGGTGCTTACCTAATTTCATGAATCCTGCCCATATGACTTGTGAAGGTGATTAGCTGTGAGATTCGTTTCCCAAATGAAGAGAAGCAAGAAGTATCTAGTATTTATTAGCATGTTTTGGCCGTTGGATTTTTCAAATGATTCTAGTTCATCACACCCACGGATCAGGAATTGGTTTGTGAGGAGCAATCCTACAGAAAAAGCATGGTTCAAATATTCTAACTTGTCTTGCATTCTCTTCATTAACGTGACTTCCAACTTAAAATAATAAAAGGCTCTTGCGGATCTAATTCATCAGGTCTGGTTTTTGGTCCTAAAAATTTTATATGGGTCGAATTTTTATAGCTTCAAGTCCTAAAAATTTCTAATCGGGCGGATTTCGATTTTGACCAAACTCGCCTCAAATTTGTTTTATTGTCATCCCTACAATGAACTTAATAATAAGAGAACAATTGTGATCACATTAATAGCGTATTTATCTGATGTGCCCAAAATTAGTAATAGTAAATTGAGTTTATGTGTTCTTGATCCAAATGAGTTACTCATAAATAAATTAAGTTCAAATAAAATATAATGAGTTTAAATATAAATATGAGTTGTTTTGGAGTTTTAATTAGCAAAGTTCTATTGATATATAATTGTTGAAAAAATAATCTTTTAAAATATTTGATACTAATCTGATAAGAAAAAAGAAATTTACCATTCAAGACAAACTACCTTCTCTCTTTATATAAATATATATTTTCCTTCATAAAGTAAAGGAGAGATGATTTATGTATGATTTTCGTTTTATTTACATTTTATTCATATCTATATTACGTGACACAATACTTTGACTAATTTTGATATTAAGTGATTTTGATATTGATTATTCCTCATACACTATATTTCTAATTTGAGCAATTTCTGACTTTAGCATTTGGAGGGGCTACACTAAAAATCCAGCATTCCTTCTAACTTTTTGATATTTTGCAAATTATACGTAAAATTATAAATTTATAAAATTAAATTTATGAAATTCTAAATTTATATTATAAATAATTTAAAAATAAATAAATTTATTTGATATCCAATTTTTACCCGCATCATTACCCAATTGACATTGAAAGTTTTACAATAAAATGATGTTTTATTGAACACGTTTCTAATTGACATTGAAAGTTTTACAATAAAATGATGTTTTATTGAACACGTTTCTAATTTCTACAACCAAAATTAATCAATTATCCATGACAGCATATACATAGTCCAAACTTGACATCAAGATCAAGTCCAAACCAGGGGCCACCCCCGGCAAGCCCAACCAGGGCACATGGGGTCCATGCAAGTTAGGTCATTGATTGCAATCCTGGGTCCAACCCCTTCGCGCAATAGAGCCAGTGATATATATGAAGGGCCCTCCATAGTCTTCTCCACCAATGACATTTAACAGTTGCATCAACTACCAACAATATAAAGATTAGCCCAAATTAACAATATGTAACCAGCTCTCTGATACATGCAATAATGCAACATTAAAAATACTGCTTCATTTTGCACTGTGAGGTGGTAGTTTGCGCAATTTGGGAGCCCTTTTGAGTTTTGAGGGACCTCTGAATTTGATGGCTAAGTGCACTTTCATGGGGAAATCATGATAAGCTCTGTCGTTTAATTTGATAGATGACAAGTAATTTTTTTTTGGGCCCACCAACAAATTCTCAGCCATCTAATATGGCTGTGGAAAGACACTCTGCTTTATGTTTCTGCACCTTTCTCAACTAGGGTTTTTTTTTTATTTTACTTGGGATTAAGAGGGAATTTGATTAAATTTATTTTAAAGATTTTATGATTTTTTTTATTTTATAAAATATTTTTGAAGTTTATAAAATATTATATCTTATTTTTAAATTAATTCTTGAAATATTTGGATAAAATAAGATAAGATGTTAGTAATGATAATATTATTATTAATATAATCAAAATTAAAATAATTTGTTAAAATCTTAAAAATAATTAACAAACCTTTTAAAAGATTTTCTAAAAATTTTACCATAATATTTTAGAATATTTTATAAGTTTTCAAACATCTTAAAAGATATTTTAAAAAATTTACAAACTCACTCAAACACCTTCTAAATCTATATTAAGATAAACCTCTTTGTACTCAAAAGAGGTTTCAAAAGTTGTTAGAGGAGGGATCAAGAAGGTCATAAATTCTGTCGTCTTGTCTGCAGCAGGATGCATTTGTCCAAAAACAGGGGATAATTGTATATTAACCTCTTTTGATAATTGAGAAATACATTTAAGTTTACCCTTGTGCAGAATTTACTGCACCATTACATTGCAAAGTCAATCTACGTAACTTTTTTATTGTCCCAAGTAGATAAAATGCATATTTCTTCTAACTTTGAGGATGAACAAAAAAAAGAAAAAAAAAAGGTACATTATGCTCCTCTAATTATAATATTGCTAGCTTAAAATGTGAATCATTAAAATATAATATGATGACCAAAACAATGCAAATTTTTTTTTTTTATTTGATGTCCACGTTTTCCTATTTCAAATATGAAAACTCGCGCTGGAAGCAAGTTATTTTGGGATGAATGTTTTGATTTTTTGGTTAAACAGAAATTGGAGGAACTGAATATGAGCTTTGTGAATGTTCAAGTGAGGTATCTAGTTGATATATCTAAATTGATAAAAGTTGAAATTTGAAAATTTGTTTCTCTCAAAATTTAATCTTGCATAATTTTTTATGTGGAGTGGAATTGAACACGATTCAGAAGGGTCAAATATAAACTCGATCCATTATCATAAAATTTAAAATATGAATTATCTTGCGATCATAAATATATTAGATTTGTTAAAGTGGTCCATTCAAAATCCTTCAATAATTAAATTAATAAAAAGCTGATAAAATTAGTATGAATAAGTAAAAATAAAAAATTAGCAATATCAATTACGTTACGACATCATAGAGTCGAGCTATTTATAAAAATGTGGATCATATATTTACATGTTATTTTTATAAAATCATGCATTATATCCTGTCAAAGTAACTACCATCATTTTTTTTTTTGGTTCAAGCCCGCCCTAAATACATATCCTTAAAATGTTTGAAAATCAAATTAAATGACAAGGGCAAAAATGGAAAACCAGCACAATTACCCATCAAGTTCCTAAATTCTTTATTAAGCACTTACAAGGGTTTGCCTTAATGATTCCAAGTCAGGGTCCCAATAAATTCAAGCATTACTTTTATAATGGAATACACTTCAATAAGATAACCCTTCTCTCTATTCAATGGTGGAGTGCATATACCCGAAATGTCATGGGACTTGCAGGTTTCTAATATATGCTAACAATCAATTATGAATAATAATCAACTTACTAATTGCCCATCATGCCCACATCCCCAACTTTTTGTAACATCACCGGGTCACTGATGGACCTGTGCTAGTGGGACCAACATTCATATACTATGCATGGTGTCAAATTATGAAAGGACCAACGAGTAGAAGGTGGACAGATGGTGGGATTAGGATTAGGATGGTAATTAATCGAGTTTGAGTTGGATTGTCTAGATTTGATACTTGATTTGTTAAAATTTTTAAAACAAGACTCGTCCAAATATAATTGGTAAATTCGATATAACTGTTTTATAATTTAAAAATATTAAAAATTATATTTTTTAAATATAATATTATTAAAATTTTATAATAAATTTATTTATTTTTTAAACATCATCTAATATATAATAATTTTTTTAAAGAATAAAAAAATCAAACGGATTGGTTGAGTCGGGTCAGGTTTAAAAATAGAAAATTCAACATCCAGCGTAAATTCGTTTATATTGTTATAATTTGTCTCAAGTAGGACAAATTTGAACCGAACTCGAATTTAAACTCATAAAACCCGCCTCATTAACATCTTTATACGAGATCAAATTAGAATTACGCATTCGATATTAATTTAAATAAATAATTGATAAATTCTGTAATGTCATCATTATATTAACATCTTATGCAACAAATATGAAATCTTTCATGAAATTCAAGATTTAAGTAATTTCCAAAAAATATAACAATTATATGGCTCCACAACGGCATTACTACTAATTTGGTATCATATATGAATAATCAGATATCAAATTCACATAAAAATAAAAAATTATCGATATGAATACACAATATATTCCTTATCAAATTTGCACTCAAAATCTCATAGTGTTTAAATTTTAAAATCTTAATCTTTATCATATTACCATCTCTTTTAACAAGTACTCATTGAGTCAAAAGTTTACAACTTTCCAATCCTTCAAAGAACCCCACCCCCAAACTCCACTAACTGCCTATTGTAACATTAATTTCATGTTTATAATCATTGCTTTAAATGTCAAATAAAATTTTCATTTTCTGGTCATACTTACCATGAATTCAGAGGTTTATTACATTTGTAGATCTTCTGACCAAGTGAATCCAAATATCAGATCATATCATTACAGCCCCCATTTTAAACCATTCAATCTGACAAGATAATATTTTTCTATTAACAGGCACGTTCCTTCTTCGCGTGTCCTTCAATCACCACCAGTGGCGGATTGAAGTTGTTTTTGATTTTACAGTTTCGTGCTCAACTTCTCATTCTCACCATGCATGCCTTGTCCTTTTTTATGGCATTGATTAAATGCAGACAAAATGAAACCCAAATTCAAATGAAATGCTAGTGGGGCCGCTCCTTACTCAATCAAACATTATATATACAAATGCAGCCTTCGGAGTCGAGTCTCTGTTTATAGAGCAATACTACACTTGCATATAACTCATTATATCATTGTTTTCTCATTTGGGTCGCCGGAGAATAAGATTCCGGCAACCTAGCTAAGGTAAAGATAATTTTTTTGGTTAGTCGAGGATTCTTTCTTCTTCTTTTTTTCCCTCTCATTTGGGGTTTGTAGGGAATCAAGATTCCGGCGGTCAACTCGCCGGGAAATCAATATTTTTGTTAAGTAGTTACTCGCCTTATTGGATTGATTGATGGCCAAGGGTCGAAAATTAACTACCAGTCGCAGTGAACGTTTTTTAGAAAGTTTTGGCTATAATCAGGGCCATGGAACGGAGAACGCTGCATCGGAGCTGGGAGAAGATGAAGTTTGGTCAATGGTTGATGACATGGTCAACGGGGATAGTCACTCGGCGAGCGGAGAGTGGAGCGCACGCGCCTTCACCGAGAGTAATGGAGGCTTCAGTAGCTATAGGAGCCGCCCCCCACCTCCGCGCACTGACCACCACCAGCGCCGCCAGGTAGGTGGCTTGTCATTGGCTTTCGACGATTCGAACAACACATCTGCAACGAGGATCGTGCACCAGTTCCGTGCACAAGACAGCATGGAAGAATCTCCACGTGGCCGCCACATGGCCACCTCAGCCCCAGTTAATGTGCCAGATTGGTCGAAGATTTATCGAGTTGACTCGGTTGAGTCACTACACGACTCGGATGACGGCTTGAACGACGACTCGGAGCTTGTTCCACCACATGAATACCTGGCGCGTGCATATGCACGTAGCCGGAAAATGGCTGCCAACTCGGTGTTTGAGGGTGTTGGGCGAACGCTCAAGGGGCGGGACTTGAGCCGTGTCCGAGATGCAGTGTGGAGTCAGACCGGGTTCGATGGCTAATTATGATTATTAAGTTTGGTAATTATCTTATTATGGTAAGTAATTAAATATTTTCACTAGTAAATTATGAATTTTTTATGAGTAAAACCAAGTGAGTTCACTTGGAAGCGATTGAGCCCAAATCATAAACAGATAGGGGGGTCTCTTTGTTCAAAGCTTTCAAGTTTCCTAGTTTTTCTCTTATCTTGTAATGCTCGAGAGTTTGGCCGAAAGTATGGTGTCTTTTTCAACCAAATATCAACACGTTAAAATTTCAGTGTATTGGATGTATTGTGTAGTACATGTTCGTGAAATTCTTGAGACAATGTCCGCGTCAAACCATCAAGTGGTGCACTTGGACTCTTTCACTTTGTCATTGGCTAACAAAACAAGTGATAAATGATTCATTGCAGATACTGTGCAGTGCAGTGCAGCATTCAATCTCTAAATATTTTATTTTTAATAAACTGAGATATTTGATTTTTATGAAAATTTAATTTATCATATAATAGATGTAATATGAATATTACTCTGATATATTAATATCTCGATAATGTAACAAAAAATCACGAAATCATTCATCTCAAGACAAAATTTTCATTTATGAGTATGTAAAGGGCTCTGATTTTAAAAATTATTTCAATTTCTACAATGAGGAAGGGGTAATTTCAAGGAGGCTCTCAATGGATTTATAAATAAAACTCCCTTCTCATGGCTGGGCAACTGCAGGACTTGACACATTTGGAACCCCCAAACAACCCCCCACCCCCACCAAAAAAAAAAAAGGAAAAAAGAAAAAAACGAAATACTATAGCTATATGGGGAAGTGACCATTCCTACTTAGTTACTGTAACATTTTGACTTTTTGTGTCACGCTGTTCCATTTACGAAGTGGCTATGGTTTAATTACTGTCTGGGATGGAATCAATGTTTTGGGATGGGGTGAGGTGAGGAAGATTTCAGTTAAGTACGTTACCTGAGATGTTAAAGCAAAGTAGAAAAACAGGGGAGCATAATTTGTACCTTCGAACAAATTCGACATGAAATTAACACTTGTACTAAAGTTGTTAAGACGACTAAACATGTCAGCATCTTATTATTTTTAAAATTATTTTTAAAAGATTTTTGAAACTTCTAATGGACGAGATGTAAGGTTAGTGATTGTTCTAGAACCCTCAATCTAATAACCTGGCAAGAATCATATTGTCAGCCCCCTATTTTATCCTTTCTCTAACTAACTACCATTGTCCACAAAAATTAAAAGAAAAAATATTTAATACCCAAACCTAGAAGACCAATGAAAGCAATGTTTAATTCCCAGTGGCATATAGTTTTTTTTTTCTCTTTTGGCAAGTCCAGTGGCATAGAGTTTAGGTATGTTATGTTTGAATCTTGGATTTTTGTGAGAAAATTAAAATTGACTTCAACTGATACAATTTTATATTTTAATTTTTAACAAAAATAAATTCCTAATTAAAAATCAAGATTCAAACATAGGCCTTATAGTCTTAATTATTTGGACTAAATAATGTGTCCAATTCCAAACCCAAGGCCCAAAATACGGGAAAGTGGTAGAAGATAGTGGGCCAAAAGGAGCAGGTGGAGAGAGGCCCAGTATTAAAGCTGGTACAAGGAGCATATTGAAGCGGGGATACCTTCTTGCTTACCTTTTTCAGGAAAAGGATATATAAGTCCATTTATTGGGCTAACTACTGCCCTGAACCAGTAATTTTATTTCATTTCCTCCTGCGTTTCTGCACAAAAAAAGTTTTGGATGGAGAGTAGGACGAGTCGTATCGATTGGTTTGATTATGGAAAAAACACTGACAAGAATAATGAGTGTGAAAAAAAAAAAAAAATTCATACAAATCCAATTTTTAAATTGTTCTAGAGAAAAAGATAATAATTTAAAAAAAAAAAAAACAATCAAGACAGGTTGAAGATTGAGTTTTGACCTATTTTCTTAAGCATGAATTCGACCAGAACGATGAGAGAATTGTCAGAATATTGGAAATCTCGTACGAGACATTTGTTTCAATTCTTTCACTTTGAGCTTAAATTTAATTCAGCTTGAAATTACATGATAGGTACAACTCAACATATTGCAAATTAATTAGGACTTAACCAACTGTTTTATTGCAACTTAGATCTAAGCGAGATGTTAATTTAAAAAAAAAAAAAAAGGGGTGCATTGGAAATTTATATATCCCGACACTGGAGACAGCCAGACAATTTTGCCTTGAAGATGTGTACTAAAATTATATACCAAGAAGCTGAATTTAAAGGGGTTGATGCTTGTTAAAAATATGCCGCTTGAATTTTCAATGGATTATTTGAGAGATTTGAGAATTTCCGAGTTCTGACAGAGGTTCAAATTCAATAATTGCAGTCCAGAATTACCAAAACAGTCCTGGGCTACAAGATCCTGTAAGGCGCCATCGGCCTGTGTGTTTTTGGGCCAAACAGAGTCCTATATGAGGAGCCCACTAATGTGCGATAAAAAAAGTGAGAACAAAGTCCAGTTCTAGAAACAATCTACAGTGGCCCATCTAAAAAATTAGATTGTAGCCCATTTAGAAATTTTGTGCGTACTTGATATCTATGTGATGACAATAACAATAGATACCATATTCCCAAGTCTTTATTATCTTGTACGAGTAACATTGCCAATACATGAAATTCCCAAGAAAATATGTCACACAAAGATCAATACTCTTTATAGAATATATATATATATATATATATATTGACGGAGTATATTCCGTGGTTTCTCAATTCCATTTAAGTAATTCAAATTTATAACTAATTAAAATTTAGTTGCAAGAGAGTGAGGGGTGGTCTCCCAACGTGGAAATTCTTACTCTGCAGAAGATCGATATGCAAGAAAGGCCTTACTTAGCCACGGTTTCATTTGCTCAAGGTTTAGTCCTCTATTCGGTCTATTACTTAATTTTTCTCAATAAATTGTCAGAGATCACTTTAGTTCTATATCTAAGAGGTTCTGCATACATACGACTTTCCATCGGTTCTATTATTGATGACTTCTCCGAATGAAGGAAAAAAAGACAGTAAGAATGGGCCTGAGTCAATCAGATATATATACATATATATAACTATATATATAGCATGCATTAGGGTTTGTATAACTTTCCGTGACACTTGCACCTCCATGCTAGTGGGTAGTACTCTAAGGTGCCCGCATCAGAAGGAAAGGCCACCGCTGTTTTTGGCGGCACCCGAACAAGAACCGGCGCACACGGCTTACATTTTTCGCACTTATGGCTGCAATTAGGCGGCCTTGATCCCTGCAGAAACCTCCTAGTATTGAATTTTTTGAGGGTTTCCTCTGAATTCTTCAAGTAAAGATTTTCTTCTTGAGCCGAAAAAACTCCAGTTTCTGAGTGAGTTTTTGCATTGCTTGAGCTAGAAACTACACAAGAAGAAAGAATGACAAGCACATGAAAAGGAAAAGCTTCTTTTTGTACATTAATTCTCGAGAAGAAGCTTTGCTGAAAACTTGTGGGACGGGGAAGTATGAGTACTGCGTCTTTGTGTGTGGTTCAGACCTTAGTACTTAGCATTTATACAGAAAAGGTGGTCGGTAAAATCCTCGTATTACGGGAAACTCCATTGATGTTGCAATGGAAAAAACAATCAAAGCTAAGATATATAAATATGAAATACAAAAATACAATATGAAATTCCAATAGAATATTTAAATTATTTCTTTATTAATTGGATCTTCTATTATAATTTTAATTACATTGCATCTATTACACATTCACACAATATATATAAAATATTATTTAAATATATAATTCAAATTGATAAATTATATTGTCCCCAAATTTTAATGCTTTGAACTTGTGTGCCATTCCGAACTGGGCACCCATGCGGGCCCTAGGCTGATCTGGAGGTCCAAAATAGACAACCTACATGAAGAGGGGATATTTAGGTGAAAAGCTTGTGGGCCTGGAACATAGGAAGTGTGTTTAACATCAAAATTGGTTTAAACTAATTTTTATATTTACGTGTCAAATATATTCTCATTTTATTTATTTATATTTATTTTTAAGATTTAGGTTTCGAGTTTCATGATTAGTTTTGAAAACGGATGACTTTCCTCTAATTCATCTACTAAGTAAATTTAGGTACAATAGTAGCATACACGCACTTGAGTCGAACAACCGACCTTCTCATTGATACCAAAAACATTATGCATTGTGCGACTTTACTTGGGATTTATCCCTTCTTATTTTACATGCACACAAGGCATATGGCGCATGCCTATCTAAATTTGACTGAATATATTTTAAACATTAATTCATGAATAAATCGCTGATTTCCTTTAATTTAGTGAAAAAAGAATCAAGTTTTTTGAGAAAACCCAACAATTGATGTTTGTTTCAAGAAAGTTTAAAAAAAAAATGATTATCTGAAAAGTCAAATAACGACTTTAAGAAGTGGGCTCTTGACACAAATAAATGAGAAAATTAGACCTTGGCCCCGGAAGAGAGGAAGGGTTGTTCGTTAATGATAAAATTAGAGCAATAGGTGGAATATCAACTAAGTGCTCGGCAGTGCCTTGGTTTTATTGGGGGTTTAATTGTATGTCAAGGAATTGTAAAAATAGTTGAGGAAGCCTACTTCTGGGGTTGTATTGGTGTGAAAAGAAATATTTCTGAATACGTGGATTAAATATTTGAGGCTTGCATTCATGAATGTAAAAGTTAGAATCTTCAATTTTTTTCAAAAAAATAGTTAATGATCATGTACAACGAAGCAAGAAACTGGATCTCTATGATATCATGCATTTAAATGTAAAAGTGGAATTACTATTTCTTTAGTAAGAAAGGTTAGTGTGTAGAAACTGGATACTGATTTTATTTTTCCTTTTCAATTTCCCTCGTTTAATTTTGACGTATCCACAGAGAAAACTCATCCAACTTTTTTCAGGACAAAATATTGATCCATTATTAACAAAGAAGATAAATATCAGCTAAATTTCTTTATAATACACTGCAAATTCGCCACACCTATAAAAACTTGTGTATAGATACAACACAAGGCTTTAACAAGATACGAATTTAACCTGATAAATACTAGCACTGCTGTGCAAGAAGTATAATACTAGAAAAATCTGAGTGGAGGGACACTGAAACTTCTTTCTTCACTGCGTTACAAAAATCTTACCACCAAAATCAGTTCTTACTTGGTGACAATTTTACATACAATGTTTCCTTTCAGTAACATATTGAGATATGGAGTCCGATAGATTAAAAGACAGGCTGCAGAAGCACAAAGCTATCAAAACAAACACGGCATTGCTAAAAGGTCCTTATGGAGCCTTCATAGGGTATGCCAATGTTTATTTCATCCCCGAAGTGCATTCCGCCGACCAGAAAAGATTCTTTTATTTGACTCTGTCAAAATTTTGAACCCTTTTAACTAGTAAAAATGTTACATGCTGAGATCATTGTTCCCGATATACAGAGTGAGTACCTAAGGGACTGAAAAGAGTTTAGGCATGGGAGAAATTGTGGTGTCACTCGAACTGGATCTCTATATAACACTGTTTGTCTCCCGTTGAGGGCTTTGCAAGAAAAACAGCAATAGAAGATGGGACAGACAGATGTTTGTGCTTCTGTTCAGGTTGATGATTGTTAGCACGCTGTTCTATCCCAACAAAAATGGGTGAGAAAACTTACAAGTTCTATGGAGAAGAGATAGCTGCCAGCCCAAAATTTGCGACATATCCAAATCACTCAAGTGGTAGTTAGTGGAGTTTCTTGAACTTGGCTCTTAGTATCACAATCCTGCTCAAATGCACATTAATCAACTTGCATAGCATCCCTTGTACCTCTTGTATCTGATTCTCTGGCATCCACTGGTTTTGGGGACGGAGACTTGGATCCTATCACGTGTTTGCAGATCCTGAAAAAAGAAAATCTAAATATAAATAAACAGAAAAATATAAAAACAAGAACAAAAATAAAAGATTACGAACTGAATACATAAACAAAGCACCCCACACATATTACCCCAACTATGAAAACAATAGCCCCAGTCAATGATGAACATCAATTTGAAAGTACACCAATCCATTTTGTTAATGCAAACTTGTTTAGATTGAAGGACTGTTGAAGCATGCTTTTATCAAAGGCCATGATTTATTGCGGGAAATACGCAAGCATTAAATATATTTCTTGGAATAAATAGATCCAGACAATTAACTATGCAAGCTTTATTTATTCGTTTTTGAATAAATAGATCCAGACAGTTAATTGTGTTAAATCCCCAAAAAACATATGCAGAAGTCTCCTAGGATATAAAGACTGGAAAATAAGCTTATATTATTGCATACGCCCACACTGTGACCTGCAGGTAATCAATCAATATGTAGATTATTCTAAACCAAAGTGCTCATGGGATTTCTTTGCTTTAGTGGTGTCTACAATTGGATCCACCTCTATCTAAGCAATGAATGAATTCAAACATTGAGATGACTTTTCAGGTGGAAAATAAGCAAAAGCACCAAATGTTCAAGCATCAAAGTGAATATAATAAGTCACCATTTATGAATCAAAAAATGATCCATAAATATCAATGCCTATACGGGTTGCCTGACATACTCATCAAGAGCCTCAGCTTTTCCATTGATTTCACTAGTCCAAAGTATTGGATCTGCATTCTTGGGTAGCGAATCCTGCTGTTGGCTTTTTTCTCGAAGCCACTGCTCTGCTTTATTGCATTCTCCAATGACCTTCAAGGAGCAAAGTCAAGATAATCAATCATAATATCTTAAGAATCATCCAAACAGCATGGTTTCAAAAAAAGTCCAAAATATAATTTCATGTTAAGAGGGAACCATACTGCATCTCTTTCACTAGGTGGAAGTGATCCTACAGCCATCCGATACTCCACTATGCAACTTAATAAGTTTCTGGTTGCCAGTGCCCTGGCATCTTCTTCTTTATATCGATTATCAATTGGGTCCACCATCTAATAAACATCAGCAAGAAATCAATCAATCGCGGGAAAAAGAAATTCAAGCAAAACAAATAATCTAAATGAACCTTCTTCAAATCCTCGATCTTTTTAGTATAGACATATTCAGACTCATCATCTCCATCTTCATAAAGCCACTCCTCAGTTTGTTGCAAGTTACTAGAAATCCTTTCTTTTTCAGAATCAGTGGCAAAGCTCCGATATGTATTCAAAAGCTGTTCAGTTACAAGTCTCATATTAAAAAAAAAATTAAATTGCTAAAAGGATATGAAAGCAATCTATTGAAACATCAGACCAACAGACTGGTAATACATTATGTTTGAAAAGCAGGGTTCCGAGATAAAATGAGGAAGAGATTTGCTCATCTGAAATATTGTTGTATGGCAGTAAAATCAAACCAACTACAGACAAAGAAGCAACTAGATATCCTGCTAACAATACCAGAATCTCACGCAAAAAGATGACCACAATTATACCTATAACACCCGAATAAAATTAGAAACTGACCATTTGAAGTATGGTTAATTGTCTACAGTTCTGTAAACTGAAAAGAAATTCCTCAGTTCAGTATCCCCAGATACAGCATATTGGAATATAAGCCACAGCCAAATAATTATAGCTAGGTTTATAGTTATCAGACCTGCCATTTCATTCCTCAAATCTAGTGTTGTCCTCAGAGTTTTTAACAAAATTATTTTCTAGTGAATAGAAAATGCTGGAGTCCATTCATACTGCATTGTTGCTGATAAAGACTAAAAGCCATTAGATTTGCAATCTGCTTGTACAGCAAACCAATATGATATTGATATTTTCATGCAACTTAATCTATCAACCAGACCAGGATATAAAATCAGAGTATTACACAACAAACAAAGATAAAGCAGAACAATATACTTTATTTCGCATATCGTAGACATAAGACTCCAGTGCATTTTTCTTCTCTTTGGTCCGCTCCATTTTTATGTCTTGTTGGGCCAACCGAAGCTCTTGTTCTTGGGCTTGCGAGAGCTCACTCGATGTCATTCCACCATATACATTCTCATCAATGAGTATATCCTGCCTCCTGATAGACTTTAGACTCCTCAATTCATGACCCTGCAAAAGGGGATCATAGCTTTCCAGTACTAAGATAGCTTTAGAAAAGTTAAAATATTGCAATACTTAACACCGTACCTACTGAGACACAAATCGTAACAAGCCTTTTCCGCTCTCTGCACTAATAATCTTGCTTGCTCAATTAAAGAAAAAGATAGCAATTTACATGCGTAGATTATGTTTACTGAGTCAAGAGAACCATAAAAGTAACATGACAATCAACCTTTCAGCAGAAGAATAATAAGAAACAGTTCTACATTACCAGATAATTAGTTCACTAACTTACATAAATTCTAAATGGAAGTTAACGACATCTCGAGACGTTTCTACAATACTCAAAAAGTATACAATTGAAAGCAGGGATCATTTGCTCCAAACCAGATGCTGGAATTGGATATCAATGGGATGCATAACCCAGACAAATTGAGATCCTCATCAAGATAATAAGGCTCTTTCTCAATGCGAAAGCATAACATTAAAACTTGAATTGGTCATAACCAGTGAAAATAGCAGCACTGATGATGATAATGGGTTAGGTTAAATTGCATCATTTTATGTTGAACCCGCCCCAATCAACAGCCTCCTATGAATTACCAACACACTAATTTATGTTTGTGATTGAGTGTTTCTACAGAAATTTCAACGAACATTTGTGGGAACACCCTCATATAAAATTTAACCACGATGAACACTCATCAGTATATCTCAGTAACATACTTCATGGTAGTTTGAAATAAGCTTTTTTACTCAAAAATTGTGGTCATCTTGAACATATTAGTTAATAATCCAGAGAAATAACAATAAACATTTGCCATTCTACAAATAGAAAAGTACATTGTTAAAATACTTCAGATGAGATTTAGCAATAGACCAGGCAAAGACAACAAATGACAGCAAAGTGTGACTTTAGTGAAGCAGTTTTACGTGGTAAACTAAGGAATCAACAACCAATGTTGTGTGAACCGTCCATTTTCTCTCTTGGATATCTGCAGTTCAGCAAAAGAATCATTCAAAGGTGTTTAATTAGACTTACAAAAGGACCATTTGCTTTGCTAGAGGACTCGTGATCGCTTGGCTCCACAAATTCTGAATTGGTATCACTGCTGTTGTTTAAGGTAGAATCACCCACATGATCATCTATCAGCTGCAGAGGTAATACAGCTTTCCAATAAAATTGGGTATCACACAGTCAAAGTTTCCTAACTTAATACACTTAACAGAATTGCACATTAGGTCAGAACTTACGGAGGCAGACTCTATGGCAACAATTCCGTGGAGGTTTAGCTGAACTTTAATTTTGATCTTTGCTTTCTCCACATGAGAAACTCTGAAGAGTCCAATCTGAAAATGGGGCAATTTTAAAGAGAGAAAATTATTAAGCATAAGAACCTCAAGATATTTTGTTCGATGAATTTAAATAAGCAGGCAAATAGAAAGATCATTTTTTAATGCAGAAACAGAAACATGAACCCCCCCTCCCCCTCAACCAATGCATCCTAGTATCTTCAAATCTCTTAAACAAATTAATAATTCAAAGAGTCCCCCTTTAGGTCTTTCTTCATGGGCCCAGGGCGTAGACATTGTTGGAAGCTTTCAAGTTACTTTAATTAGTAGAAGTTACCATGAAATTGCACAAGTGCCTGTCGTATGGAATTAAGCTAGTCATATCTTTCCACTGTGTTGCTGAAATAATGAAACTTCTATTTCTTGCATCAGTGATACAAGCCAAAATCTAAAGTTAAAATCATTGTGTTTATGTATAAGTTTTCTGTCTAAAGATGAGCAAAAGTTGTATTTATAATCTCGCAATAATATACTTTTACATATATAATTTTTCAAAATATCATGGTTGGAACATTGAAAAGTAACATATTCAGCTTACAAGCCAAGCAGCATTCTAAGAGTAGTAGGTTGAGGAGATTCAACAAGCCTTATAATAAGCTTATTGACAAAAAGTGACATGGTGATTATGAAGTCTAACTTGAAGGTTTTGAGCTCTATGACAATAAAGACAAATTTTTGGCCAAAAGGAATATGTCAATTTTTGGTCAGAAGGAATACATCCTTAGTGATTTTTAAAGTTTTTCCTTGAAGTATTACTATTTTTCATGAGTTCAGGTGCCAAGGTCGTTTTAGTAATTTCAGATTTGCAGTAAATTCTTTTTATTGTTTATTTGACTTTGATCCGGACACTAATCTAGGGGACATAGTCAGAGTCTAAGTTCTTTTCCTAGTGAAAGTCAATAGTGTCTAATATCCTTTTGCAATCTTCTCATTTCAATACAGTGATGTTAAGAATTAATTTACTTCTTATGTGAGTTTGCTTCAATCCTTGCAAGGGTAAAGCATTCTCTCTTCTCTTTCTTTCACTTCTTCATTTCCCTTTTCATCTTTTGTTCTTTTATTCTTTTTCGTACAAATTTGAGCATTGTGCTTATTTTTTTTCTCATCAATTCACCATTTCATAAAGCTCATCCACTCCTGATACACAATTAAGCCAAGACAACCCCATTTTCCAAAAGGCACTGCTTGTGTTCCTTTTAAGCCCTAAAACAGTGCACCACCAAGATGTGCTGCATCACATGGTCAACAATAACCTCTTCAATCATACACATAATTTTCCAAACTAACCATCAGCAGCCTCGAACTCTTCTTCCAGGAAAACAGAACACATTCAAATCATAAATTGCAGCTCCAGAACTTTGCTCTGACGACGCTTATCCAAACAGTAGTAAATTCCTTTCTCTAACTTACATTTCTTAGTCAAGTGAATGACTAAAATTCTTATCATCCATCCATGCCAGATAAGGCCCTTAATTTCTGCTAGCTATATAAGTAAATTAATGCCCGCCTCGGACATTAGATAGAAAATAGACAACTTATGCAGCAGCATAAGCTAACTCAACCAAAGCAAAAGCAACCTCAAAAAGGCCATGGATAGAGTAGTCTTCTCTACTACAACAACGAGCAATAGTTTTAATAATCTAATGGCATGCATACCTTTAAAGAGCTGATTCTTGTAGAGACACCCGAAGGCAACTCATTCAGATCCGCATAGAAGGCTTCCATGTGAAATATATCGCTTCGGCAGAACGTAAGCATCTTTGTACTTGGGAAAGGATTGCCCTTATGAAACAATATGCCATCTGCCAATGTGCAGACCAGCCCTTCATCTGATGCAAATCCAATTGAGAATGGGAAGCAGTCCTGCACCTGCAAATGAAAGGTGCAAATATTTTTCAAATAAATTTTGAATCCATCACTACAAGTATTCCACTCTCTCATCCGAATTAAAGCGCCCCAAAGTACCACATAACGACAGCTCATTTTTGGCTCTCTCAATTGAGAATCTTTCAAGTTTTACTGAAGATTTTCAATTCAAGTAAAACAATGGGGATTAGCTACACCTTACAAAACAAGCAAGATTCCACCAACTACAATATTTAACCAAAGGATGTGGAAAAAGAAATCCTTCTTTCCAATTTCTTTACTTGGGCTTTTTGCCCTTTTTGGTGTGTGTGGAGATGGAAGGACCTTTATGCGCTTTCAATACTACAGACACAATAGGCTAGACTACCTGGGTCATACATGAAGTATTTACCATGGATGGGACCCATTACAACAATTAGTTTATGCCAGCTTTACCAAACATTTACAACTTGTCTTTTGCAATAAATGCAGCACCACCCGAAGTCAGTCTAATAACCAAAAACCAACTGAAGTTGAATTAGATCCAATGTCTATACCCGGCATATATAAATTGTCTGGAGGTACAAAATTATGATACTTCACTCATTCTGTTTTGAGTGCTTCTGTTATTTCATTATTTCTAATAATTCCTTCCATTTTTAGTTGCAAGTACTAATACTCGGAGTGTCCAACCAATGGGTTCCTGAAAAGGAGATGATAATCCTTCTAAGAGGCCAATGGAAATCCAGTTAACTGTTTTACTAAAACCATAAATCGAGATTTTTAACCACTATGAATGCCAAAACGGGTAAAAGAAAAAGAAAACTTATAAATGACTATTGCAGCACTAGCATACAGCATCCCTTGCAAAAGATTTTTTAGAACTGACATACACGGGAAAGAAAATAACTTATAAGGCTCTGGCATCTCAAATAATGCCATCAATCGTGAAATTCTTAATACTTACCAAAAGAAGTTGTCCACTTAGCAACTAGAATTTCTCATTATGTGGTAGCCAATTGCAGAAATAGTTCTGTATTTGCCAGAGTATTGTTCCAGTAAGGATGTTCTGGCAGTACAAGATTTACAGTTTAAATGAAATATATCTTCTCAGGCAGGCTATAACAGCATCATGTGTGAAGATTTTACTACAGATCTTCAAATCTAAATGATTCATAACATATAATACAGACATCAAACAGTTGAAGGGTTTATACTAATCAAAGTTACAGATAAAGGTAACTTTCTGTTTCTTGGGCAATTAAAAATAAAAGCAAGGATTTTCCAGAAACTTCAGCATCCAGAAAAAGAATGTGCTGTGAAGAATATTTACACAATGATTATTGATGGAAATAATTTAATTGAAATTAATAGCCATTGAACACAAACCTCATACTCTCTCACTCGGAAAATGGGACTAAGCATTGCACATTGAAGGGCACAGCCACGAGCCACACATTCACTTGCATTTAGAGTCCGGCTGGGCTCCTTCTTAAAAAGTGAATTCAATATCTTTGTAATGGCAGGTATTCTAGAACCTGATCCAACAAGCTCAACAGTGTGAACATCCCCCACAGTCAGACCAGAATCAAGCAAAGCCTTGCTACATGGAATGCTAATCCTTTCTAATAATCCAGATGACAGCTTCTCAAAGTCCTCTCTCTTGATGTATCCTTTGACGTCTTTATCTTCCATCAAGCACTCAATATTAAGTGGTGCCTCTGGATTAGCACTTAAAACTTTCTTCAGTTTCTCACATGATGCCCTAAGCCTTATAGAAGCCCGGGCACTAGAATAAACATCAATGCTGTAGAGTTCCCGAAATTGAGCAGCGAAATGTCTGAACAGGACCTCATCAAAGTCTCTTCCTCCTAAGTTGTTGTCAAAAGCGTGGGACAAGACCTTCATATGCCCAGGCTCAAATGATACAACAGCAACCTGTGTATCACTATGGCCAACATCTACAAACACAACATTTGCTGGACCCCTGCTGGGGAAGTCAGTTTTGTATACACCATAACCCAGCGCAATAGCAGTACAGTCATGCATCAACCTTAATGGTTTCAACCCCGCAATCTCCGCGGCATACAAATATGCACGTCTCTGCAAAGCAGTGAAGTAAGACGGTATGCCAATCACACAATTCGCGACTTGCATCTCAAGATTCTGCTCTGTGATCTGCTTCAAATGTGCAAGCAGCATTGCCAAAATCTGAACTGGCGTATAAGTGAGTTTTTCATTCAAGTATTGCAAGTGAATCAAGATTCCACCATCAGGTCCCTCAGATGTCCCAAATGGGAGCAACTTTAGGTCATCCTGCACAGTAGGTTCACTAAAACTCCGACCAATCAATCTCTTGATCTGAGATATAGTTGACTTAGGGTGCATAGCTGCGGACGCAACCCCAGCGCAGCCAATAAACCGCTGCTGCTCGCCAAATGAGACCACAGTCGGGTTTTCCCGTTTTGACTCATCATTCAACAGCACGTCAATCCCACGTTGCTTAGCCACTGCTATCACACAGTTCTCATTTCCAATGTCTAACCCTACCACACTCATCTCCAGCTGGAAGCCCAATTCACAGATACCTCAAATTATCAACAACCACGCATTCAAAGCCTACGACCAAAAAATCTTTAATAAAAAATCCCCACAAAGGATTCGAAAATATACAAACTCGTGAACATACAAGACACAATCAAATTATTTACAGAGAGTATTCTGAACACGATCAACTCATGGATTCAAGAAAATCAGTAAACAAATTAGAATAAACCAATATTCAAATTTTCAGTATCAGCAATCAGCGTAGTATCTTCAAAAGTTAAGAAGTAATATGTAAGTATTCAGGATATATACGTGTGCATAACTTAACAAGCAAAATGCCTTTGAATACATAAATATTGGAAGCATTTGAAACTTGAAGTTGAAACATACCTCTGGTATAAAAGGAAAACCTAATGCTATGTTGGGATCAAGGAATTTGGTGAGGCAACTGAAAAGGAAAAGGAAAATGTAAATAAAATAAAGCAAAAAATTACGTTATTAAGAGAGAAAAATATTTTTTTTAGTATTTTAGCATAACTTATATATTGGAATGACACAAAGAAGTGATGAATGAGAGAGAAAATCTCCGAAATTCTTGCAAAATTCAGAGGGGATAATTTTTTGAAAGATCTTTCCTTAAATAATACGTTAATAAATACGTTAATGACGCTGTATATATATAGTAAGAGACACACAAAAGCTATATATATATATATATATAATTTGAACTCCCATCTGTAGTTGGTAAGAGAGATGCAAAAAGGCCGTTTTGATGTCCAACAAAATAATTTTGCTTAATTCATTATGATAGTTGCTCTTGTTCTTGATTTTCCTATCCCATTATTTTTCTTTTATAAAATTTTTCCACTGTAATTCTTTAAAATAAAATGCAGTTGCTTAAACGAATTAGTTGTAAGAAAAAAAAATTCCAAAATTCCTTTTTTTTTACAATTTTTCCTTTTTTTTTTTCATTTTCTTTGTATAAATTTTATTTTACTTCCTCTAATTATTTCTGGTTTTGCAACTACACCTTATTCATCTAATTGCATTGTTTTGCTTATAATATTTCAAACTTCTAAATGTTTTGAGTTGTACCATTATCTTTAAATAATGAGTGATATTTATCCCTTATTTTAAAAAAATGTTTGAGTTGTAACTTTAAAATTCTTATCTGAATTGAATTAAATCAGGTGTGATAACATCAATGGTTTGAATTATACCACGTCAGTAATGGGATCCGAATTTACTAACGTGGCATAATCTGTTTGATTCAAATTAAATTTTTCCCCAAATTTCCAGCTTTCCAATTTCGGAAAAAGAAAAGGTCTTCAACAAAGTGCTTTAAGCTTTTCCAGGGGCCCCAAAAACAATGGGGTCAAGTTAAGTTTTCATTAGGTCAGATTTTTGGTGAAGATGGCCTCATTCTGGCCTCATTCCTCAGCCCAAAAGTAGTGGACCGAAGTTCATCCTATTGGGCCTAATACGTACCACAATCCAATTGCTCGACCCAATCCAAGTTGGCCACATCATCAGGGTATGGTGGCCCACAAACCATACTGTGAGACAAAATTTAGATATCTACTGGCAAAACATACCATCTTCACAACAGCTATTATTACATATAATTGAAATATACGTATTGTGTCTCATTTTTTATAAAATTAGACATATGATTTTTATTCATACACCAAATATACCATACATTTAGTATAGAATAGATCTTACCTTGTAATATACAAAAACGTATATATTGTTGTCATATAGATATTGATTTTTAGATATTGTTTCACATTTTGGTGACATTGCAATTCTTTGGATACAGAATAATTGTGCTTTTATTTGTGTGTCGTTCCATTATTTGTTTTTGAAAAAGTAGACATAATAAAATTTATTATACGATGCAAAAAAAAAAAAAAAAAATTCTAATTTTAAAGAACTTTAAAGGAGATAGAAAATAAATTATTGGACAAAATATTTATATAAATTTTCTTCTTAGAGAAATATACTTTATTGAATTGTGTTCCATTATTTTCTTTACCATTTATTCTATAAATTCATACAGAAATGACTTCAATAATTGCTGCAATATATAATTTATGATCTCCCTTCGTTCTCCAACCCTAACAATACAACAAAAATTAATTTCTGCTAAATTTGACTCTGTTAGGCTCATATTTTTTTAAAATGCCAAGTAAAAAAAAAAAAGAATCATTGTAAAAAATAAAATTTTATTTTTCAAATGTCAACAAAAAAAAAAAATCAACAAAAAAAAAATAAGAGAGAGTAGTAATTGAAAATGACATGCATCATTGGTTCAGCTTGCCGGAGCCAAACCAATTGGCAGACGATATTATTTAGGCACATCACAGTCACATAAGATGCCAATAATTTCCAAAATGTGAGTGAGGAAGCTATAAAGGTTGGATTATTAGTGGGCCAATACTCAATTAAAGGTGGCACGGCTGTACCCCGCAGGACACAATTAATGGAGACAGAAGAATGGCTGGGCTGGTTCTTCTTCTCTTACCTATTAACTCATTTCATTTACTCACCCACACCACCACTCTATTTCATTGCCAAATTCCTACTCCCACTGAGTGTGGTGCCTATATATTTTGTTATATAACATGCACTTTGCGATAAATAAAAATTTTAAATGGTTCAAGGACTATGACAGTAAAAAAATAAGCATGAACTTCCTGGGATGATGGATGGTCTATTCATAAAAAATTAAAATTAAAATTAAAATGTTCGTCCTTTTGCATGATATGCTAAACATGAAAGTTATATTGTTAATTTATTAAATTGTTATTGTGCATATATATATAAATAGAATAAAATTTCAGCAGCCTCTAAGTGTGCCTTCCTTACGACTAGTGTCAGTTTATTGGGCTATGTCAATGGATAATTGTTTGATGGCTTATGATGTGATTTTTTATTATAATTTTGTATTGCATTTAGTATTGTATATCGTATATGCACGCTATATAATTAATTTAAAATGTATATTTAAAAGAGTATTTTATATATATGACAAATTTGTAATAAAAGATTCAAATTAATATAATTTATAAGCTTTTGACATGCAGAGCACACCTTTCTATTTTCGTTTTCTAGCCATCTTCTTAAGCTACTGGGAAATTAACAATAATGTGAAAGTCTTGTCCCTAATCATGCAAACCATATTCTAACGTAGTTGCTCAGAAATTGGGCTTTCAGATTTAAGCGACAAAAAGGTTGTTGCGCGCAAATGAATAGAGTGGAAATCATGGACAAGCTGGCCTAAATATTACTATAGAATTAGGTTGAGAAGCCTGCTTCATAATTAAGACTTCAGAGACAAGGCCCATTAATAAGTATTTAAATTGTTTACAACGAGAGAAAAGTAAGTATTTAAGTTGTCATACCTTATTCACCACAACACATGATAATTCTCGAGAATTAGCTGTCGGAATATAGTTTCTTGATTCGAAGGTGCTTGATGAATCAGAAATATCCAGGTCCAAACAATTTCGGTTTAATGAGATGGCAAAACCCTTGAACCTTCTATTCAATAAGTGGTTTCAACACTTTCTTAAGTTATAAAATGTAGAAGTTTAATAGACATTAAATTAGACACAATTTCAAGAAAGAATGTGAAAAATGGCTTAGCAAAGTTAAAGGAAATTGCATTCATCATCTCCACAAACAATTTAGTGTTGGCAATAAGAATTCTCCCAAAGATAGGTCTACAGATGGTTTTTGGATAAATTTATCTTAAAACACTTTTAAAATGTTAGATTTTATCTTAAAAATAAAATTCTCAATTTGTTTGGATGAATAAAGCTCAGAAATTACATTTTAAGCTCTTGTTTCTCTTTTAACCACGCAGAAAACTCTCCTCTTCATCTTCCAAGAATCAAGCATCAATCCAGAACAATCCCTTTGAGTACATAAAAATTTAACCTAACAATTCGGGTCTATACCCTATATACTTCGGTCATTAATCCCAATTTCTTGTGACAAAACAAACGAGAAAAAAGATAAAGAAAAAAAAAAATTAAGATGAGGAAAACTTCAAAACACTGGTGGGACAGTCCTGATTACAGAGCCCTGTTTCCCCTGTAGCAAGTACTTGCAAGATTTTAACACACAAGTAATTTGCTTGCAGAAATCGGCTTTAGCTAAGAACACAGTTGAGGAGAACCCCTTTCTCAGCTTCTTCAATCTCTTACCAATCTTGATCTTCAACTTACACACTTTCACTCTCAACCATGATGGTCTGCTCCTCGTATCAGCCTTCTGCAACACCTTGTAAATCAAGAATTGTGCCCTCCGGTGCTTTATTTCATCAGGGTCTTCGAACTGAATCTTTGAGTAAGCATATGGTCTGTTCAATAGAGCCATTTTCCTTTTCTTTCTTTTTTTTTTTTTTCACAAGAAAGAAAGCTATTTAGTATTCTTTAATTTGGTGCAGTATTTATAGCTAGCTATATGGGGTTGGGTGGGATGGGGGTGGGGGTGGGTTCACCAAAGAGTCATGAGGTGATGAAACAGTGCATGCGCACTACAGAGAGTTTGAAAACAATGGTATCAAATAAATTAAAGCCAGGAAACTGGGCTGGCTGCTGGACTGGTTTGTCAAACAGAAGTATAGTTAACCCCTTTTGTGGAGAGGATGATACTGGTGCATTTACTTGATTTAGACGTTGACAGCATATGGACGCTGACAGAGATACCCCGTTGAACCTCTTCCATTTCAATAATTTCATATCAATATATATCATTAGATGTCATCAACCAACTATTTGTATTTTATGTCTAATTTTTTTCAGATTCTGTAGACATTGTATCAATAATGCAGTTAAAATAACAAGAGACATAATTGGTTGTGGTTTGTGAAATAAAAAAGATCTTATATATATGTATATTTATATAGACATATATTTATAAATATTGTCGGATTCCTACTGAAGTTTCCTTAAAATTAACACACACACACACACTAAATTTTCAATTAATGAACAAGTACACTGCCGGTGCAAAATCACCGAACCAACATCATGCTCTTGTGCATTATTCTTGTATTATATATATATATATATATATATAGCTTTCCCTTGTGAGTTGTGACCTATGATAGACGAGTGGATTGCCACTAAAGTCAATGATTAAGCTTGCCCCTAGAAACATATTACTGATGACTACTATTATCTTATCATTTAATGGTTCCAATAAAAAAATTTCCAAAGTCAATCACTATAGAATGGTTAATCGAAATCTTACATATTGTTAAACTTTTCAAATGGCTGTGTCTTTTTCAGTTTGAGGGGATAGAAGTTTAAGCCATGGTGCAATTAATGTAAATTTTCTATTCTGGGAATGAGAACAAGTAGAAAGTTGTAAGACTCCTTACCTACTTGCTAAGAAGTTGCTTTTAGCAATTTTTGGAAAGGAAATGTGTGATTATGGGTGAGTGGGTGGGAGGGGTTTGGAGGAAGATTTTTGAACATACCGTGGGTAGCCATGAATGCCACGTTCAAATTCGGACACAGATTTTAACTATTATAAATTATTTGGGGTGAATTTAAAATTTTTGTTTTCAAATACGCCCCTAGTCTCATTTAATTATTTTATTATGTGTATTTATGTAGTATTATTTTACTAAAAAAATATTTCTTTATGAAATTTTAGTAATATTGTTAAAGATATATATATATATATTTTTTTTAAATTATTAATCTGAGCCAGCGAGTCTAACATATTAGATCCAAATCCAGTTTTGAAAAAACCTTACACGCTGTGAATCTCACATTTGACTGAACCAACCAATAATTTTCTCAATTACCATTCCTAATTTTAAGTGCTTTCTTTTATTAAAGCAAAGATTTCATAAAGAGATTGAGCCATCTGCACAACACAAAACATTGGGCTAAGATTGCGAAAATTCTTAATGTGGCCTAATATTGTCAGAAACGAAACCGCCTTGAATTTCAATGTGGATCCACCCAACTGAACAGGCTCGCCGAGCTGGTCTAATTTTATTCCCCGTGCCATTGCAGATATCAAAATAGAAGCCACTGCTAAATTTCATCTTCATCGAATCTTGAAATTAGAAATTTATTCCATCACCCCATCTCCTATTCTCAGTATTGTCGTTGTCTTAGTTTGGATACTCTTGAATCCTTACCAGAGTAATCAGAGACATAAGTCTGATCTTATCACAAACCAGCTTCTCACCTTTTTCCCTTTGATCCATCTTTCTCCTAAACTGGTGATGTAAAAGAACTCAGCGCTGCCCTACAACACCTCCCCAAATTCAGCCACCCTGCAAATCCGTCCAAACCAGCCCGCACTCAACCACCGCCAATGCACTGGAAACCGAGGCAGCAAACTTGGTAAGCATTCGTGCCTATGTAAAAAGACAATAGTTTCATTCTTAATTTTCACTAATAGTCACCAGGTATTTATTCAACAAAACCCATTTTATGGTTCATATTCAACTGCCACGTGGAACTTACACGACACAAACAAATATGACATGCATTTATAATCACGTGTGAAGTCTGTTTTTTGGGAAGTGGACAGTCACAACTCAAAAGAGCTTACATTTTACAGGTAATAAGTTAAAAAAGATTTACAAATTTCAGCAGCAGCCAGAGCATTATTGCTTTGTCACTTTTGCAGACTAACCAACAGAACCTTCAAGCTTCAAGCTCATGAGCTGGTTTACCTCAGCGCCAAATTCATCTGGGAGTTTATTGAAAACATCCTGGCAAAACCCAGAGATCATGGCAGCCATAGCTTTCTCATAGTCAATACCTCTCTATTGGAAGTAGAATAACTGATCTTCACCAATTTTAGAGGTGGTGGCTTCATGTTCGACGGCTGTGGGGTTTTTCATTTGTTGAGGGAATCAAGATTAATGAATAAAGCAGCCTGAAGTCTATTAACAATTTTGGACATCTCATCAACTAGCAAAAACATAAATATCTTAAAACAGAATAGATCCATCAGAAGCGAATCTTCCTTCAAGCGCACATGAAAGACAAAATTAAACTCCAAGAAGTTCCAGGTTTGGCTTGTCAGTTGTCAAGAGGACTATAGTGCACAACAAATTCAACAAGCACCCATTTACCTAGCCGTTGCCACATTTCTTCACTATATGACAGGGGCTCAGAAGGTTAGTTGAGCATCGCCTGCCAATATTCAATATGTGTCACAAAAATTAACAACTTTCCTCAAAGTTAGTCAAGTTTTTCATTCAAGCAAGTTAATAGTTATGGTTTAGTTCCTGCAATGAGCGAAAACAAGGAAGAAGATTTCTAATGGAAAATGGATTTTACCAAGTCTCACTTACAAAGAGCTGCTAAATGACTACCTCAGATCATTCAGATGAAATTTTATCTATGAAGACTGAAGGTGATCATCATATAAACATCAATCTTAACATTGGACCATCGAGATTAGCATAAATTGCTGATATCCCCCACCCACAAAGAAGAATACACCCTAATATCTTAAGAATGAACCCAAATGCATAAAATATATTCAAAGAAAATACCTGAATGTATGGATAAGTATTGGGAGCAGTGTTGTTTCCAATCAGCATTGAATCACATTGTGAGGAATTTTGAGCATTATCTGCATTGGACATTACTTGGATGAGACCTCTGTAACAATTTCTTGAATGTCCGGCTGAAATTCCTTTAGATATAATCCTACTTTTAGTATTCTTTCCCTTGTGTATCATCTCTGTCCCTGTGTCAGCCTGCTGATAGTTATTGGTCAATGCCACAGAATAAAATTCTCCAACTGATTCATCACCCTCTAGAACAACACTTGGGTACTTCCAGGTGATAGCTGAGCCTGTCTCCACTTGTGTCCAGGAAATCTTTGATTGAGCCCCAGCACAGAGTCCCCTCTTTGTAACAAAATTATATATTCCTCCTCTCCCCTTCTCATCACCGGCGTACCAGTTCTGGACCATAGAATACTTAATCTCAGTGCCCACGTGGCAATACAACTCCACCACAGCATCATGCAACTGATTAGTATCATAAGAAGGAGCAGTACACCCCTCTAGGTACTCCACAAAACTCCCTTCATCTGCAACAATCAAGGTCCTCTCAAACTGCCCTGTCTCCATGTCATTTATCCTAAAATATGTGGATATTTGCATAGGACACTTTGTATTCTTTGGTATATACACAAATGAGCCATCACTAAACACAGCCGAATTCAAAGCTGCATAAAAATTATCATCTGCAGGTACAACTCCGACCCAAATATTTTCTAATTAATTCTGGATACTCCCTAATAGCCTCAGAAATAGAGCAAAAAATTACGCCAGCCTTCTCCAGAGTCTTTCTGTGAGTAGCAGCAATGGAAAAACTATCTAGAACAGCGTCCACTGCGACATTAGCCAATCTATTCCTTTCATTTAGAGGCACCCCAAGCTTGTCAAAGTACCTAATAAGTTCAGGGTCAGCCTCATCAAGACTATTCAAAGATGGCTTCTTTTTGGACTCTGAATAATAACAAATATCTTGAAAATCAATTTTTCGGTACTGATTGTCAGACCATTTAGGCTCTTTCATATTAACAAATTTCTCGTAAGACTTGAGTCTGAAATCTAGCATCCAATCAGGCTCATTTTTTATAGAAGAAATTAACCTAATAGTTTCCTCAGAAAGCCCCTTTGGAATAGAAAAGGGGTCAATTTCTTTAGTAAACCCCTATTTATAGTCTCTTTTCAAGAATTTGTGAAGTGGGTCATCCTCATCCGAGGATTTCTTACCTGGGGAGTCGATAGTGGTCTTGGATTCATAGCTGACATCAGCCCTGATTTTCAAGAAAGCTCTTGAATTAGGGTTTCCGGAAACGGGGGATTTGGGGGTGACGTGAAATAAAGACCCTTTTGAAAGTTCAGAAACGGGTTGCGGAGATAATGGCGAAACTCCGTTGGTGACAAGAGAGGCCATCCGTTAGGATGTGGTGGTGAGGACTTTTGAGGGAAAAACAAGATGAAGATGGAAACATCAAACCTAGGAAATTGGAGAAGCAGTTTGCAGTTCATTTTACACTACTACTACTATTTTCTAACAGATTATCTTGTTTATGTGGCCAGTGCCGTTAACCTCGTCTCATGCAGACCACGTTCCCCAGAAATTGGACCTAACATTAATCTGATCGCCCACGTTTTCTATTTGGTTATAAAATTTTGAAAGTTCCTCCTTATTGTTCAATTATCCCAATATACTTTCCTCAAAAATTGAGTTTGGATTCATGCCTTCTTACGATAGCTAGATAACCAATACATTTGTTACAATGGAATAAATAATATAAACATATTTAGTAAGTCTTATTCAAAAGCTTAAAAAAATTATATTTATTTTAACATTACATTTAATTTTCCATGACTAAATCAAATTTGAATTCAATTTAAGCCAGAAAGAATTTATGCTATGAACTTCAAAGTTGTCATATACTATCATGTATCTCCCAAACATAAATTTTTGGTAGGGTAAGATTTATGAATGTTTGCATTTGGAAGATCAAGTAACTTATACTCTATTTTACCTCTTCTTTTTACTAATGGAAACTTACTTAAGCCTCTTAAAGCACTGACCTCATTCATTATAATTTTTTTATTTTACTTGCAGGCTAAAGAAAATTATGGTAATTGAATGTTGATTATTATCTTGTGTGGATTACATATCCCTATTTAATTAAACTATGACAACAATTGATAATGGTTATTAAATAAATTTGTAACCCAATTATTTTATCTATTTCCCTAAGTGTTGGTCTTATAGAGATACAGTTCAACTTTTCTAGTAACTCTTAATCTACAGCATTCTTCAACAACTTTTGGGATAAAATACGAGCATGGGATTAGAAAGAAAAATATTTTTTGGGGGAAAAAATAGAATGGGTTGTTGGACTTGGTCCAGTGTTTGATTATGTAAACTTTATTTTTTGTTTGAAAGATGAAACAACATAAACAAAGTCCCCTCTATTGATCATACACACAAATAATGATTTGATAAGAAGAGAATCTACACTTAATTCTCACCCTATATTGAATAATCATGTGAAAGATTCTTCAAACAATGTAATAGAAGCACCTTGCCATACAAGAAATATTCTAATAAAACATTCTAATTTTAATACTAATTAGATAGTACTTCATAACTTAAGCTTTTGTAAGTAGCTCAACTAGTAATATAACTGAAATCAATGGGAGTTCTGATAGTACTGATGTAACCCTCCAATCAAATGCAAAACCTTATTTTCAACTCCTTGGAGATGCCAACATTGCCGGCCAATTCCTGAAAAAATTTATGCTTTTTGTCACTATGCAAAAGTCCACAACACAAAGTAAACTTAACAAACATATCAGCATCATCAACTGTAAAATAAAACCAGAAATTTGGGGAATGTCCAAATGTTGCAATTGACAGCCTCCGCAGGAAATCTCCCACAACTCTATCTCCACTAAGGCAGTCATTTCATATAGAGAAACCTTTTTCTGTCACTAGCCATGGAATCTGCTATTTACTTTGCCATTCTTGTGTTTCTCCCTCTTCTGTTCTTTCTGACCAGGAAGAGGTCTTTCAGAAGGCTTCCACCTGGTTCTTTAGGGATACCAATAATTGGCCAAAGCCTTGAACTTTTACAAGCCCTGAGAGCCAACAGAGGCGAAGAGTGGCTCCAAGAAAGAATCCAAAAATATGGTCCCATTTCTAAGCTTAACCTTTTTGGAACTCGTACTGTTTTCCTCCATGGAGCGGCAGCAAACAAATTCATATACACTTGTGATGAGAAGATACTTGCCAATCAGCAGCCCACGTCGATAAGGAGGCTCATGGGTGAGAGGAATCTATTGGAATTAAACGGTGAAGACCACAAGCGCTTGAGGGGAGCAATCCTGTCATTCTTGAAGCCAGAAGCACTAAAACAGTCCGTTGGCAGGATAGATGAAGAGATAAGAATGCACCTCAAGGAACATTGGCATGGCAGTCAGGAGATTGCGGTATGTTATACCAATAGTACAATTTTGTAAAGAAAATACTAATAGCCCTCCTATAACATGCATAGATTATGCATTAGTATTATACAATCAAGCATCACTCACTTTAGCGTTGGACGAAATTTTGAGCCCACTGACTATTGTTTTTGAAGGTAATGCCCCTTATGAAGACCTTGACCTTCAATGTAATCTGTTCACTCATATTTGGAATTGAAAGGGGAACAAAAAGAGACAGGATGGTAAATCTATTTGAACAAGTGATGGAAGGAATGTTAGCAGTGCCAATAAACTTGCCTTTTACGCGCTTCAACAGAAGCCTGCGAGCAAGGTCGAAAATCAGAGACATTATCATGGGACTTATACGCGAAAAGAGGGAAGAACTGGAAAAACAAGACACCCCAGGTCATCGAGATCTCATCACTAGCTTGCTAAGCATGCGTGATGAGGCCAATGCACCTCTGCTGTCTGACGAGGAAATTGTGGACAATTCTACTGTTACAATGATTGCAGGGCATGACACAACCTCCATCGTCCTTACTTTCTTGATCAAACTTTTAGCTGAAAATCCACACGTATATGAAACTGTCCTCAACGGTACGATGATCATTAATCTGAGTTGTCTTTTCAGATATAAACATGGGACATTTTGAGACTTTGATTACTGAAAATGGTTAAATTGATAGGAGTGTATCGTTTTTGTTTGTAGAACAAGAGGAGATTGCAAGAGGGAAGGCATCTGAGGAGCTTCTCACGTGGGACGATCTGGCAAAGATGAAGTACACATGGAGAGTGGCAACAGAGTCAATGAGGATGTATCCACCAGTGTTTTGTTCCTTTAGGAGGGTCCTCAAAGATTTTGAACTAGGAGGATATATAATTCCCAAGGGATGGCAGGTAAACCAAAGTTACCCTTTTACATTAATTATCTTTCGTCTCTCGATCAATTGACATGGAACTTATAGCATGTTAAGATCATAAATCTTCTTCTCTATTTGATCTAAAACTCCATTTTTGTACTTAGTTTATTTTATTCTCTTACCATCTAGCGGTTACTTGCAGTAGTAAGAAATTTATGAACAAGCACTTATGATATCTTCTTTGGTTGAATCATAAGCAGGTGATTTGGGCATCATGCATGACACATATGGATGAATCCATATACCCGGATCCATTAAAGTTCAACCCATCACGCTTTGAAAACCAAGGAGCAACCCCACCTTATAGCTTTGTTGCATTTGGGGGAGGACCAAGAATGTGCCCAGGATATGAATTTGCAAGAATTGAAACTCTAACCATGATTCATTACTTGGTAACTGGATTTCAATGGAACCTTTCTTTAGAAGAGAATTTCTTCAGCAGAGATCCCATGCCAGTTTTCAATCAAGGGTTACCTATACACATTGTGATCAAGAAGCCTCATGATGCTGCAATGTAAATTACTTAGTTGATGACTACATGAATAAAACTGCTGTATACGGCTAGTCTACAAGCATTAATATGAAGATCTTAGATAGTTCCAAAAGGCCATCTTTAATTTTGCATTTCCAAGAAGACAAATGAAATTCTTGACTAGAAAAAAAGCATATAAAAATTGTATTTGGAAATCAAGGGTAGCATTGAAGCCCAACGTTTTACACTGCAAGGTAATGACCCATGTCTCACGCTAACCAAATTTAATGGGTCCGATGGATGTGGTTGGTTAAAATGTTTGTGTTATCTTATATGCTGAATATAGAAATATCAACATAATGCTTAAAATTCTT
This sequence comes from Paulownia fortunei, assembly GCA_019321725.1. Taxonomy (NCBI): domain Eukaryota; kingdom Viridiplantae; phylum Streptophyta; class Magnoliopsida; order Lamiales; family Paulowniaceae; genus Paulownia; species Paulownia fortunei. The sequence goes on from CM033120.1 coordinate 16,184,441, forward strand.
GAGAAGGTATGATACAAGTACATTTATATACACAACCTCTTTCCATGATTTCATCAATAAAATTTTGTATGTTTCACCCACTTTCAAATCAATCCATCTTTGTCATTGTATCCATGCATCCAGTTTGAATCTTCTATTACAATTTTGTATTACATCTTATATTGTTTGGATCTTCTATTACAAGGATTTCTTTTACATGATGTTGTTTGGTGCCACTCTTTTGATTGGCATTGTTCTTGTTGGGGGGTTGACTCCTTAAGTCTTAAGAATCATTTGAGAAGATTATATTCCTTAGCAATTCACTCGCATTTATGATGGTTAGTTTTCTTGTAAATAGTAGGACTTATGATTCAACAATTTAAAACAATGAAAGCCATCACATCTTTCTTTCTATCCAATCTTGTTTCCCTGTTATTTTAGGTATATGTATGGAGCAAGCAGAACCCTTCATCCACATGAGCTTCTTGGGACTTTTCACTTTCACAGCAGCCTATTTACCATGGGTTAGCGACATTACATTCATCAGCCAGCTGCTTTGATGCTGGCATAGTATATTTTCTCTTTATATTACTTTTTAAAAACATTTTCTTACTGTTTGCATCATAATTATAAAAACTTTGATAATGCTTCAATGGTTGTTTCCTATTTAATTGATTGTATCACGTGTAATGGCATTTTGAGAGGATGTTACCGTTCACTACTTGTATCTGATGCTTGATTGCTTGTTCATCCAGTTGCTGGGTAAAAGTATGCTTGTTAAGATGAGGAAGAAGAGCAGTTTTCCTTGGTCGCATTGATTTCTTCTAACGTTTGGCTCACTGGCAGATGTATTTGGCACATCCACTTCATTAAACTACCTATATTTTCAACTCTCAAGACAAGCTACAATTTGTGGATACCCACAAAAGATTAAATGATTGGAAGCAAAACATTTTATCTGACAATTAACGTGAATGCTTAACCATACTTGCCAGTTTTTGATTCTTTTCCATATTTCTGATGGTGATGCGTAATGTCATTGGGTTTTGTCCTTTCTCTGCGGGTTCTTCTTGGGCTTTCTGTCCTTGTTGGTACTAGTGCTTGGGTGGATCTACTGGTATATCCTCACTGTCGCAATTTGCAGGGCTTTGATTATTGATTTGGTTACTGGAACATTGTAAATTTGTAGGTTCATCCACTAGTCTATACATGACCCTCGCGTCTATTTTTGGTCATCGCATTTCAATGAATTGCAAGCTATTTGTGCCTTGCCAAAAATAGGATTTTAACTTTGGCCCAGGGAGTGAGAGCTGGTCGTGCCTACTATTTTCTTGGAGATGTGTACCCTCGAGATCCCTGAAAACTCCGGCTTTGATTACATCAATATCGCATTGTCAGTTTGCCTTCAAAAAATCCAAGAGAAAAAAAAAAAAAAAAAACAAAAGCAAAAGCAAAAACAAAAACAAAAAACCAAAAACCAAAAAACAACTACAAACAACAAAAACCAACAAAAGAATAACAAAGAAGGCCGATAACAAAAACAAACGATAGCCGGCATGGAACTCTTGTATCAAAATAGCTTTGTGGCTATCGAGTGTTGGACGGTACCTGCAATCTTTCTGGGCATACAAATTCAGATCATTGTCTGTTGCAATTTCATGGCCTAGGGTATCCCTTTCAAGTGAAGCCACTAGCCACCTTTGTGGGGAGGGCCCAGGTGGGAGGTTGTGTACATATTGAATAAACTCAAACACAGTACCGCAGCACTGCATTGAGAAAACCTCGCTTCCTTATGCATCTAAAATTGTTTCAACTAGACAAAAGAAAAGCAGCAGCCACAATCTGACTATTTCATATGAAGTAAAGAACAAAAGGGAAGCTGAAACTCTAGTAAAAACCTTGCAGCAAGACAAGAAATTGTATCATGCAGTAACTTTAAATACTGACCAAATGGCAAACTTGTCAGCGCCACAAAACCTAAGAAGGAATCGATTTAATTGACATAACTCTGCATAAAATACAGGTAAAAGAAAATTTCTGACGCCATGCGCCATCCCAGAATAATAATAAATCTGGATTTCTTTTCCAGACTTTGATTTCATCTTCAAGTCCAGTAACTTCAAAGCTGGAACCATGAGAACCCCTTAAAAGTGATGCACCACCAACAAATGTCCGTTGCGTGTAATGGGTGGTACCGGGGTTCTTGTGGACTAGCGGATCGGGTGGTACTGGGCTGATACTCTTTTTGGAGGTAGCTTGCGCAAAATGTACAAGACAAGAGCTGAAGGAAGAATCTCAACCAGCTGTTTTTGCATGAATTATATTAGAACACGAATATATCTAATACTAACACGAAGTTGGCATAGACCTAAAGAGAGATGTTGATACCATGTAATAGATTAAATTCAGAACTGGATGGTCCAGTACATCGAGTGATGCATCTGAATCAAAAGCTGATAGCACAACCTGCAGTAAAAGCCAGATTACAGGCATAAAATGGAGCAAGCTAAGCAAATACAGAAGCAAGTCAAGCTACTACAAGAGAAGTAACATCCATATAAACTACAGGCCAATTGCAGAATACACCTATATGAGGATAGTCAAGAAGGAAAAAAATCTATGGGATGCTTCCAATAAACATAAAAGAAACAAATGGTAAGATATAGTTATGCCTGAATCAGGATCTTCCAACTTAACACTGTCAAGGAATACAACGCTAACAAGTATGCTGGAGGTGACTGAATATTTTGGTGACGGAAATTTTAATAAGACTCTGGAATCCCAACATGCCGAGGGGGGCAGAAGCAAAAATAGCTATTAGTCCACAACAACAATGATGGTACAAATATGTACACATCTATTTTTGATAACCATGGTTACTGAAAAGAATTTAAGTCAACTATGCATATGGATCAATATAGTGGAAGGGTATTCAGATAAAAAAGCATTTTGTTTACTAGTGACACCACTATTATTCATAGGCAATGACAAGTTATAAGATCCAGTTTGACCTAATTTTATATCAAATAAAGGGCAATTTGAAACCTTACCACAAAGCACCTTATAAGAAAACAAGTGAAGCATATAGCTGTCACAGATCCAACCTGTAAATGAAGTCTCGTCAGTCCACACAAATCATTGAAGGAACAACAAGGGCAGACATTAAAAGCATGGATACACTACACATCCTAAAAGTCTTGAGTTTCTGATTCAAATGATAACAGACAAAAGTGGGCCATCTCTGCTTCTACACAATTGTTTTCCACATGGATGGACGGACTGATATTAATTAAGCTATCCAACACCAGACACAGATGAACAAAGTTTGATATATACAATTCTAAATGAGAACCAACCAAAGTTGGTGTTCAAGACAAAATCTTAACTGTTGCTACACCAGTGAGAAGCCATTTAGAAATTTTAGGTCCATATCTTCAAGCCTACTCCACCATGAATACAAAGTACGTGTGGAAATAGAACCCGGATCTCTCATAAAATATGAATTACTTTCCCTTCTAATCATGAAAGGAAAAAAATAGACATAAGCTTTAGAATTAGTAGGATGCCCTTTTGAATCCTCACATCTTTTTGAGTAAAAAAGTACTGAATAATTTGTTATGAGACTACTGACTTTGCTCAAAGGAAACGAATCACATCATCTGGAAATCTTGGATTGACCTAGCAATCTACTACCGGCATAAATTCAGATACAGTGTCATTTTAATTTTTCTAAATTCTTGAAGTAAAAATTTTAGGCACCTGACATTTTGAATAAGGTACATGATACTTGTCCAACGATTTGGATTGACAGAAATTCAGAAAACAGATTAATGCCACTTATTTTGTTCCATAACTGTCTCAAATAAAAATGAATATCCATTTTGAACAGTTATGTTGGAGACGATTTATTAGGAAAATCAAGAAAGGGATTTAAAAAACATGAATATATTACCATAACCATATCTTCTATATTTGGATAATCAACAAATTTGATATTTGGATATTGAACCTAACACCCATACCTAACTCCAACCAGTGTGCTTTACACATGAATGTTGTCAATACTGAGTATTAGCATTTAGTGATTCATTACTCCACACAAGATGCAGCGGAACAGGAGGAGCATGAATTATCCAGATAAAACCAATCCCCAAAAGCAGCAACAAGTTTCCCCTTTTTATGGCTGAATAAGTATTCATTCAGTTTCAAAATTTGGAAGTATTCATTCAGTTTCAAAATTTGGAACTTCCAGAAGGCAATTGAATCTAGCAGTCTTCATTATGAAAAAAGGTCGCATAATCCAGAGAACATAACTATGCATCTTGTTCCAATTAGATAAGATAAATAGGCGCAAACCTCATGAAGTTTCTTTCTCCTCCCTTTAGATTCAATGGGAAAGCGTCTCAGCATGAAAAATAACCTGGATGAAAGAAAAAGCAAAAGTGTGCACAAGAGTATAAAGAAAATCAAACATAAGACTTGAAGAAATCAGTTGGAAGAAATTAATGCTGCTTTAAATGATAAGCAGCCAACAAGAAAACTTCCCATGCTCACCTTCCTCCATATAGCAAAAACCCTAATGCGGCTATAAATGATACCACTGCAGAGATCAAAAGAGATGAGCAGGATCAGAAGTCACATATCAATATCTCCTGCTAACTAAAATAACCAAAGACTTCAACCTTACAACAAAGGTAAACTTGAAATGAATAAAAGAACTGCAGTGAGATTAACCTGCAATAAATATCTTTCCAATAAATTCCGCAATGCTGTTATCATTGACCCAGAGGTACACCCAGATGCAGACCTGATGTCAACACCTTTTTCCTTGTCAGATTTAACCAATCAAATAGCAGATTTTACTCCAACTTTTGGAAACATTCCACCTTATTGAACATCCCAAAAAATTTTACAAACCTCAAAAGGTCAATATAGTTACCTTACTATCCTTGGCAAACGAAGACAAGTTATAGGGAAGTAGGGAGTAACTTATACTGGCAAAAACAAAACAATCTTAAAAAGTCTATGATGATAATAAAGAAATGTAATTGAAGTCAAAGCTGCTTTCAGAATTAACTTTGCTGCTTGTGCATCACTTGGATCTCTGTAAAATCTTCATGTCCTTTTTCATGTTGAATTTTATCTACTTGGTTTAAGTTTGGACACTTTTATTCTGTATTTTGTGATAAAGGAAGTCTATTATTCATATTTCTCATAACACCACCAGGCCATTATCCATTTTGTAACAACTTTTTGAAATATTGTCAGATATAATAAATTTAACTAATGTCCACATCTAGGAGATGAAAAGTCTCTATAGCCTTCAGGCCAAAGTTGGACACCAAGACACTTGATCACTGTTTTTATCCTTTCAACAGTATATGATGTTAGGCAATCTTTTCTGATAGACTTAAGAATGTTTCCGCTTTTCTCCTCAAACATCTGATTTACCTTCTCTCCTGGGTATTCCTAAGACCCCTAAGCACGATCACAAGGTTACTCTACTCCCTATTTACTCTTGCTTCCTTAATGTTACTTCTTATTCTCATGCAATCAACAGCCACTGAAAATTCATCAATCAGGGATTTAGTCTGGCCATTTCATTTTTATTCTCCCTAGAAGATATGCCAATCATTTCCTAAACTAATTCTGTCCACCTGGACCTTCAATGTTCCTTAGGTTTTGTTAAAAGGCAAGATTCAACAAAGTAATAACTAGTGTGACACCTACCTTCCACCCCCACCTCATTGTGCATCAACAGCTATGATAAATTTCTCCGATGTTACTATTAAATGAGACCAACAAGTGCCAGGAAAAGGACCACATTAGGTTTTGTCAGATAGCTTGCATCTCAAGGCAGTGAACGAGGAGGGAGGGGAAACAGACATATCAATCCCTCCAACAAAGCATGATATTTTTATTCATGGCCACGATAAAATAATCATCAGGCTAGAGCAGCTCCTGCTACCAAAAACTATGCCCTCTGATTATTAAAAATGTTTTTTTTTTTCTGGGAATGCTTTGCACTCCAATTCTTTTAAAGCACTGGAAAGAGGAACCACATTCTAGGTTTTACTCAATTGATACCCACACAGCTGAGGTATGATAGCTGAATGAAGCCAAAAAAAGGATCCATATCGAGTAAAGAATGAACAAAAGGTTTGCAGTATAAAGATCCAAGACATTCTAGAGAGGCATATGTGATCAATATACACAAGCCACAATAGCTACTGAGAAATTCCACAGTATTGACCACCACAGACACAAATACAACCAAAAACCAAGAGATAATAAAAATTCGCAGGAGAGCGGTATAAATGGGATCCCAACGAACCTGTATAAAGTATATTGCACCATTGATAGAAATATAGAAAATTCTCAGTTTATCTGTCGGCAAACTTCTAGCCTGACCAATGACAAGGATGAAACTTTCAGTGATTCCTCATTGACATAAAACATTCACAACTCACAAGCCATCTAAAATTTACAAACACCTCTTGACAACTGCAGCAATCACACTTCAGTAAGGTGATATTGTAACTAGAACTCTCTGCTTATACCTGATGATATATCTCTGCCCAAAAAAGGACAAGAAGTGTATATGTAGAAAAGAAGAGCAGGCCAGGAAGATCCAGAACTACCACAGTAAGTGCCTGATTCATGAAAACAAAGAAAACAGAATAAATATTAAAAAATCTAAACAATCAGTGATTAGAATTAATATGACAACTGTCCATACATTGATGAGATCTATAAGCATTTTTAATGACAATTTTAATAGTAACCTCGCAAAACTTTATTTCCATGGAACTATACTGCAAATCCACAAATCATTTAAGGTTTTTTAATTGTTCACACAAGGCAAGGGGCAAGCCCACGTCGGCCTGAAAATCCAATATAAATTCAACTACCCTACATTTCCAACTGAATCAAACAAGTACTTAAGCAGTAGTGCATCTTGTACTTGATGAGTACCTCCCTTCCACCAATACAGTTGAGAAGAAAAGGAAAAAATCTACCATTGTTATCTATCTATTGCTAAATATTGTACTCTTTAGGTGAATAGTGCCATACATTACGAACACCATCCGCTAGGAAAGACAGCAAAAGGTTATATGACAATGCTGAAAGAACAGGTGGAACAGATTTATTCATGGAAATATTAGGCAAGAAGTTGACGCAAATATCACCAAATATATTTTTTTCACTTAAATCTCTTCTCCTTTATCATTCCCAACTCAAAAAGGCTTCTTAAGACACATTTTCTTCAACATCCAGATTCATACATGTTCAAACCTATTAGAGTAAGAAGCTTGCAGAAGAAAGTTGTGAGGAAGTAAAAGAACAAAGAGTGAATTTAGGCTATTTAGTAGGACAAACAGTGGGCAACGTGAATCTTTATGCAGAAACAAAGTTGTACAAAGTAGGATAAACAGTTAACAAAAGTTGAATCTTACCCTGGGATGCAAAAGAAATACTTGCTTATGAAATCCAAACACAACGGCGCGCACTGAAATTGAGTAGGATGATTAATGCAATCGATGGAAATATAAATATGGAATGTTTGAGGGATTCTTCTCCGTACCTCCATTCACAATAAAATTCATCAGGTGGAAAACCTTCTGAGTAGTCCAACCATACTCAGGCACCCTTAGTTCAATCCTTATCAATTGAATCTGCACGACATAGATGTGCCTTCAGTTTAGAGACTGCCATTTCATGCAATAAAAATTCTCAAACCGACTGATGCTATGATGCTGAAATGACATAATCAAGAAAGGAATTAAGGAGGAGAAATTGGAAAAATTTAATAATTTCAGAACACAAGTTTAGAGTTTCTTCTGTTTATAAGTTTTTTCATTCTGACAAAATAAAAAAATTACATCCCTTTATGAATCTTGAACTAAAGCATGTGATTGAAAAGACATGAAGTGTTACCTTACTTTAGATTGAAGAGTCTTATAATCAAAACGAAAAATTAGACGCAACAATGTCTGCCATCGTTGTGACCATTAGACTTGGAAAAGTGTTAGCCTTACTAAGAATCACCAGGCTTTAGCCATATAAGGGTTTTTTAAATTCCTTTTTTCCTTTGAAAATGGAATTGACTGCGAGACAATTTCACATAATCCACAGCCCGTAGTTCTCTTTTCTGTTTTTAGTTCTTTAGAATTACAATTTCTTAATGTTGTGTTCGAATCTAAGACTTAGCGCCAAAAAATCAAGGAGAAGATTTGCTTTTGTTTGGTTGTAAAGAAAACACGAAATAAATGGTCGTACAAACATTAATACGGAAGTCGTTGGTTAATTAAACATAATTTATTTATTTTTTTCGTGATGTCCAAATGAATCAAATTTTGATAGTCCATTGTGGTCCGGTGGAACATTGTAATTTCATCACGGCTGCAGTTTCTACCACCATTCAATATTTCTTGGCGCACTATTGGCTCCAATTTCTAATAAATCAAGATAGCCATTTGCAACCCAAAGGGGTGAAAAACAAATAGAGTATGAATTATATTTAAAAAGATTCTAGAAATTGATGTTTATTTTCATAAAAAGCAAAATACAAAAAAATCCAGATAATATGGTCACAAGCATAATGCAGAATAGGAATGAAAATCCAGTAATCCACTAGTAAATTCTTCGTTTTCAGGTAGAGCCATAGAGATTAAGGGAATGCATCCATTGTGCAAATTTCCAGCGACACAGAATACACTCAAACCAAAGGAAAGTTTAACTTGCAACTTAACTACATTAATTACAGCTGAAACCCAAATGAATCATCATGTAGATAAGGAACTGTCAATGACACCAGTTAGTTGCGGACTTCTCGACACTATAAGTATACCTTTCAGCCACAAAACTGAATCACTTCTACTTTTCTTTTCGTGGTTCTTGAGGGTATTTTAAGTAATGATAATAGTCTACACCGTATTGACCTTTGACAAATAAATTCAAGTCGTGACTTTTTGAAGCAACAGAATACAAGAGACAACCTTTGATAATTCCACGCACTCAATTCCACAATAATTAACCAAAATCACCACCTTTTGATGATATCATCTCATGGCATTCAGAAACAAAATTAACAATCAAATCTGAATATCAAATTAACAAGAGCATACTAATTATCACACTTTCAGTAACCGAAGCCACTCAAGTCTACAGTAACCAACATCAATTTCAAGTCTATGATTCAATCACCAAGAGCATTCAAAAAGTACTACTATTTAGTATTAACAAACAAATCCGTAATCACAATTCAGTAAAGTCTCAGAGTTAAACATAAAAATATTACTAACAATAACAACCATAATTATCACATAACCAAATAAGCTCACTCAGCAGCTGCTCCAAATTTCCAGTCACCAAGCTCCTGATATGCGGGAAATCCAAAGATGCGCACACCAAATCACAAATTGAATTCAAACACGCAGAAAACTCAATCGAGAAGAATACTTATCCAAAAGGATATCCACATGTATATATTCGCAGGCGCAGGCGCTGTAATAGTAATACAATCGACTCACAAGGGCAACGGAGGAAACGAGGGCATAAACGGCGCAGAGCGTGAAGAATATTCCGTCCTGCCACTTGACGGACTCATTGATCTCGTTCCACCAGCTGGACGCCAGTCCTCCGACTCCGACGTCAATCGCCGGAAAGCTCAGTGGCATTCTCGTCATTTCAGCTCAGGTATCGGTATCCCGCTCCCTCTCCTTCTCCCTCTCCTCGTCAAGAGGAAAAAGTCAAAATTGATTAGCTGTTAAATACCTATACAGTATTATTATTTCCAATCAGAGGTGGAGATCAAATCGAAGATGAGAGAGAGAAAACCTGATTACAGAGAAACGTGTAGGATTTTACATTAAAAAACATACAGACAGAGAGAGCGAGAGAGAACAGTAATAGTTCAAAAATAAGAAAAGGTACAGATAATAATAAAAGGAGGGGGTCCCGCCAAGGTCGGAGGAGAGAGAGGAGGCTTTTAGGCCCTTTTATGGATTTTGGCGGAAGTGTTCATTGTCACGGTTTATTCCTTTATTATTCCTCCAAGCTCTTATTAATTACTTGACAAATTTATTATAATCAAGTTCGATCGGATAATTTCAACTTGTCTTGCCGGATTTTGATGTGAAATTACAATAATGGGGGCAAAAATGTCCTTTGTGTTTCGATAAAATTATTTTGTAATGAATTATGTATATTGAAGAAGGGATTTTATTATATCAATTATAATTCTGTCCAATGGGGATCCGTGGCGCAATGGTAGCGCGTCTGACTCCAGATCAGAAGGTTGCGTGTTCGATTCACGTCGGGTTCAAACCCCAGAAAAAACGGATCTTTTGCTTTTTCTTTTATTTCACCCACCCACCCACCCCCCCCTCTCCCTCATTTTCTGTCCAATCCATTGATTCCCTAATGATGATGTATAATGAATGATTTATATTTACTTCATTAGACATTCGTCTCTTTTTGTGTACGCGCCTCTCTCTCGTCTTTAAACCCTAAATTCCCAACTCTTAACCCTAAGCCGTTCCTTCGAAAACCCTTTCAAAAAAAAAAAAAAAATCAATGGCATTACGCAGTAAGCTCCGATCACTGACACTCCAAGGCAATCGCCTATTTTCATCCTCAATCCTGAGCCCAGACTCCAAAACCCCACTCAGCAGCAAAGAGAAATCCCGGGCCGCACTCTCCCTCCTCCGATTCGAAAAAAATCCGGAACGCATCCTCGATATCTGCCGAGCCGCCGCCCTCACTCCCGAGTCACATCTGGACCGTGTTGCCTACTCTAAGGCCATATCCAAGCTCAAAGAATCCCACTACTACGAGGGCATTCGGGCTTCATTAAAGACTCCTTGACCCGACCAGATTTCAAATCTGAGCGCTTTGTTTCTCATTTCATCGTTCTTTATGGCCAGGCGGGTCTTGTCAAGGATGCTATTAACCTGTTTGACGAAATGCCTAACATGGGTATTCAGAATAATGTGAAGGCGTTGAACTCGCTGTTGTTTTCCTGCATTTTAGCTGGGGAATACGGCGAAATGAAGAGAGTTTTTTCGGAGTTTCCGAGGAGGTATGCTTTGGAGCCGAATTTGGACACCTATAACACTGTATTGAAGGGGTTCTGTGAGTCGGGTAGTGCAAATTCAGCGCACTCTGTATTGGCTGAGATGGAGAGGAAGAGTATAAAGCCTAACGCAACAACTTTTTCCATTGTGATTGCTGGGTTTTATAAGGAGGAAAAATTGAGTGATGTTGAGAAGATGATGGATTTGATGAGGAAATATGGAATGCAACCGGGTATTAGCATTTATAATGTTAAGATACAGAGCTTATGTAAGCTTAAGAGGTCAGCTGAGGCAAAGGCATTATTGGATGGGATTTTGGCTAAGGGTTTGAAGCCGAATTGTGTGTCATATGGCCATTTGATTTATGGGTTTTGTCGGGAAGGCAAATTGGATGTGGCTAAGAGTTTGTTCAAGGAGATGATTGATGTGAGGTTGAAGCCAGAGGCTGAGTGTTATTTTACGCTGGTTTACTATTTGTGTCAAGGACGGGATTTTGAGGCTGCCTTAGGCATCTGTAAGGAATGTATGGCTAAGGGTTGGGTCCCAAACATAACAACCATGAAGTCTCTTGTGGATGGGCTGGTTAGCATTGAGAAGGTTGATGAGGCAAGGGAAATCATTGGAATTATGAAGGAGAAGTTCTTGAGGAATGCTGATAAGTGGATTGAGATTGAGGAAGGATTACCTAAGTAGAGTACTGAGTGTGCTATTACTGATTATTTTTTGTTACCTTGTACCATGTTTATCATAAGACTGCAAAGTAGAGGACCATTCGTTTGACAGTGATGTCCACAAGATTTGTTATTGCTGTTCCCAATGAATTTGACGCTTAAGTTTGATACTCCTTAATGTTGGTTTCAGAAAATTGATAATCTGTTAGGTCCCTTGGCTTTCCTTCGCATGTGATGCAATTCATGAAAAAATCATGCTTCTATAATTTTCTCATTTTGCACACTTGTTTTTGATTGTTTGGATTAATAGTAGATAGTACATTGCTTGCATCCAGCTCTGATTAGTCTATCTTCTGCAATATTAGTTTTGTTTTCATTTGGTACGATCAGAAGCATACTTTCATCTACTAGAGTGCCTATAGATTCAGGTCTGCCTCTGTTGTTCAGGTATAACATCTGTTTATTGAGAAGGCCGTCAGGTTGAGGCGCCGCCCATTTACAATGTAGGCTTATGCACCTAATAGATTTGGTTGGTGCATCGACCAGGCATTCAGCCTAAAATTGGTTTCCTGATGACAGTTGAGTCCATATTGCTATGAGTGTGAAACAGTGGGTGGAAGCTTCTAATCCACAACCTTGGGCCTACGTCTACCCATGCCCAAAAGTCTATCTTACCCAGCCTGTAGTAGTGATGAGAAACTGTTGATTGCTTAATGTGAAGGGGGTCTACTTCAACCCATGCCCAAAAGTCTATCTTAACCAGCCTTTAGTTTTTCCTTTGCTTCAATGCTTAATAGTGACAATGTTAATTAGTGTTTGCCTAAGCTCAAGTCACATGGAACAATGACGACAACTCAAAATCACTTTACAACATCCAATCCAAGTGGTTTATATGTTGAGGCCTTAATGCCCATACCTTTTTTCAGCAATTGTCAATCCTGGTGGTAAACTTAATACATCTATTTTGTCTCATTTTACAAATGTTGAAACAAGCAAATAAAATGTCCTTTTGGAACTCCATTGATTTACGCATGACGAGTGTAACTAGTGTCATTCACTTTCTTTACTGTAAATGTATTGCAAAGACATATTATTGTTTGTGATCTTACCACATGGTCTAAGAAATAGTACATGTAACTCACTAGTTGCTAGAAGATATAGATATCTACTGAATGTTGTAATATTCTGAAATCAAACTTACAAAAGAATTTGGAAGGCAAGTAGTTTTAACAGACTAGTTAGCTGGCCCATTGTGCAACATCTTGAAAGTAGAATACAATTTCCATTTACATATTTTTATATTATAAATAAAACCTAAAAGGTTGAATGATTTAGGTTTTGTTTGGAGTTAGTTCGATCCCAATTTTAATATTTCTACAAATAATAATGAGAAGATTTATTTTTTGAAAATATATGGGGATTGTAATGTATATTTGATTTTAGTTATAAAAAGACAGTTCCTGTTGTTGATGTCATGTCTTGTTTGATTAATGATATTATATAATCTTTTTATATTATTATATATTATTTTTAGATTAATATACTAATTGGATGATGTAAATATGTATTTCTATTGATAAAATTTTGAATATATATGTAAATATGTGTGTATAGTAATGAGTAGGATTTTTTTGTTATATTTGGGAATGATAAATATAATTTGGAGGATTTAGTCTTTGAATTTTTCAAAAATACTGAAATTATCGGAATTGAAACCCATCTGAATGCAAACAAAGCTTAATGGTCCAATCCCTAGCCCCCGTGTGGAGTTCAATATGGGTCCTTCCAATTGAACATTTCTTGCGTGTACATTTATAGAAACTACTAATTTGAAGATGGTTTTAGCTGTCAAAAGCTAGTCGTGATGTGGAAGTTCGTTTAATGCTCGAAAGTGTTATACCAACAGATGTATAAATCTCATAAAAATAAATTTGAAAAAATACTATATATATCGTTTAATTCTTAACTCATTTTTCATATCTTCTTAATTTGGAAAGTATATCAAATTCATCTAAATGAATTAGTTACTATGGTTGGTTATTAAAATAAATATGAGAAATGATGAAGGTTATGGAGAATATATAACGTCATTAAGATTATTGGATATAAATATTGGAATATCCAATATAATCTCCCATACATCCCTCACCTTGTCCGAAAAATGCGACTCTGGTATCTCCCAAATCCAACGTGGTATCTTGTCATTAAGCTGGCTGAAAAGTAGTTGTTCACATTATTATTGGTCCCGCCTTCATCTTCTTAAATTCCTCATTCAATTCAATCTAAATAATTGTTATTTTTCAACTGTCCCTTCTTTTAAGGACAATCTGTATACAATTCTTTAATGATCAATGCTTTTTCTTTTTCTTTTTCAAGTATACAACTTTAGATCATCATATATAAGTTAAAAAAGAACAAGAATGAAGACGAGAAAGCATCAATATTTGTGATGATTTTAGAATTCTGCAAGGAGGGTTGATTTTAGATATTATCCAAGGGACGAGGGAAGGGAAGGAGATGAGATTTCTGTCTTGTTGCAGGATTAAAAGGACTGACACCATGAGGAGTTCTCTAAAAACTTCAAAAAGTTCTGTCCAAGAAATTAAGGCAACCAAAAAGTACGATGATGCAGAGGCATTATCCACAATTGCCAGAAGTATATCGATGAATGCCGGTTAGATTACAGATAAATGTCCATTATGAATACCAATTTGTATTTTTTTCTAAAGCAATAAAAAGAAAGAAAAAATGCCTGTTGCATCAATGCCTATGATTTTTCATTTCTTTAAGGATTTCTGAGTGCCTGAATGATTTTTGAAACATCCTTGTAGGCATATTTTCTGTTTTAGTTATTCTGGTTTGACTTTCTTGAAATCATCATATTCTCTGACCTATAGATCCTCAACATTATTCTGAAATTTTAGAATACATTTGGCAGTGGTTTTGAAAGGACCCTGGTTTGTGCTTTTAAAGGTTTCTCAAGTTCTAGGCGCACTAGAATCTGGCCGATATATCAGAGCTTCTCTATGCATCATGGCCTTGAATTGCTTGAATCTTGTGATCATATTATACAGGTGTCAGCAAACAAAGGATAATAGCAGAAGACATACTTAGGTATGGTGTGAGAGCTCCTGCTGAGGTATTCACCTTTCGAGAAGTTGCAAGTGCCACGGAAAACTTCAATCCTGAATTGCTGGTGGGTGAAGGAGGATTTGGGAGGGTCTACAAGGGATACCTCAAGAAAACGAATCAAGTATATGTTGATCTCTCTTTTTCTCTCATAGTTTTGCATTAAAGAGTGTCTTTACCGTTTCATTTAACATTGTTTTGTTTCCAGATAGTGGCTGTGAAGCAGCTGGACAGAAATGGGGTTCAAGGAAACAGGGAGTTCCTTGCAGAGGTCTTGACATTGAGCCTGGTTAATCATCCGAACCTTGTCAATCTGATAGGATACTGTGCTGATGGCCGCCAAAGGATATTGGTCTACGAGTACATGCATAAGGGATCTTTAGAAGATCACCTTCTCGGTAATCCTTAATCATGATTTTTTTTAGGACCCGGAATTACCCTACAGCAAATCTCATCTGCCGTTGCTGTTTGGAGCAATGAAGAGTTGTTTCGAGTTGTTATTAACATGTCAACATGGGATCTGTTTCTTGATGATTCTACTAACGGTAACACATTCTTCTTCTTCTTCTTCTACTTCTCAGATTTACCTCCAAATAAAAAGCCCCTGGATTGGTACACTAGAATGCAGATAGCTAGAGGTGCAGCCCAAGGACTGGAGTACTTGCATGATACAGCTAACCCACCAATTATATTCCGGGATTTTAAGGCGTCTAACATATTATTGGACGAGAGATTTAATCCTAAGCTCTCCGATTTTGGACTTGCTAAGTTGGGTCCGACCGGTGAACAAGATCATGTCTCCACAAGGGTAATGGGGACATATGGCTACTGCGCACCAGAGTATGCCAAGACAGGGCAGTTGACAACCAAGTCTGATGTCTACAGTTTTGGGGTGGTGTTTCTGGAGATTATTTCAGGAAGAAGAGCAATTGATAACACAAAACCACCTGAAGAGGAGAATCTAGTTTCTTGGGTTAGTTAACATCTCTTCCAATCAACATATTCTAGTATATTAATTCCAGGCATTAGATGCTACTAAAAGGGTTAAATACTTCAATATTAACAAGATCAAAAGACAATAATTATTGGCATCAGAAGAGCAACACAAACCTTGAGGGTATAAGAGATATTTAGCCAGCTTATTATGAGTTAAAATAGTGAAATTGACATATTTATCTTCATTAAATAAAATTGTAAGTCTCCTTTTTCTGTGTTAACTGAAGATCTAGCCTTAGTGCATCACAAAGAGCAAATAAATTTAAGAGTATTGTTGTATTGAATTGTCATCTGAAATGATAATTTTTCCTCATGAGATTTATAGTTCAGTTGTATATGCTAACTAAAACTCTGGCCTCAAGAAACCTATAATGGTTGGTTTGGAATGTCAAATTTGCAGGCAAAACCACTTTTCAAGGACAGAAGTAAGTTCACATTGATGGCCGACCCATTGCTCGAAGGGAACTACCCAGTGAAAGGTCTCTATCAAGCTCTTGCTGTTGCAGCTATGTGTCTCCAGGAGGAAGCCAGCACCCGACCCCTAATTGGAGATGTCGTTACAGCACTTGAATATCTAGCCGTAATAACAGATGAAGTTACTAGTGAGACAGACATGTAAGATAAATAGAACAGGATAAAACAGATTTTCAGGGAGAGACTTTGAGGACTGAATCTACAGTTTGAGGTTAAATGCACTGCTTCTCATGCTCAACAATGGATAAGCAGTGCATTATTATTGCATAATTGCCAGACCGGGTTTTTTAGCAAAGGAACAAAAGCAGATTATTATTGTGGTATTTTGTATTTTGTGTGTGATATGGGACTTCATTAAGCTTGCATGCTTTCTATTTCAACTGTAGATCAGAAGTCATAACTTTGAAGTAAATGATTTTAAATTTGCTAAGGGAATTTTCCAGGGAAAACCAGTTGCAGAATCATATTTTAGTACACAACTCCCATAACTTGAGAAAGAGTTCATGATTGCAGAGCACCGCGCCACTTTATTTTGTTTATTTTGTCAATTGAACCTAACTTCCTACTGAACAGCAATGTGCCAAAGCCAAATCCGGAGATCAGAGATAATTGCTCCAATATTGTAATAACCATTTCATAGTGGGGGAATAGTCTAAAAAGATGAAGGAAACCAGCAAATTTTACAATTATCACCAAGGAAAATTGGAGATATTCCCCAGTTCGTCAACACTCACCACTAAAGACATGCGTGGGGAAAAATTATAGTTCTGTTAATCTTAAGCTAGTTAAATATCATGAATATGGAAGCACAATAAAGAATACCCTCATTTGTTAAGTGAGTTTGCATAATCATATCTTCGTCATGAGAAGAACAGTTAATTGTTTTAACAGCATCACAGTTCAGAACTTGTCAGGAACCTATTTGATTCTTGTTTTCTTAATGCAGCCTTGTTTTCCCGCTGGATTTATAGCTTGTCCTGACAATGGATGCTTTTCTAAGGAACTCTTTTTCAATGCAATTATCATTACCATAACTTAAAGACAATGACATTTGAACTTCCAATTGGTTGGGCTACCAAGAACTTATTACAAGATGAGGCAATTTTCACAGCATTATTTTGCCATTTGCCCTTCTTCTGAATCCTGTTATCCTTCTGATGAATGTCTCAATGGTTCCAAAGCTAGGGTGTTCAAACTCACACAAAAGGTCTGTTTATCATAAAGAGATTTGCAGTTCCTAATCGGGCTTCACCTAATCGTTTCAGAACAAGTAAAAGATCTGTCTTTGTCCGAGTGAGGATAGCATAAGCATGTATCTTCTGCATGTACGTGGAGTAATGAAAAATCCAAACATCTGAGAGATAGATAATGAGATAGGAATCTCTCAATTACTCTGAACCCTTCAGATAAGTCGGGAGTCCATTGATGAGGAAGGGTTTGGGGAAAGCCTGAACCTAATTACTACACCCATTGATGACAAGTGGTTGGGGAAAGCTTGACCCCGTTTACTGCGTTAAGGAATAAACACAATTTGAAATTCCTGGCAGTGCATTTTTTATTAAACATACATTGAAACCACTATACATCTTACAAGGCAAATTCCCTTTTTACATCAAACTCTGTAGACAAATACTGCAAATTCTAGTCTAAGTAGCTCTCATCTTCTTCCCGACAAAGGTAATATCAGTCTCAAAGGGACTCCTCTGTTTAAAAGGATTCAAGACTCTGATTTAGGCTGTAGATGCTGTTAGGACTTCAGGATTGATCATTTACCAGAACTTCAGTGTAAAGTCCCTGTGAAAAGGGGACATGCGATTTCCCTATACAAAGTTTATGAAATCATCTGATCCTTCCAGATATTTCAAGAACTCTGCCACACCTATAGGCAAAGCACACAAATGATGTTTGGAATGCTGGAAACTCAATGAATTCGCAAGGACATGTACGTAGAAATAAATAACTTGCCAAGAACAACATATTTTTCATCCTAATAACATGCTTCAGACCTCAAATTTCTTCGAATCAGCTCTAAGATTTCGATAACTGAATCCAGGAATTTCATTCAGTCCCTGGCTGCCTGCAACTTCCACCATGGAGCAAATCCCAGTTCTGATCCCACTGTTCCTTCTCTTCTTTTTCATCCAGGACACCATTAAAAATCTGAATCCAGGCCAGGAATTGCGTGTTCCCGGAGCCATTTCTTCAGTCTCTCTCTCAGAATTCATGCAACTCTCAACACGCTCCAATTCGAGCCTTGTGAAATATTCAATCTCCTTCTTGAGAAGTGATCCTACGGTGCCACGCGTGCCAACCTCCAATGGAACCCTTCCTGCCATGTTATCATGCAAGTTACTGGCTTTGTAGCTTTCTTATATAGCATATATTGGTGTAATTACAATGGCAGAGGCTTTAGGATTAAGAGAAGTGGTGGGTTTTCAGTCTCAGTCTTTGTATGAGGTTTGAAATGCTTTGAGTTTAAACAACTTCTCTTGACTTATACAGTTATACTGTGTTTATTGACAAGCTTTGCTTAAAGTGGACTGCCTCAGGTTTACATGATCATAACAACTGTTTGTTTGATACAGTTGTGATTCGTATTTGTGCCTGCAAAACAAGCACCACGTGGGAAAACAGTTTCAAGAACTTAATTAATTACCCGTAAATTTCTGTTCTAATTTGCGTTTGTTCTTCTATTCTGCATCACATCACAAATAAATATTAAATATATATGATATTTTTTTTAAGTAAATTCTTATTTGTAGGATATATACACTTAATATATATTCGCGAATTAGAAAAAATAATGAATCACAAATTAAAATAAATCATCCAAAAAAATGACCCCACCCCTCCCCCTTTTGGTATTATGTTTACAATAACAAGAGAAAATTAATGCTTTTAAAAAGGCTTAATGAGCACCAATCACTCGGATTTAGCTTAGAATCTGATGCCTGGCATCAAACTGGCAAAAATTATGTGTGATCAGCCAAATCAATTTATCAACTTAAAAAGGTAGTTTGTGGTCCAATAAACGCTTCATTATGTGAAATACATTGATAACGTTTATGCATAAATATATTATAAGATACACATTTGATATACATATAAAATGATATTGATAATGTTTATTTGTAAATATATTATGAGATACACATTTGATATACATGAAAGATGAAGCGCCTGCTAAATCATAAATTAATAAATTTTTTTAGCACCATCCAATATAATATTTGGACATTAATATGCTGCTATTTTCACAGTTAAACCTCGTTTTCGTGATTAGTTGAATGGGACGGAAGAATTATTTGATGACGAACCAAATGGAGTGCTTTTTAGGTGAGTGGTCCAAAAAATTGTTACTTTCTCACTTTTAATCATTATGTGTTTCAAAATGTGATCATGGGAAGGGTTTTTCAAGCCTGCAATTGATGGGAACAAATTAAAATCATTTTATTTGTGTTCCATCCATCTTCTAGAGGAATAATTTTATAATCCCCGTTTCCATGTCGCTGTCAATCAATGTCGGTTATCTATGTCTAATTCCTAAACAAGGGTTTCAGTTAACCTAACTCAAAATGCAATACGGATGCAGATAAAAAATAATAATATATAATTACACTAATTGCCAATAAATTATTTCATTTTCGGAATTGAATACTCCTCCTTTGGCAGTTGACTTTATCAAGAAAACAATACTACTCCCCTCAGATTTGGTATGAAATAATTACAAAAGACCCACTATTGCATCGGCTTCTCATAATTGGAGTGACTTTTTATAATTAAATTATGTTCTATCGTTAAGTATAATAATTTAAAATTTAAATATATTTTTTATATGCTAAATTTTAAAATTTGATTTTAGCTCGACTTAATTTAAAAAAAAATAAAATATATATATAAAAATAATAAATTATTTAAACTCAACTCGTGTTCGATTTAATTAAAGTCCATCAATTTCAATTTAAGTAACAATCAAAATAACTATTAACACAATTTTTAAACTCAATAAAAAATAAAAATAAAAAACTTAAAATTTTAATTAATAATCAACCCAAGCCATAACATAAACTTTAAAACTTAATAAATTTGAACATGTTTGGTTCGACATGTATCGTTTACATTCCTATCTCTCAATACATGAAAGACCGCATATACCATTTTAGATAAAACAATTCATTTGTCCTCTACTAGTAGAATAATATTCAATAAATAAATATTTTATTGTATGTTTTTGAGTATTTGAAATCTTGAATAAAAATTATCACTCAAAAAAATATTGAAAAACATGTCATTTGAATCTTCAAATATCTCAATATATATTTTGTGCTCATGCATGTGTGTAAAGATTGCAACACTTGATGGGGCAAATATTAAAGACGGAACCATATCTGTCAGACTGATATTATATAGCGCTGTCATATTCTCTAATAAATTATGATTTGATAAAACTAGTATATTTGTCTTATACTGAAGTCTAACAAACTATAAATCCCCACAAAATTATTGGAGAAACTTGAAATCACTTAAACATAAAAAAATGTATTTTCAGTTATGGATTCAACACCATTCATAAAAAATTCAACAATTTGTTAGAAGAATATGACTCCTAAAAATCCTTTCCTGAATTGAGTATTCGAAAGGAGTTGATAGTCAAATTTTTACCATTCAAAAAATTGAGACATTGCCTCGAGTACAACTCAATTAGTGGATCAATCAAAATATTTTTCACTTTCAATGTAGGGTGGAGGTTCGAATTTTGGTGATAACTTGTGCCTAAATTTTGATATGGGGCAATCACTTGGTGTCACTAGGATCCTATGACTGGAATTTAGTATGGAGTAATCACTTTGAAAGCGGCTTCTTGTGCGCAAAAATGCACAATTTATGAAGAATTTGTGATCCAATTAAAGCATATCTTACTATTTAATTACTCTAAAATTTTAGAGATATGAATATTAGAATTTTAAAATATATAATATGATACAAGTTGAGATACTTAAATTATTAAAAAAAAATAGATATAATTTTGAATAAACGAGCACAGCAGTACCATGATAACATATTACAAATGCATTTTAGTGTTTTGTTTGTTGCCCCTCTTTTGAACAAGAGACCACAAGGTTGACCAAATCATGGACGTTGAAATTTCCCCTTTTCTCTATATATCCCTTTGTGCCCATTTTTGACATACTGTCCTACTTTTTTTGACAAGTATTTTGTTGAAATTTCCCCTTTTCTCTATATATCCCTTTGTGCCCATTTTTGACATAATGTCCTACTTTTTTTTACAAGTATTTTGTTGAAATTTCCCCTTTTCTCTATATATCCCTTTGTGCCCATTTTTGACATAATGTCCTACTTTTTTTTAAAAGTATTTTGTTTTGTTTTGTTTTTTTGATCGAAACTATGCATGAAATTTGGAACGGAGTAATTTTTTAACAATATAACGTGCATTGGGCTTATAAAATGTGAGCCCAATTACGAATGTCACAGTACCAATTCGTAACAATGGGGCTTCTGTTATTCAAATATATTCATTCTAATACTGTACTGCATAATCTAATTTGATCAACATTTGAACTTCATGCCTTTGACTAAGAAAGTGTATGGCAAATTTTATTTTAAATATTATTTAATAAACTTCTATATCTAATAAGATATTTTAAGAGCTTATAAAATATTAAATTTTATTTTAAAAAATTAGTGGCCCTATTCTTAATAATTAAGGTACTAAAATACATGACTCTGCAGTATCTTGGCTCATAAAAAAAAATCTTGATTTAATTATTTTTTTTCGTAATTTTTAGGGATATAGGAGTGGCTTTTGAGAATGAAAAAAAAAAAAAAAAAGAAAACAAAAAACGCTTGGATTGTCTGATTTTGTGTTGGTGGGTGTGCCACAAACTATGTTGTTAATGGCTCATTGATGACCAATAGGCCACCGATCCACAGAATGGGCATTGAGCTTTTACTAGAGCCAAGTGGCCCAACAGCGACTCTCTGCTCTGTTCCTTTCTTATCTTTTTTTTTTTTTTTCACTTCAATGACATTCAATTCAAAAGGCCCGTATTGTTTGATTCAGAGGTTGTCTCCCTAGGATCCCCCAGTTGCACGAAACAAGAGAAAAATAGAAAAATAATAAGGATTTAAATGCAAGAATTTATTGCAAACACCTAATACAGTGGGGCATGTTTGGTTGGAGGGATATGATTCGATGAGACAAATTAACTAAGTACAAGAATTTAACATTGCCTATCCATAATGTATCTATTTCACAATTTCATTAGTAAGGTGTGTTGATAAGTCAAAAATAATTTATTGATAAGTATTTTATATTTATAATTTTATTAGTCATGATTCGAGTCCCCCCAAAAAAATTAAAATTGTTGGATAAAAAAAATTAATTTGACAAAACTATCCTCACTATTTATTGAAGCCAATATAGTTTTCTTTTCTTTTTTTTTTTTCATTTTTGTGCATAAGAAGTAGTATATGTAGAAAATAAAAATATTATATATTAAGCTTCTAGCAACTTCAACAATTTTACATACAGAAAATCAGATTTAGCCCATACTCATGACTTCCGAATCATCCTAAAAAAAAGCACTTTGTTAACGCAGAAAAGAAAAAGAAAACATATGTAGTATTTAATGTTTTGGGATCCCTTCACGTGGCTCGCACAGACGGAGCAACCAATTATTCAAATCTTTGTCCGGGGCAGAATTATTGCTTTGAGAGGATCCTTCATGACAACAGTAAATGCAAATGTCTCAGTCGGGTCGGGCGGGTTATCTGGAATCGGGATCCACTTGAATGCCTGCACCATCCTCGCTAGCAGCAAATTCACATGCAACGTGCCCAAACTCCAGGCGGGGCAAATCCTCCGACCCGCCCCGAAAGGCAGCATCTTCACTCCTCTCATCCCCGTGATATCCACATCCACGCCGTCACCTGTCAAGAACCTCTCCGGCCGGAATTCACTAGGGTTTTGCCACATTTCAGGGTCCTCTGTCAACCATGCCGTGTAGAACTCCACATTCACGTCTGCAGGGATTGTGTATCCACCTAGCTCAATCTCTTTGGTGGCTGCGTGTTAAGGAAAATTCTTTAGAAGAAGGAAAGAAGTTGAGACATTTTTTGGTTTTTGCCAGCGTTTTATGGGACAAATTATGAAGTAGTATATTGTGTAGAATTTTTTGTGCGGCACCATTCTCGTATTTGGTGGTGTGTAAACAACTGGTGGAGCAAGAACTTTTATGAAATATAGCGAGTCATCCAGTGGTTTGTGTAAATATTATACGTAGACATATATAGAGACATGGTTTGTTTATGCGTGTGTGCGTGATGCATGGGGGCAAAGCTGCGGAGCCCTCAAGAATTACCTGCATGTGAGAGCAGAAAATGGCTGGGTGGGTGTCTTCTGAATGTTTCTTTCACTATTGCTCCAAGATATGGCATTTTCTCAACTTCACTTTCTGTCACCACCCCATTTTTGCCCACGCAGCCGATAATTTCTTTGTACAGTTTTTCTTGGATTTCTTGGTTTTGGACCAAATGGAGTAAAGCCCATTCAAGTGTGGTGGCGCTGGTGTCAGTGCCGGCGTTAATGGCTTCAGAGCAAAGCGTCACCATTTCTTCTTCCCCCAGCTTGCCTCTGCCGGGGGGTTCGAGCTCGAACAATGAATCAATATAGGCGGCGCCCAGCGGGCTCGCCATTTCTGAAGCGGTGGCGCTGGGGTTTCCTCCGCTTTCTACAAACGCCTTTCTGTCCCTAAGCAACGGCACCAAACATTCCAACTGCTTCCTCCTCAGCTCCTTAGCTTCCTTCACCTGGCGGCGGAACAGCGGCGTCAGCACAGGCAAGAAGTCCGGCAGCTTTGGCAACGTCGTGATCATGACATCTTTTAAGACACTTTCAATGACTTTGATGCGGTCTTCAGAAACTTTTACGCCAAAGCACAAGCATATAAGAATGCTACATATCGTGAGCCTGCAATTGCTCATCACCTCTATATAGCCCACTCGAGAAGCCTCATCTTGAAGTCGCTTCATGTGGTTTTCCATTGCCCATTTTCTAATCCAGCTGCACTGCTTGATTCTCGTAGCATTGATCAGCTCCGTCACGAAGTTCCGGCGGAGGGAGCGCCACAGAGGGCCGTACTCAGCCGAGTTGATGGCGCATTTCCCAACGCTGAATATGAGCCGGATGGGGGAATCGGCAGGCCGGCTTGCAAAGAGCGCTCCCTTTTGTACGAGTGCTTCGTGAGTGAGCTCTGAGCTGGTGATGATCACCAGAGTGCGTTGTCCCATTTGCATGGTGAAAATTGGACCATATTTTGCACGTAAATCACGTACCACAAAAATGAAAGGGCGGCGTTGGAGGATAACTTGGAATAAATTCCCCACCAGCGGCCAGCCCGGCGGCCCTGGTGGGAGGTTTTTTGTCCCTCCGCCGGTGGCTGACCAGTATCGCCACCACAGACGGAGGAAGAGGGCTGCCAAGCATAGTAGCATAATGTCTATCAACTCCATTACCTTTTTTTTTCTTTTTTGGGTGCGGGGTGGGGAAGGAGGTTTGGGGGCCGGTTGCAGAGCAAGGAAATTGGTTAGAGGCTTAGAGCTATAGCCAGCGAGTTCAAGTGGCCATTGCGGGTTATAAAGAAAACAGAGTGGAGGTGGGTGAAAGACTTTTAATCTAGCTACCAACTGGCGGTATTAAATGATTTGGTCAGAAATATTTACAATCACGTACGAAAAGAAATTGACATACACAGAATTTACGGTTAATACAGTACTCAATTATTCTAGATTTTACTCCCCTGCACATTAATTTCATTAATCATAGATTTGAAGTAAAATTTTCTGAAAAGTTCCATGAACGAGGTTTGTTTTCTGATTAATTTGGTCCAAAGACAGGTTGATTAATGTAGGAAATCGAAGGACCTAAAGTTGTAAACGGGCAGAGGTTCACACTCTCTCTTGAATTTTTGCCTTTTTTGCTTCTTATCTTACCTTAATTTTCTTTTCCCCCTTAGCAGCAGGTATAGAACATTATACCTTTGTTGGGGATAATAAAGAACTGGTAATTAATACATTCATAAACATGTTTGGTCTTTTCCCTTTGGTCCCCTCTCATTACACTGACTTTGTGAAGCCAACCAGCTATATAATATATCAGGTATTCGTTACTTTCAGGTGCTTAAGAAGAGAATTAAGCAAGCAACGTAATTTCTGTTTGATATTTTCCTTGGACTCCTCGAAGATCTTTCTTGACCAAAAACATGAGACTTAGGGCCACTATCTTGTTTTCTAATTGAAAGGAATAGGCAATTAATGAAGGAATTTTTCCTAATTATCCCCATCATTAATTGATTTGTCATAGGGAAAACACATGTCCTATTTGGTAAAATACTTATTTACTGCATTTAACACAATTATTAAGTCTCGACAGTACTAATCCGATGGAAAATAAAATTACACAAAGACTTAAAAAATTCAAGTTAGGTGGTTGAGGATATATTGGTAAATTTTCAGAGAAATTAATTAATACGGGTGAGTTTTATTTATTTATCCAGAGAGTGCGAGCTCAGAAAAAATCAGTGCCAGCTACCGATAGAGGGCGGCATACCTGTCACGCGGGAAAATAAATTTATGAAAGTTGGAGTATTTTAGAATTTTTTTTTCACGATTATTCACCAAAAATTTGAGAGAAATTATACATTTAAACTCACTTCTCAAATTAATTTGATAAATAATACTCCATCCGCATGTTGTTGTTGCTTTTTTTATTTATTTATATAATTATGAGAAGACTGAAAAAGAACAAATTCAGAAAATGGCTGTAAATTTAAGCATATGTATTTTGAGTATCCATGCTCTAGTGAGCTTCACACTCATGGAAGTATTTGCATTTAGAGCATGTTTAAACCAACAAAAAATAGCGCAACTCTTAGTTGGTTACCTATTTAGTTAAATACTGAATAAAAAAATTGATATTTAATATATATATATATATTAAATGAATATATTATAATTTTTTATTAAAAGATGTAATAAAAAAATATACAAAAATGGATAATACATGAATTTATAGATGTACGGATAAAATACGAATGTAAAAGAATTCTTTAGGAGCAAAAATACAACTACGAATATATATTAATATATTATAATTTTTTATTAAAATATATAGCAAAAAAATATACAAAAATGGATAATACATGAATTCATAGACATACGGATAAAGTACGAATATAAAAAAAATCTTTTAGAGTAAAAATACAACTACGAAGATGAATTGTATTTGTACTTATTTTTAAATAATATAAAAAACATTTTTTTATATTTCTATATTATTCAATTTAAAATTATGATATCACTTAGAAACACTTATTGATTGGTATATTCACAAATTATTAGAATTTTTATTTTTTATTTATATGATATTTAATTAATACTTATAAATAAATTTATACAAATTTTAGATTAAATTTAAATATTATAAATATTTTTTAAAATGACATATTCTTCATCAAGTATTATATGAAGTAAATATAATACAAGTACTAAACGTTTTATTTAAAAAATATGAAGTAATATTAATCAGTTCAAAAATATATATGGGAATCGAAAATATATTTCAATTATTCATAACTACATACTCTATATAAATATAATATGAATTTTTTAGTAATAGATGGTTGGACTTGTTAATTCCCATCTATCTAATATTTTGAATTAAAGGTATTTTGGTGATTTTTATCATATGAGCTAAATAGAAAATAATACATTTTATGCATAACAAAAAATATTTTCGATGAGAGAGAGAGAGAGAGAGAGAGAGAGAGCAAAATTGGCAGAGTTAAATAGTTATTTCACTAAACAAAATTTACTTGCACTCTTGGAATAGCTTCAACTTTTTATTCATTTTAGAATATGACTACGTACTGCGGGTCGGATTCGTACACAAACTCTTGCAGTGCATTTAAATGTAATCTTGTGGTCGCTGGTTGGTTGGAAGGCCTGCAAATATTAAGTGCAATTAAATGCATATACAAACAATGAAAATAATATTATACACGGAAATTTTGTAAACTTTAGAGTTATAATTTTTATGGCTATTATACACTAAAATCCTTGTACCAGGCATCGTTTTCAAAGGCCGGTTTGACTAAAAATTAGTGATAGGTCCATTCTACTGGTGTTGGTCATCTCCAATCACATATCAAATTTTACATCAAAATATTAAATTTGATGTAATTCAAATGTTACACCAAATTTGGTATAATGTATATATTTTCACTTTGCCCCTAAAATTATTCTACACCAAATTTTAATTTTATTTATATCCTATATTATATATTTAATTAATTTATAATTTAATTTTATTTATTCAATTTTAATTTTCTTATTATTTTGCAACAACATTTGTAGTAATTAATTATCATAATTAACAAATAATTAATATTTATGATAAATTATAATAATTATCACAATAAATAAATACATTAAGATAACATTACTTGCAATGTAGTATTTTTCGTTACTTGATATTAATTGTAATGTTTATTTTTGTAATATAATCAATAAATATAATATTAATTATATGTAATTTTTTATTTAGTAGAATTAATAGTAATAAAAAATAAAAAATTAAATAATTTTATAAAAAAATAAATAAGTAATAATTAAAAAAATAAAATAAAATAAAATATTCATTTGGTGTAGTGATTGGAGATAATTTTGATCAAATTACACAAAAACATCAAATTTGATGTAAAACTTACATCAAATTTGATGCAATAGGTTGGAGATGGCTTTAAATCATTAAATTTTTGGTTTAACATGTCAAAGACTTGTTAAAGTAATTTTTTAAATTTTATTTTTTAAAAAAAATTAAATTTATTATTTTGTTATATGTATACAGTTATTTGAATTTTGTACTTCATTAGATATTTTATAAATTAATTATTATTTTTTTATTTTTTAAATATAATATATAACGATTAGTTTATTATTTTACTATTTTATATAATACAATAAAAAATATAATCAATTTTAATTAAGTTGGTAAGGTCGTTAGTTGAATCGATCCGATCGATTAAATCGATGATTAATGATAAGATCGATTTAATTATCAGTTTAATTATAAAAATACTTAAAAGGATGTTAAGGATAAAATAAAAATACTATTCTTGTCTAAATACTCTGACGATTTACCTTTCTAAACAAGAGATGCTTAGACTTCTCTGCTATGCTATATATCTGTTTACTTCAATTAACAATTTTTGCCATAAAATGTTGAATATGTGAAGTGCTTTTAAAGTTTAAACATCAGAGAGTACTCCCCAAAATTCAGTAACATATTTGCCTTCACCAAATCTCACGGCCAATTTATATGGCCCACCAAAAATTGGTAGTAATTTTGGGTCTGCTTTAATTGCCCAATTCCTTCTTGTTGACTTAGGCCTTGGTAATGGGCCTTTTGCCATTTCCAACAACCAATCTGGGCCCAATAGTACTTTGGGACTTCAAGTTTGAAGTTCGAGTTTACTGATGAGATATGATCAAAGTATACAAAGTTTAATAAAATGTCTCGTATGATCCAAATACACAAGATCATCAAAATAATTTGAATATTTTAATAAAATATTTCGCTCCAATAAATTTTATGAGACCACAAAGTTAACACACACCCCTCAACACCTATGCCAAGCAAAAGAAAGTCCAATTACAAATGACTTCAGATTTAATGAGTTTGATTTCATAAAAAGATACTATAAGTATACCTTCGTCCATTTGTCCAAAAAGAAGAATTTATTTTGTTAGAAGATATTCTCAAGTTTTTATTTCTTTAATTCTTTCTATTTTTCACTTGAGCGTCAAAAGAGTTTTCGTTTGGTAACCCAATGATTTATGTGTGTTGGAGGTAGAAATTCATCTAAAAATTAAAAATTCACAAACTAATTACGTTTCAAAATTTGAATCCATACCAATCTCTACCATTTTGGAGCTTCTTTCCAATGTTATGTGCGTGGGTATTAATGTATTAATTTATTTTAATAGTACAATCTTAGTTTTTGGCACTTTTACTTATTATATTGAACATCTTGATGTATTCATCACTCATCAATGATATAATTGATAAAAAAAAATTCATTTTTAATAGTGTTTCAATTTAAAATATTATACTATGAATTAATTCTTAATATTTTAATGATAGTAATTTCTTTCGCTTGTTTGCATATTTTGATATACTTAATTACGGAGAATTTTGCTGCACTAAATGATATAATTAATCGTGTTCCAAAAAATTATTTATTGTGTTAAAAAATTATTTTTAGGTGTGTTTTGATTTGAAATATTATATTATAGTATTTGAATTGATTTTAATATTTTAATATAATCAATATATAATTAATTGCTTATCTAAAAAATATAACCACATAAGAGAGTAGAAATAGGGTTTCTTTTTTTCTTTCCTTTCCATCCATTACTTTCCTTTTAATCGCAACACAACAGTTAAAGAAGCGACTTTATTTCAAAGACACGCATAAAATCGCATTTGGTCGACTTCCGAATATATGCGGCCCGTTCCATCGTGGAACCACCGATAAGCCCCTTCGCACAATCGTCGACAATGGCGATTGGCGCCACCTCCGCCTTCTCTTCAATTTTCGCTGGCAGTATTGTCTCCTCACTTTTATCCGCCTCCAGTTGCCGCCGTAACTTCTTCACTCCTATCAACCTCGCGCGCACGTTAGCCTCCACGCAGTCCCGTTTCAAGAATATTCACAAGCACCACGTCGTCCATGCCGTAAACAGAAACTTAAGCTGCGAATCCACTGCGTCTGCAGATGTTAGTACGAATTCCTCAGTTCCTACTTCTAACAATAGGTACTCAACAATTTCCTGCATGTTTTTTCCCATCTAATGAGTTCCAGGAAGAAGAAACTTTGCTGGAGTATACTTACAACACTGTTTACTTCACTCAGTGTACAACTCGCTTGTGTTCTTTACATTACAGCGCATTGCGTTATTTTTTCTTACTTTGAATAGATTTTAGTATGTTAAATGGAAAATATGAAGAACCTGAATTCAGTATTGTTTTCAAACTAGTTTCAGGATTGCAGCGACTCCGCAACTACGTACCACTAAAAGATAGAGTTTCTGCTTAGATAGAATCTGTTTATGTGGTAAAACATAAGTAAGCATATCTATAAGTACAATGTACTATCTGTGATTCTATATGCTTAGACGACCAACTCAATTTCTGTATATATATTCCAGAAACTCACCACAAGACCTATAGATGTGAGAATGAAAGTCTGGATTCAAAACAGTTAGAAAACCCCTGTTTCTGTTGCCTAGGGACCCTTTAAATTCCAGCAAAAGAACTGTTTTTAATACTGTCAGGCATCATTCATTGGATTCCAATGGTGTTGGGAATTAGGCACTGGAGCTCATATGCCACATCATGATGCAGGAGTACATCATATACATCTTTCTTGCGTACCTTCAAATAGTCAGTACCAACAGATATAGACCCTTATCCTCCTTTGAAGATTGGCACCAATTAAGATACCTGAAACTGCAGTCCAAATGAAGACGACTACCTTTTCTGTAGACCTCTATTCCATGTTATCATCCATGGCAGACCCTGGTATTCTTGAGTCTTAAATATCACACTGTAAAAGACTTCAGGGTGAACAGTCATTTACAGTGCCTCTCCGAAACCAATTTATCTCCTCTATTCTCTAGACTCCTGCATTCTGACTTTCTCAAACTTTTTAGAAAGCTCCTGGACAGAAGACGTTTTCCAGTCATTGAAAGCCATTCCGAACTAAAAATCCCATAACAGATCCCCTTATACCTCAGAAGCTATGCCTGAAGCGTCTCATTTAATAGAAGAAACTAAATAATTGAGGAAAGTATCCTATCAAGCAAAATCTCCAAGGCAGGTACCATCCCAGAACCTGACCTGTTGCCGTTGTCCGCTACCAGACCAGTTATGTAGAAAGCATAAATGATTGACTTCCTACAGATATAATGACAAAAAGTCCTTTTAGCAAGACTACAACTTATATGATCATCCTTCTCCTGGTGTTCTCGTGACCTTCTGTAAATGTCCAGCTGCCTATTAAGACAAAGGGAAATAACTTAAAATTTTGGGAAAGTTACGATGTCACATTCAAGTTGTTCTAATACCAAAAGGGAATTGACATTGAAGCTTCTTGTAAGCCCATTTGAAGATGATCACTTATTTTCCTTTGATATGAAATGCCTGCATTTTATTTGTATACTCGATTTATTTCTTATAATTTTACCAAATGCATACTTAATTATTTTTTTCAGCTATCCACCATATGGCCGCCTTCTTCCTTGCCCGCCCCAGAATGGACCTCCAAGGGTGGAACACTTGGTTGTTTCAGAAGGAGGACCTGTTCTTGAGTATATTAGTAAAGCTTTGAATCTTCCACCCCTGTGAGTTCCACCATTCCTTCACCATTTTTACTTGATTTATGGTTTGACATGTGACAATGAGATGCCCAAACTTTATATTATATCAATTCGGTTGAGTTTTGTGTTCCATCTTTGAAGATTTGTTGCAGATCTCATTCATTTTGGAGCTGTATTTTATGCTCTTGTATGCCCTGACCCTCCTCTGAGTGCTACACCTGAGCAAATCAAAGCTTTTAAGGAATTCACAGATCCACTAGTTCTAAGAAAAAGATCATCTATTAAAGGGAAGACAATTCGAGAAGCGCAAAAAACTTTTCGCATAACTCGCACTAATGAGTTTGTTGAAACTGGAACTTACTTACGGGTGCATGTACACCCAAAACGCTTTCCAAGGTAGTCATCAGATGTATTTATGCCTTATTCCTTATGTCAATTTAAAATTACATGTGAACCTGTTAATCCTGATATATCTTCTCTGATCAGGTGTTATGAAATTGACTGGAGATCACGAATAATTGCTGTGTCTGAAAGCTATGTTGTTTTAGACAAACCTGCGGGTACATCAGTATGTGGTTGACCCTAGTTGGAGAGCTTGTTTTGACCCACCCCTTCTTTCTTGAAAATGATAACTAGTTCACGTTGCTGTACTCTTGTTTTCTGATGGATAGTAAGTTTTTTATGATAAATTTACCAGAAAAAATGTGTTTAATCTTAATCATGCTTGAATTTTCCTTTAACCAAAAATTTGTCATGTGTCCTTTTCCAGTTCCATGGTTTTCTCAGTATGATATTTCCCAAAAGTTTGTACCTATCTTTTTTCCTTTGCATCAATTAGAAACTTTATGAGTCCATTTGATACTAAATCTGTGTGATTTTTGTGCTCATCTGTCATGTTGACTTTTACTGAGTGTTCAATTTTAGTATCTTTCTCACCTTTAACTTGTCTTATAAACGAGTATGCTGCATGCACTCCAATATAAAGTTGAACAGCTTATGTTTCATTTATGGGTCTGATATGCCAATGTTACATCTCTCTGGCCCTCTCCCATTATTATTCTTGAAACTTTATGCATATGAGCAGGTCGTCTGCTAGAATTCAGATAAAAATGACATCTATTTTCCTCTCAATGTTCTTGGTGAAATATTGACTGTGAACATATGCATTTGACGTTTCAATTATTTAGAATGTCATAATCAATGTCTATGAGAAGGCAAAGAATATTCTTCATTTTCCAAATTTGATCCCTTAATGACTGCACATTTTGGTGTTATCCGAATGTAGTTTTCCTTGAGAATGTGAGGAGCAATTTTCTAAGTTAGTCTGTTGCTTGCTTAAGGTGCCTAGCCTGTGTTAACTTTGATCAGGTTGGAGGAACCACAGACAACATCGAAGAAAGTTGTGCAACATTTACTACTCGTGCCTTAGGATTAGAGGCTCCATTGAGGACTACCCACCAGATTGATAATTGCACCGAGGGCTGGTGAGTCAAAATATTATATTTATATCTGTCATATAGCAATGGAAGCAGAGTGCTAATTG
This sequence comes from Paulownia fortunei, assembly GCA_019321725.1. Lineage (NCBI taxonomy): Eukaryota > Viridiplantae > Streptophyta > Magnoliopsida > Lamiales > Paulowniaceae > Paulownia > Paulownia fortunei. The sequence goes on from CM033120.1 coordinate 16,217,770, forward strand.
TCTCTTATTTTTTTACAGTGTAGTGCTAGCAAGAACAAAGGAGTACTGCTCAGTTTTTCATGGGAAAATAAGGGTTAGTGACAGAATTTTCTTTTTCTTGCTTAATTGATAGGAGTATGATTTAAGAGGGCAATCAACTGTCAATTTTTACTTCCTGAAAATTGCAATTTTAGTTTTAGACTTCTCTAGTTCTTTATGTTCTTTCATATTCTGTTGCTCGTCCATATCATCTTGTCATGGATTACCGTCTTCAAGCAGTGGCTATGATTATAATTGATCTCCTTGCCCTGTCTCCTGTACTCCCCATCTTGCCAGAATACAAAAATTAGAAAGGAATCTAGGTTGTTCTCTAGGTGTGGTGCCATGGTTTTGCTTTTGAAGCAGTTCTGCGGTTTATTGGACCGTGGCTACTGCATTTTTTAAAAAACATAGAATCACGTAAGGGTAAGAATAATTAAAACCGTATATATGGTCCTCAGGAGAAAAAGGTTAAGAAGCTTTATCTTGCGCTTGCTGCTGCTCCCGTATCAATTGGAGTAATTACCCACTATATGCGTCCAGTTAATATTGCACCCCGACTTATTTCTGGAGGTAACCAAGTTCATTATTGTCCAAATGGATTGATTGTGCTCTTATTGTAAGAGTTTAATCCCTTATTTTCCACTGTAATGCATGAGGATAAACTGTGGGATTTTCTTTGGCAAAGAGAATGTCACATCATTTTTGTTTTTAATATAAATTAAAGACTATGCTATGGTGCATGCAGATTTCGTTAACGGTTGGCACTTGTGCCAACTTGAGGTCTTAGAATGCAGGAAGGTTCAGTGGCCAAATAACATAACTGAAGAGAAGAATAGCATTGAGGATTGTGGATGGCCTAGTAAAGAATTTGCATACGAGTGTAAAATCAACCTTTTGACAGGTCGGACGCACCAGGTATTGATCTGGAATTACTGGTGAAAGGGGGAGGTTGTATCTAAGGGATGAAAAAGTTCCCTATTTCTTTGACGAATAAATTTGTTAGCATAGTGAATTTTTTATTTCCTCAGGCTTTTTTGTCCCTGAAAATGACAAGTGAAGTTACTGAGTTTGATTGCCGTTTTCATGCAGTGGCCTAATAATATGATTTTTTTACTTGAGTAATTTGAAATCCATTAGCCACTTAAATGGTGGTGTTGCAATTGGCAGCATCAATGGAAAAGAGGAGTTGCGTGTCTTCTTTCTTTCTTATATGTTATTAGATTATACAAAAATGAACTTCAGGGCCATAAATGATTGGTTTGTTTGAATTTATCCTCACGTTTTACTTTCTTTGTTACATTTTGGAAAAGGGAGTGAGTAGATAAGGCACGCATATTTGACTAAATAGCACCATCAAGTCATCAACCCTTTGTCAAAACAAGTGACAAGTGTAATGGCTTTGATTGCTTTACCCTGACAAGATGCCATAACTGCAGATTCGGGCGCAATTGGCTGCTTGTGGTGCCCCTCTAGTGGGTGACTCAATGTATATGCCAGCTGCCATTGCTGAGGCAAGCTGCCCTGGATTGAATCCCTTCGGCAAGAACAATAAAGAGTATGCCAGTGATGATGTTAAAGCACTGGCTATTGAAGAATGGATTGCACGCCATGGAAAGGAACCTAGTGTTGCCATTGGTCTTCAAGCATGTCAGATTTCATGGGATGATGGAGAGCACTCTTATGAGGCTGGATCTCCATGGTGGAGGTAAGTACAGCATAAAACTGAAAAATACCATGAGATGCTGCTGTACCAGAGTAGTCAAATGTACTTTTTCATGGAGATCTCTGAAATTTTTAATCTTACATTATTATGAATTATCAAGTCGCTGCACTTGGCTATTCTTGTATTTGAAAATCTTGTATAGATTGGTAAAATCTTCAGCGAGGGGTTCTTGGTTGTTCGTCAAGGAGGGACCAACAAAGTATCCCATCGCGTCTGCTCCATTTTGTTCATCTTGCCTAATACTCTAATACAGATTCGATCAGCTTGTATTAGTGTCATTATCAAGCTTCAACTACAGCCAAAACTGGGCTAGCACTTATTAAAGGTGCCACCTAAATGCTTTCCATTCAGATAAGCTTGCAAGGCTGAACAATATTTGGGAAGTAGCAATTGACAATAATTCTACGTATACATACCCGTAGACAAGTGCATCTGTATACATTCATGTACATACATGGACGCATATGAACACCAGTGCAAGCAATTTCATGTATTCTTGTTTGTCTTTTTTTTTCTTGATTTGATCTGTGAGCCTTTTAAAATTCAATATTATCTCGATCTTATGGATGGTACAATATACTAGTGTACATATATGATATACAACAGGGGTCATCATTTGCTGGATGACTCTTTTTTTGTAGATGGAATTGTGAGGTAAGGTTTGACCTGAATGGCACAATCTGGTCAATTTGAGACCGAATAAAAATACGCGGTTCTTGTCTATTTCATGATTTAAGTTCTTTTTAAGGGAAAATAAAAAAATCATTAGTATACACATTACATATGCATACCTTATATAATCATATATTGCATATATGAATATATGTACAAACATTTATTATTACTAACAAATATTTATACATACATAGGTATACATCTATTTATCATATATACGCTTATATTGTATAGATGTATATATTGTCTTGTTACTGTGCTTATATACTTATTTCGATATTTATCCATATTTTAAATCTAATGAAATGTTATTAGGTGTGTTGTTATTAACAATTACTAATTAAAAGAATAATTATATATGACATATAAACTATTGCTTATTTAATAATGTAAAAATATTGTGATGGACAAGTTAAAATTTTTTAATTTTTAATATATTTTAATATATTAATATATTAATATTATTATTATTATTAGTTGTAATACATATTTTAAAAACTAATTATGTTTAAATTTGTTGAGTTACTATATATGATTAGTTTATACGTTAAAATAAATCCATTAAAATTAATTAGCTGTCATATTAATTGTTGTAAAGTGATCTTGATATAAAATCCATAATTAATATCTATAACTATTAGTATAGAAAATAATTAATTAGGTTACGAATTAATTTCCTAAATAAATAGTTAGTTATATTTAAAAAGGGTCGACATAAGTAATAACATTTATAATTAATAATTAAAAAATTAAAAATCAGTATATAGTTAGATTTTATTATATTTGAATAGATACATAGTATTTAACTATATATGCGCATGGAGAGACAGAGAGAAAGAGTAATGATATTTTGTCAACTAACTTAATTATAATTTTTTTTACTATTTTTCATACACAAATGAAACACCAACAAGTTCTAATATATTATTCTATTTAGATGATTTGTCACTATTAAATTTTTATTTATTATATTCTTAATTTAAATAACATTCGGTACTAAACAAACGAGGCTAAAGGAGACATACTAGACCATATAAACTTCTAATCATGACGATTTTCTTAAACTAATTTTAATGTTAATACTTTAAATAAATACAACCTATTTTAGACCTTGTTTTATAATACTCAAACTTGATTAATTAATTGATTATGCCTGGATTGATTGACTCAAACTCCAATAATTCAAATTAAATTAAGCTCAATTTAAACATAAACGGTTAAACACTGAACAAATGAAATTGGATTTAAACAAATTAATTGAGAGCTCTAATTAGAATGTCTAACTTGCATAATTTTATTTCAAATTTTCCCACTAAAATATTTATATTACAAAAGAGGAAAAAAAAAAGAAAAAAAAAGGAAGAGTGGACAAAATATGAATAATTATTTAATGCAAAAACAAGAATATGGAGTAAACCGCACACGCAAGCTCAGACTGGCCACAACCTGCTCCCCTTCCCTCTGCAACACTCTTCCCATTATTCAAAGCCGCGTCTTTCTTTCTCTCTGTAAGTGGATCTCTCTTTCTCTTTCTAAATATATATTTGTATATGTAGTTGTTGGCTCTCTTTCTTTTTCTTTTGTTTATTATTTTGTTTATAATTCGATTTTCGTTTCCCTCAAATATGCCGGTCTATTAAGGTATGGTTGATCTGAATATTAATTGCTATATGTGGATTCTTGTATTTGTTCGTATGTGTTTGTATATTCTGAAATTAGGATTTCTAAGCCCGATTCTTAATGTGAAATCTGCGATTCTGTTTGGTGTTTTCTGTTGTAATTAATGGGTACACCGCAATGCCAATTGTTTTCATCGACAAATTATGCTAAATTCTTGTTGAAGAGCTGGGTGACCGATTCAATGCCTGGCCGTTTTTTGTGGGTTATATATTTGTTTGTTGCAGCTGTCAAACTGAGGATTTTGTCTGTCGGGGTTTTCTTATTGTTTCAAGGGATTTTCTGATCTATCATATTTCAGAAATCTGACTTTATATGGTTTGCTTTCTTTCAATACGTTCTTTCTTTTACACTTCTCTGAGGAGATAAGTGAAATTGGATTTCGGTATTCTGGATCTGAAAAATTTTGGATTTTTTTTATTTTACTGCAGTGACAAGGTTTTGGTTCTCTTTGCGCGTGTCCCGTTCTCTTCTCCAATCCGGTTTCTAAATATTAAATTTATATTAAATTAGATGGAGGTTAAGCTATGGAACGACAAGCGCGAAAGAGAGATGTATGAGAACTTTGCTGAGCTCTTTGCCATCATAAAAGCTACAGAGAAGCTCGAGAAGGCTTATGTTCGCGACATTATTTCTCCAGCAGAGTATGAAATTGAATGCCAAAAGTTGATTGCCCATTTTAAAACTCTGTCTTCCACTTTGAAAGACATTGTACCCAGTATTGAGCGTTTTCATGATACGTATAAGATGGACTGTCCAGCTGCCCTGAACCGTCTTGTGACATCAGGAGTTCCTGCCACTGTGGAGCACCGGGCAGCTGTGTCTATGTCAGCCACTACATCAGCTGCTATAGTGGCTGAGTGTGTGCAGAACTTTATTACAGCCATGGATTCGTTAAAATTGAACATGGTTGCAGTAGATCAGGTCCATCCATTGTTATCTGATTTGTCAGCTTCTCTCAATAAGCTGTCAATACTGCCACCTGACTTTGAGGGGAAGACAAAGATGAGAGAGTGGATTGCGAGGCTATCAAAAATGGGTGCTGCTGATGAGCTGACTGAGCAGCAGGCTCGACAGCTGCACTTTGATCTGGAGTCGTCTTACAACTCATTTATGGCAGCATTACCCACTGCTGGAACATAATTGCTGGTTTGGGGGTGAGGTTGTAAATAAGTGAGTATATTTGTTTTCTCTGGACAACATCAAATATATATGTTGTAATTGCATCTAGTTAAATTCGCTAGGAGCTAGTTATTTCAAAGCAAAGTTGCTGACAGTTTCAACTTATTGTGTGTTTAAGAATGGTGGCGATTTTGAACCTTGATCAGTATCTCAGGTAAATGGAATATATTGTCCTGTATTATTGAAATGAACTGCGATGACAAAATAACATAGTCTTCCTATTTTATGTCACTTGGTAGATTTTGTTTGCTTGTTCAAATTAAAACTACTGATTGATATTCTCATCTGCATCTTTCGGCTCTACTTTGTTGAGTTTGTTTTGTCTTTTCAAAACATCATCACACCTTCCATAATCAGGGTAAATGGAGGTGAACACACTCCTTCAAACTAGGTTTCTTGAAACTTTGGTGCCTTTCGTAATTGCTGAGTTTGTTTTTGTTAAAGGAAATTGCCATCCTTTGTTGTCAATTGCCATGATGAAGTTGAAAAGTGGGAAACGATTCTTTTGATGGTATATCTTTTGAATGTACACTTTGCCCTGGGTTTGCGTGATCTTTTGATGGTATACCTTTTGAATGTATACTTTGCCCTGGGTTTGCGTGATCGTATCTTGCACCTTTTTGAACTCTTCAATTCTTCATACTTTATTTGAAATATGATACCTCCTATGGTGGGATGAAAGCAATAAGGTACTTTTTCCCTTTGTTCTTCCTCTTCTCTTTGTGGCCATATTCATTATTGTGTCAGTTGGTCACATGATAGAAGTCATTATAATTGTGTTGCAGCCTCAACTCTGTGGTGCTTCGACATTTCTTATATATATTTTTTTTAACTGAGGCTCTGAGGTTTTTAATGGCTGATAAGTATCAATTTTCTCTAAGTTTTTGTAACATTTTTATTTTTAATTAGACTCTTTTGCCCTTACTTTCTGATAAGTTTTAGATTGATTTTGGAACAATTGATGGAGAGGCATCAAGTTTTTGATATTTTCTGTTTCCATTTCTTATCTTTCTCATTATGGCTGGAATTTACTTTAAAATTGAATTAAGTAGTCCTTACCCATAACTGATTTTTGTTTAACTAGATTCAAGGTTATTATGATTGGACAACATTAGGGTTGAACATTTTGGAAAATATGTTCATATAGGCAAATTCAAGATAAAACATGCTGTATCTATGATCTTCCCAACTGTTATAATGTGAAATGGCTGTCTTGTTCTATACATGGTTATGTCAATTCAATTGTATAACGCATGTACTTTCCACATTTAGTTATGTGATACCAGTTGTGCTAGTCACAATTTAGTGCTTGCACTCTTGACTTTGTATGTATTCTGTTGTACGATGTGAGTTTACTTACTAAACTGAAAGCACTGCTATTTGAAACTCTTCTTATCTGCACATTTTGAGACTTTATTGAGTTCAAACTCTGTTGGTGATTCAATGGCCAGCATGACTCAATATCACCACTTGATGGTATATATTCAGATAAAAAATTGAAGTACAGATAAAAGCATTGGCCATTTGGACGTAAATAAAAAGAGTTCTATGCTAAATAGAGATCACATAAAAATGTGAAAGACCAAAGAAGAGGAAGGCACTTTCTTAGTATGTTGTGCTTTTAATTTGTTTGTATACACACATTTTTACAGAATTATTATGTATAGTACAAACGCAACCGGGAGATTATATCCTAAATAACGCAGCACTTTGTTGCTCATACCCGTGGGTATCACTCACAATTTCAACTAGGGCACTCAAAATTTCAACTGGGGCGTTTCGCCATTTGTTCTTGTTGGTATTGAAAAACAGTTGCCACATCCTTATCGCCACGGCCACTACAATTAATGACGACCTTTGAACCACTGGGCAAGGTCGGACAAAGTCTTTCAAGATACGACAATGCACGAGCGGCCTCCAGGGCTGGAACTATCCCTTCCATTCGGCACAGCAGTGAGTATGCTAAAAATGAAAAAAAAAAAAAAAAAAGAGTTGAATAGTACAAAAATATGTATTATAAGACAAATGCATCATCTTTAAGATCATTAACATAAATCACACATCAATTGAAATGATTCATTCTAGTGTATGAATGTGTAGGCGTTCACCATCCAGGGCTTCTTCATCTGTGACTGTGCAAAACTCTGCGCGCCCGATGTCTTTGAGAAAGCTCAGCTCGGGGCTAACCCCTGGGTATTCTAGCCGGCATGCTCAACAATTACCTAATTACATCAAATTGACCATAAGCTACAAGATTTTCTTCAGAATCTTTTTATTTTCTTTTTGTGTATAAATAAGATTTTCTTTTCTTGCTGTACTGGCATGGAAGTAAATGTCACGCAATTTTGATGTGGACTTAGGTGGTTTTTACTTCGTTGCGCCCCCATATTATGAATGAGCATGATGTCCCGAAATCTTATCAAAACCTTGCGGGTATCAGGGTTCACTAAGAAAAACCAGATACTTACCCAACACCTATTGAGTGTGGTTCAATGATCTGGCCTTCATCATCTTGCAAGAGATAGCTCATGGCTCCATGATAGACTCCCACCTCTCCTTTAGCCAAAGTTGCTGAATGCTTCCCACTATCTATTCCAGTCCCACCTGCCTCAACTCCTATCAGTCTCACATCTTCGTCTCTCACAAATTCATGAAAAATCCCCATTGCATTTGATCCACTCCCCACGCAGGCAACTATAACATCAGGCTTGTCACCCCACTTCTCCAGTGCTTGTTTTCTGGTTTCTTTTCCAATTACCGACTGGAATTCTCGGACCATGCTTGGACATGGTGGGGCCCGACTGCTGTGCCAGCCAAGTAGTAGCTGTTGTCTAGGTCTCCGACCCAGATCCGGAATGCTTCCGAAGCTGCATCCTTGAATGTTCGTTCGACAGGTTTTTACCTGGATGGGCTTATAAAGAATTAGTTTGGTGTGTACCATATCATTTGCAATGAATTTTTTCAACATTTGTCATGTAATTAGTCCAGATTTTCTATTCGGGTAGTTAATCATAAATAATTTAATTATATTTGTCTTGGTATAATTTGACTTTTTTTTTTTTTTTCGGCTGAAGCTGAGCCTCTGGTGTTATGGTGCGAGGGTTAGGTACTGGACCATTACTTCTTTACAATCTTTAAGAAATGTACTAGCTAAAGATGATAGAGTGACTCAGAGTTATAGTCGAATCAAGCCATTAATTTTGAAGAACTTCGCTTTAAAAACTCTGATTTCCCTATCAGGGTATCCTTCATTACGTCTAGTTAAATTAGGCATTTGTCCAAATTCCTGCTCTAAATGCGGGCTGGGTATGCCCTTGAATATCCTTTTTAACCAAGACAAGTAATGATTGTTGATGTTTTTATCGGATATTGAATATTTTTATTAGATATTCTTATCCATTTAGATTTTCTCTCTATTTCAATTTAGTAGTTTATCTTATATTTTGTATTATACAAAAATATATTTAAGATCACTTGACGAGAATTTATAATATAGAATATGAGTTAAAATATTAAACTGAAATAGACAATCTAAAGTCTATTATTACATTGTAATATATTGATTTGATAATTATGGATAGAATTTTTCCTATAATCTCCAAAAGCTAGGATTGCTTGGAAGACTAGGATAACCAACCTAGGAACAATTTGTAGTTCTTGGGCTGCGAAATAAAGCTAATACTAGACCAGGAGTTTTAGTTTCATATTGTACATCAACGTGAAAGTTGTGTCAGTAAAATTTAATAGTTAATCACAGAAGTAAATGTAATTATACTTTTTACATGAACATGAGCGCAAATATGTACCTGAGCACCAAGATGCTTCATGAGGAGCACGTTGGAAGACTATCTCTCTATATCAACATTGCCCATGAATATTGTACAGTCCAAGGAAAGCTTAGCACAAGCCGCCGCTGTCGCAACACCGTGCTGGCCGGCGCCTGTAGCGGCCACCACATTTTTCCGACCCATGCGTTTGGCAAGCATCACTTGAGCAATAGCGTTGTTGATTTTGTGTGCTCCGGTGTGGTTGAGATCTTCCCTCTTCAGGTAAATATCTGGTCCTTGTCCCTTGCTATTCTAGTAATGATCTGTGAGCCTGCGAGCAAAGTATAGAGGAGCTTCACGGCCCACGTAGTCCCTTAGCGCTACGGCAAGCTCAGCCTACAGGATACATTTTTCCACCATCAGGTTAGATATTATCAGCCTTAATTCCTTTTATTTATTCGTTTAAATCCAGGGTGAGGTCAGGGACGTCGAAAGCTTGGGGAGCGGCAATGAATACTTTCTTAAAAATAATGGAAGAAAAATATTTTTAATATAGACAATTTATACAAAATTGTAAAATTAAACAGATTTTTATGTAAAATTTACTTTAAATTAAAATTATAAAATTATATGTAGTTGATTGCCCTGCCATTCCCCATATACTCATGAAAGTAGGATTTCAAAAAACTTCTACTACTAAGCCTTCTTAATTGAAAGCTTCATTTCCAACAAGTTAGGGTAGAGGTAGGGGGCTTCGGCCCCTTTGTTATCCTCTTCAACTATGTCCTAGATCATAAAGAATTTCTCTTACATTACAGTCGTAGTGTTTCGTTTAGATGTAGAATTTTTTCAAGAAAATTAGATGACAAGTTAAATAAGAGCAATGTTTTTTCCGTTTAGTTTTTCTGCGAAATAAGAACTAATGTTAACATATTTTTTAATGTAACCAACCATCATGAGAAAATTCGAAATAAACAAGCACACACGCACATGTTGTTATCAAAGACAGTGAATAGGAGGTTGGACTGGATGATCTTCCTTTCACTTAATTATAACCTCAAGTTTTATACGTAAATTAAATAAAATTTAAAATTTAGTCCTTTCAAATTCGTAAATATTTTCATGTGAGTAACATATTTACCTCGCCCCAAATATTCTCAAGTTCATAATTCTGTTTGTACAAGCTTCCGATCCTTTTAATTTCTCTTTCAGAACCAACAAGCGGAAGAATAACAGTTGTTTTTTTTACTTAATATAGACAATATAGTATCCCGTTTCTTAATATTTTGTAACAAGAGCCAAACTGAGTGTTAATCACATGCAAAAAGATGAAATATGAAAATGATTGTTGATGATGAACCTGAAACTCGGGATCATGGAGGATCAAATGGAATTCAGCCACAAGCTTGTTTAAAGATATTACGAGTGTCTCGGGCACGAAGATTCCTCCAAACCTCCCGAATTTTCCGGTTCTGAACAATGCCTCGTCCGTTTGATCCATCAGTCCCAGGATGTCTGATCTTCTTGTCGGATGATCAGTTGAAGTCAAAGATTTATTACTTATGACTGAGCATACTACAACTGTTGGAGCTTTATTTCTAACCATTCGCCATGGCAAATCCAAATTCAATCTAGTTGAGAATTTTGGTTTACAGAATGAAGGATAGTTCAGAGGATTGATGGAAGGAGGGTGAAGACTTTTAGTCCAGGCCATGGAATGGTATTCTGCTCTAGTCTGGTTTCTGAGCGAGAGAAAGATGAAACACTCAACCGCTAGAGTGTGTTTGTAGTTTAATTTTTTTTATTAAATGGGAGTGGTTATAGTGTATATGAAGAGTGGGATATATATGTGTGGAACCTCTAATTAACACATGAAACATGTGTAACTATCGTATTTCTCACACTTTCTTATGACAATTGCAGACATAAAATTAAGTATTTTAAGGCTTCAAACTAGAGTTGATTTTGTGATATTGAATTAATTGATTGAGATTTTCCAGTGTGACAAGATTAAAAACATATTGTAACAATATTTATACAGTTTTTTTTTTTCAAAATAAGGTAGTATGTTGGTAAATACTTTTAATCTACGATTTAAGTGGTCAAAAATTCGAATATCTGGATGGGAGTTGGAGAACCAATCAATATCCTTTAATAATAATAATAATAAAATATTATTTAGTTTTTAAGTAGGAATGATCAATATTTGGATCATCTTTTATATCATTGTGACAAAGAATTTCAATAAAATTGATTATTTAAAGTCTAGATATGCATATAATGAGAATAAATTTTAATTTTATAAAAGCAAATTGATACCTTCATTTGTGATAGGATTTGGGCTGAAGACGTCTTAATTATAAAGTCTTCCATCTCAACTATTTATATTTGGCAAGATCTCTGTTGGCTTTAAATTTCAATTCCAATTACGGCATATACAATGATAAAACCAATTAATTAATTTAGCATTATTTCAATCCTAGTAATCCTCATAATTTCAATGGGAAAAATTTGTCAATGAGATCTTGATCTAGTTATAAAGGTTGAGTCTGAAATTTCTACAAACATAATATTTTGAAAAAGCTCACATATTTGAGTTTGTTATCATGTTGCTGGTTATTGACTATTGATAAATGTATAGAATTATTTATTAATTAATATTTTGATGCAATTACACAATTATTGCTTTCCTAGAAAAATAAAAAAATGTGAGAATTCTAGAAAGATTACGACTAGAGATTCTGTATCATTGCTATTGAAAGGCTGTCGTGTACTATTTAAAATTTAATTTCTTGCTACGATTTCCCAATTTTCATTTATTGATCTTTTCTGAAGAAACAAAAATATATTATACAAAAAGTTAAAAATAAAATAATTTTTTTTTCAACGTGAAAAATCTGTGTAGTAAGTCTGTCATTAACTAATACATTTGTCTAGACTTGGGCCAAATCAGCAATCGGACGAAGCCCATTTCGCAAAACACGACAACCCATTGATTGCCATACGAGGTCTCATTAATGGGCCTGTCGTAATTCTTATGGGCCAATCTACGGCCCAATGATGGTCCAAACGCCTTCACATCTGAACCAGGATGCCGGAATAAAGAATTTATGGATCTTTTGATTTAGGGGTTTAGACACTTCAATATAATTTCTCTCTTATTTTTTAATAATTTGTTTTACTAAAATTTAATTTCTGGAAAATTGGAAATGGCTTTAGTAATGCAATGGTAGTATTATTAATTATCATCAAATCTTGTTACTACATAAAGACGACAACATCTATTTCCTCAGTTACAAAAAAAATTTATATAAAAAAAAAAATCAGAAAGAAAAAACACAAGAATACATGTATATTATCATAGGCTATTCACTAGAATGTGTCATAGCATTACATTTACTAGAATACTTTCTAAAGTAGCTAAAAAAAATACTTCATATATATTCAATATTTTTTTTTTGGAGGTCATATATTTATATTTTGATGTTTACTTGTCTATAAGATTTGTTTAATCATTTAATTAGGTAAATTGAATGGGCTTCTAAAAGTCATCATTGCCAGGATGAATGTATTTACGCGCCGAACTTGTTGGGCTAAAGATTCAGCCCATTAGTGGGTTTGCAATTTTATAAACTGCATCAGTATTCATGTGTGTTAATAAATTGTTGAATTTTAAATTGAAATGTGAATAATTAATTAAATGGAGTAAATATAAAATTGAATGATTTGACATGCTTGTTTATCCGTGTGCGTGTGTACACACATATTTTACTTTTAGATCTATTTTACAAGTTTATACCTCATTGAAAAAAAATACTATTTTTTTTTTCATTTAGATTTTTTGGAACTTTATTTCGTTTTTTTTTTTTTTTTTTTTTGAACTTTTGAATATGGAAGCAAAGTAAACAAAAATAATATTATAAACTGATATCTGCCAAATTTCGCTTCCCACTTCCATACATAATCTATAATGAGAACAATATGTAGATAATACTCATCTCTTATTTTGGAAAATTTGTAAAGTTATTAAAGAGGGCCAAATTATGTGACAGTTAGAATCTTTTATTATAATATACTATTGCATCTCTTATTTTAAATCTTGAATTATATACTATACAAAAAAAACAATAAAAACATGGGCATATGGTAATCCACAAGCCAAGTCCATGTCCATAATTTTGGCCATGTTTTTACTCCTGAATCCTCATAAGCTCAAATGTCGAATTCTATGCAACTCCCATTAGATTCTGTCCTCGTTATCTCGACAGCCATGAAAAATGTGGAGACACACAGGCTTCAGGTTTTCAACTTTTCTTGGTCGGAATGTGGTCAAAGTTTAATCACCTACTTTTTAAGTCCAAAAACTTTCTTTCAAACCGTTCTGCAAGTCTTGAATTCCTTGTCGCAACGATAATAATAATTCATTATTATTATGGAAATCATGTGTTTTTCATGTCGGATTTTAGCTTCTCCATACCTGCTTTGAATCTTTCTTGAACTCTAATCATTCATTGAAAAGCATCAAATCGACCCTCTTAAAAATTCTGAAATCCAATTGAAGACCTCCAACCACCAGGCAAACATAATCAAACCTAACACCCTTCTTTTTTCTCTCAAGAAGTTAATAGATTCAGTATCTCCCGCAACCACCATTTTAAAGTCCAAATCAGAAGAGAACTGTAAGAAATAAAACAGCAGAAGAAGAAAAGGCCAACAAAGGTTTTGAGTGACCACAGCCGCTGGGGAAACAGTTAGCATTTAGTCTTGTGTGAAGCTTGTGGTACGGCACTAATAAATTATAGAAATTACATTTAAGGTTTAGATTATTTATAAAAAAATTTATATAAATTTATAAATTATAAATAATTCATTGACATTTATTTTAATTTTATAAATTATATTTATTGAGGAAATAATTATAAAATAAAGACAAAGTTCAAGGGATATCTGTAATATGTTAAGTGTTATTTGTAATTTTAAAAAATAACTGTAATTTTTCTAATTAGATAAAACCTTAAGGGTAAATTTTATAATTTACTCCATTATTAATGCATTTTTCTTTCTCTTTTTTCTCTATCAGTTTACGCATTTTGTATTTTTTATTTTTTCATATTACACTTTATAAATACGTATCAAGTATATATAATTTACTTTAAATTTATATTTAAAAAAATATTTTATATAATTAATTTATATTTATAAAATAAAAAAACGAGATACAACATTAGAATATATACGGTGGCCCTTAAATTTCTTCCTGACAGCTCAGAAAATTTCTGGTCGATCATTTCCTGCAAAAATAAATACCTTTCTGCTTGATACAGCTATCCTTTTAATGATACTATAGCTATGGGGAGTCCTTAGGATACTGTGAAAAAATAAATTTCGATGGACAGAAAACTTTATTACAAGATGATGCGTTATGATAATTAAAATCCATGCATGCAGGTGGCAATGACATCATCATAGCCATCCATTGGCAACAGCACGTCCCGACGTTTTCAGTACACAATTTACTGCATCATCATCGGGTTCTTCTACTATCAATTTTTCATGGGGTGAATTTTATTTTGCCTCCTTAATTATATGCATGGTACAAATTTGTCCACTTAAATTATGAAAATATATCTTTAACCTTAAATGAGTTAAAATAATTTTTATGATCCTGTTGGTTGTGGGTTCGTATTTTAGTTCATGCAGCTAGCAAATTCTTGTTTGGGGTTATTTGCCGTACATGTTCCACCGGCATGTTTTCTACTTTAGGACTTCCATATGAAAAGTTAGACATATAATGACTTGAGTGGCAACTAGAATGTGAATTTAAATAGTTATTGGACATTATTGGGATATTAGAAACATTGCAACACTATGATAATAAAAATTTGCAGCGGAAATATCACATAAAAAAATTGAACTAAACAAAAGAGAAGAAAAGAGGAGAGGAAGTGCAAAAAAAAACCCATGTTTTAAGAAGGTGGGGCAACAAGGGTATTTTCGTCCATGAGAATTCAACAAATAGTGAACCTGCAAGAATGTAGGGAGTACTTAAAAAATTTAATAGTTTTAGGGCATTTTTAATGTAGAGTATATAATTCAAGCTGTATTTAATTGAAATATATTTTTTTTCATAATTTGAGGGAGCAAAGGGGAAATTCACCCTTTTTTATTTGGTGCAAAATTGATTTTTCCCAATCAGGCTCTGTATTTACTTTTATTCACAGTGACTCCACTGAATCATGTAGTAGTTTTCTTCAATTAATTCAGTTCCAAAAGAATATTTACTTCTTTGAGATTCATTATATCAGCCATGGATTGAAGTTCCCTATGAACGCAATAGATTTAATAAACTTCTATTATAATCCTTAAGTTTATAGTACAAAAATTGTGACATTTGAACCTTTAACGGAATCAAAGAATATTAAGCCCGAAATTTATGAACATATTTGCTCATACATAGGTATATCGAAGTTGATTTCTACTTTGGGTTTAAAAGAAATATATATATACATATATATATATATATATATATAATAGAAGAGAGAGATTATTCACAAGTGCTTTATTATATACGTCCTAGTTGACGTAAGATTCTTCCATCATCCAGCACACCATATAAGCCTTCAATGTTAAATCCCAGTAGCTGCGAAAAATTGAATGCAGTACGTCATACTGGCCTCAGCGTTGGGGCATGCTGGTGATGATGACTTATAACTTAGAAAAAGCTCAAATCAGCTTAACATGAGTTCTTAGAACCAACTTCGCGTTTAACATTTCATAAGCCAGGAAAGCACCTCATTAAGTTGTGTTTGCCTCATAACTTGCTTAGATTCATGCCTCAAATGGAATATATATATATATATATATATATAAAAGTTGGATATCATCGTAAGCTAATAGTTTAAAATCTTCTCTTTTTCATGTAAAAATTATGATGGTGTTTGGAAATCTATTTTAAATGGACTTTTATATATGAAAGTTTATTTGTAAAAAAATTGTGTGTGATAATTATTTTTGAATGCATTTTTAAAATTCATTTGTAAAAAAGTTGTGTCTGATAATTATTTTTGAGTGCATTTTTAAAATAAGTTACTTATCTAAAAGTCTATTTTGGAAAAGTGAAAAATTGTGGTTTTTGAATTTTTTTTTATATTTCTATTAAATAGACATTAAAATATATTTTTACCAAACATTTAACAATACTTATAAATACTTTTTGAAAAAATTCATATTAAAAAATTTATTTTATAAATGAATTTTCATTTAAAAAGTGATTCCAAACATGTACTGTATAATCAGGTTTTATGTTTTATCTCTTATTTTATTAAAAATATCTTGTAGTATTACACAAAAACACACACAAAGAAAAAAATCTTGTAAATGCAAGTTACTTTTACATGTAATGTGTATTATTAGAAGATACTTACGTGAGACATAGATCCATATAGTGGTATCAGATAAATAAGAGAGGGAACATACAAGCAATACCAACATGAGTTTGAAGCCTTTTTTTTTTTTTTGTTTGCCATTAAATTGCTAAGGTTCTTGCATTATATGATGAACACGTTGGGAAAATCTTCAAACGTTTGCAAAAGTTGGTTTTTGTGTATCATCAGTTTTCCCTGTCTGAGGTTTCCAATTAGGCTGCATTTTTTCATGAGAATGGAGACTCCACATATATACACGATGGCTGACAGCCAAGGCAGGCAACTGCCATCTTTTGGGCAGCTCGCTCCGGCAAGTATTTCTTCAGGTCATTTATTGTTCCAACTAATCACAATAATTTAAGTTGGCAGACTGACCTCACAAAATTTAAGAAAATAATGATTACAGGGTACTAGTTTTCATGGTATCCCCCAATTGATTTCCCCACTCTATTACTTGCATTACTTTTTCTTTTTTTTTCTTTAAATTTAATTAATGCTCAATTTAATTTGAGAAATGCCAATTTAATTTGAGCCACAAAATCTTTAATACCAAATATAAGATAAAATATTAAAGTGAATTTAAAGATAATGGTCAAAATGTTGGACATGGAAAATATATTCGCATTCTATAAAATGATAAATAAAGTCCATTTTGACCCTTTTACTAAGCAATGGACTAAATGCCCATTAATCATGGAAGACTATTGTTTTATATTTTTTTATGACAATTATGTACCTTAATATTAATTCACTTATTATAAACATTACCATCGAACCAAGAATGCCTACAAGATCACGTTACTAAGTGGATTTTAATTATATATTGTTATTATTATTTAACCGGATGTCTTATATTAACAATCACATATCATATAGTACTTCAATAGGATGGAACTATTTTAATTTAAATTCACTACTCAAAATAGTGTATTCAGCAAATAATAATATGTAATTAAGAGCTAACATGCCATTTTTAGTTAATTTTTAAAACAAGATTTAACTAACAAAGAAGAAAAGATAAAAGAGCATGTTCTAAAAGTCAAATTAAAATTATGGTTATGAAAATAAATCAAAATTATTGTCAGCGTATTAACAAAATGAGTAAATTAAAATTAAAAGAAAACAAAAATAGAATTTTTATGATTTTATTTAAAAATTATAAATTAAATTAACAATAATGCGTTCAAATAAATTGAGGACTTCAAATATGGACTTCAAATTGAAGTCCTCAATTTATTCGTAAATTTTTTGATCTATATATATTTTCAATTCTCCAAAGCATTTCGTTAATTAATACATCATTTCTCGTTTTTAGATGTGTAGGTATCCATCATAAATCTTTCCTTATTTGAACCTCGCCTTTATCGTCCTCGTAAGGTTATACCATCCTAAGTTCTGCTAAATGAATGGATTAAAAATGTTCATTTGTATTATCAGATTGAAAACTGGATAGGTCAAAATAGCATACTACTGAATAATTTATGAGATACCTCTGAGAAAGTCTTAGCAGGCACTAGAACTAATTATTCTTTGAGTATGATATTCTCTAATCTTAATAAGAGGTAAAAAAAGTAAGAGGAAATATCAAATTATTTGGTTAGACCTTTTCCATTTTCCCCATAATTTCTGTCATGGCTGGAATGCTAAGTTTGATCACCTTAAATCATCTATTATTATTTTATATTACATCATCTATTATTATTTTATATTACATCATCTATTATTATTTTATATTACATCATCTATTATTATTTTATATTACATCATCTATTATTATTTTATATTACATCATCTATTATTATTTTATATTACATCATCTATTATTATTTTATGTTATATCTTGTATTTTTATATCACATATATATGCCACATATATTTCATTATTTTAAATATATATTAAATAAAATATTTTAAACACATAGCGTGCATGTATTATATGAAATATAAAATATTATACAAAATTAGAACTAAGATCTAAATTGGAGCTTGGTGCCTAGTGAAATTCTTATACATTTCAAATGTAAATTTAAAAAAATATTTTATATACATGTCGTGTATATATTATATTAAATACAAAATATTTATAAAATTAGAATAGAAGATCTAAATTGGAGTTTGATGCCTCTTGAAATTCTTATACATTTCAAATGTAAATTTAAAAAAATATTTTATACACATGTTGTGTATATATTATATTAAATATAAAATATTTACAAAATTAGAATAGAAGATCTAAATTGGAGCTTGGTGCCTAGTGAAATTCTTATACATTTCAAATGTAAATTTAAAAAAATATTTTATATACATGTCGTGTATATATTATATTAAATACAAAATATTTATAAAATTAGAATAGAAGATCTAAATTGGAGTTTGATGCCTCTTGAAATTCTTATACATTTCAAATGTAAATTTAAAAAAATATTTTATATACATGTCGTGTATATATTATATTAAATATAAAATATTTACAAAATTAGAATAGAAGATCTAAATTGGAGTTTGATGCCTCTTGAAATTCTTATACATTTCAAATGTAAATTTAAAAAAATATTTTATACACATGTTGTGTATATATTATATTAAATATAAAATATTTACAAAATTAGAATAGAAGATCTAAATTGGAGTTTGATGCCTCTTGAAATTCTTATACATTTCAAATGTAAATTTAAAAAAATATTTTATACACATGTTGTGTATATATTATATTAAATACAAAATATTTATAAAATTAGAATAGAAGATCTAAATTGGAGCTTGGTGCCTAGTGAAATTCTTATACACGCTTTCTTGCAAGAATCAAACAAAAAATAATCCTTTCTAATAAATTCCTAAGTGCTTGCTTATCGAGCAGTGACGATGTTCAAGGCCAAAGCATCGAATGAAATTACTCAAATTGTTTAGCAAACGATGAAAGTTTTGTTGTGGTCATCGTGGGACACAGATCAAGAATCAAAGATAATATTGCAATCAAAGTTTATGATCACACATTAAACTATCGATCAATCTTTAATTGTAACCTCATGAACTTTTTTGTCATTTCAAAAATTAAATGTCAGATCAAGATAATAAAGTTAAATAAACGCTGAACCAAAATGCAATAAGAAAAGGAACCACTGTTTGATAGAAAGAGCCCAGATTGAGGATCCATGGTCTGCTAACTAAACCTCTTTCAAAAGACTTCAGGAATTAATGCTACTTGAAGAAAAGCTTAACTTTGACGCAAAACAAAAGATACATAAGAGTCCCATACAATGTGACTACTAAGGTCTTTGTTTACTTGATTTTTTGATGGGCAGACTCAATACCCGAACCAACAACCCTTGCAGGGTGGTGAAAGTCTAGCTCCCTTCTTCATCCACCACACGGCAAGGATTATGCAAGGTGCGTTCTTGACTTCTTCCCTTCTTTTGCATCCCCTATGGTAAACAAATCCTTCTTTTGTCATTACTTCGTTTTCAAATTTCACTGCAACATACAAAAAGGAGAAAATGGAGTTCATGAGAAACTATATATCCAGAAATTAGATATAGTGCAGAGTTCAGACAGCATACTTTAGAAACAACAGGCTTGTAAACCTTCTAACATTGTGGTTAATCAAATTATTACAAGAAGGTGATAGTGCTATACAATGTAAATCCTGATTCAAGAACCCCCACATTCCTGTTAATCTATTCAAAGAGTGGTGGCATAAACATTTGAAATTTGCCCCACTACTTCAGCCAAATGAGATTGAATCATGGATTTGAAGGCAATAAGTAGGTTGAAGAAATTACCAGGAAGATGACCTTTTGGTCATGCACCATCACATAAGACTGCACCTTTGATCCTTTCAACGGTGCACTTGATAAGGCTATTAACAGTTGCCACTGAGCCCAAAGAAAGTTTTGCCGTCGGAACAGAATCAACTAATATCTGAAAGGCAACAGTGAGTAGGGATCCGCCAGACCCAACCTCAGGAATACCACCTGCTTGATTATTGGGTCCATCAGGAAGTATAGCAAAACCAGATGGCAGGAGGGCAACATAATCAGGGTCTCCACCACTTAAGACCACATTCATGGCTATGATATCTACTGGAGCATAAATAACATAGGAGCCTGTCGAATCAGTGCAACTCTCCTGTAGTATCAGCATATTGCTCTGGCTTGAGTTTGCACTCTGCATTACAAGTTTCCGGTTTATGATTAACAATTTGGGGATATAACAACTGAGAAAAACATAGAACAATTAACAAGGTTGGTGATGGAATATTGAGTTATTAGCAACTTACATTAACACGCAGTAAAGAGACAGAGTTTCCTGGGTCACGGCCATTGGCAATATGCGCCATTTCTTGAACTAGGCCACCGTTTGAAAGTATATCCCACTTCAGTGAGAGAAAAGGAGAAGACATTAGATGATTTAGAATTCCACTAACAGACAGTTATTTACAACTGAAATTGCAAAGAGCAAAGAAATGGTTTGATTCATGTTCTAATAAGTAAGTTGTGTATACAAAGCCAGTCACTTGGGCTTATAATCCATTTTTCAACACAATGGCTGGCTGCACGTATGTTGAATATTGAGCTTGATTAAAATCACAGCCAGAGATGAATTTAAATCATGTTAACAAAGAAATTTATACAATTCGTGTTCATCTTTAACCACCAGCAAAGGAAAAAAAAAAAAAAGTGATACTATGATAACTCAAAAGACTTAATACCTCACTTCTCGAATTCTCATCACGCAGGAAATCAAAAACCCTTTTTGGTGGAACTGGGAGCCAAAAAGAAGTTGCAGCACTAAGCACAATGCCAGGAGGCCTCCCTGGATCGTCCATGCTCTTTCTGGTCATGACCCTAACATCATCAGCGCCACTTCCAGACAGTGTTGTCCATGTATGTGCAGTTGATGCACCAACACCAGTGCAGAAGCTCATCACCATTCTTTCAGCCAGCTTCAACATACTCTTTCTACCTTTTGGAGAAGATATGACTGCACCACATGCTAAAAGATTAGTGTCAAGGAAATATACTTCCAGACATCTATATTTACCAAGAACAAGAGTGCAAGGTATTGTACCCCCAACATCTCCAGCTGAAATGTTATTTGCCATTACACTTGCTAGTCGTTCACATTGTCGGTCCAGTATTGCCACCCAACGTCTTGCCCCAAATGCAAGACCTGAATTGACTAGTGGTTTATAGATGCTATGAACAGCTCTATCATCCACCTCTACATGTTCAATCCATGTAACCTAGAAAAGAATAGGCAGGTTAGACGCAAGCCTATGTTCAACAACTTGAATTGGTAATTAAAAATGGGAATTCAATTTACCTTTGAGTAACCATTGGGCAATTCTTGAATCAAACAACCAGATGGCCTTCGCCTGCATCTTGATATAGAAGTAGGTCTCAGGTTGTCCAAAGAAACATCAACGACTGCCCAAGTCCCATCACCATGTTGTTTGCAGTATCTTACAAAGTAGTTTTCGCGAGTTGGGACCAGTGGAGAAGGGACCTGGAACTCGGCAGTCATCTGACATCATAAAAATTTGGGAAAAGATTATACGTTTGCTGAAGCAGTATAAGCAATTTCTGAGAAAAAACATTATTTGTTTATCAATTAGGGAAGTTTGTTTCACAATCTCCATTCGTACCACTTGTAGAGCTCCATTGTAGTTGCCTGCCACGCCAGTGGATAGTACTTCCAAAGTCATTGCTCTAGAAACAATACTAGAAAACACACTTAACCATTGATTCTGCAATGATATATCAAATGATTAAATGATATTTTTCAAACAAAACGAAAAAATATAAAATCCGATGCCAAAGTGTATGCAAGAAATCGTACCACATCCATCAGGATCTCCACCAGGTTGATATGATTCATAATCACAACAGCAGACTCTCGAGAGGCTTCAGAGTTCAATCCTAAGGGCCTCGGCCCAATCCCTCGTGGGAATGTCCGCACATATTCCTCTTCACTCAATGCCTCAGCGGAATCGTCAGTGCTAGGAATCCACAAAGGCTCTCCAGTTTGAGCCATTCTGATCAATTCCTCCATGGCTGCAACAGCCAGCTCAATTATCATTGGCTTGTCAGCGTCAGTCGGGCCAGATACTGACCTAAGAAGATCAGCAGCTCCATAAATCTCCCCAGGCATGCCTGTCTGGGGACCAAAATTCCCCACTCCAAGATCAAGTGAACGGGATGCTCCGGGGGAAAGATGAGGATAAGATAGCATTGGTTTCCCAACATACTTTGCAGCTATCCCGGATATCCTATCAATCTGAAAAGAGATCGTAGGTGCATAACTTCAGCAATGCTATAGTGGAACACCTTTTAGTCCATAATTATATGTTAAGTCATTCAATAATACTTAATTATTCTGATTAAGTATATACATAAGAATGACATAAAAATAAGCAGTTTTGTTTCACATAACTAGCTACAATAATGATTTACTACATTACACAATGTTCCCTTTGCGAGGCAATAGAAGTTTACATAATCTGCATTTATCTCGACATTAATTCTCCCGACAAACATAATTAAAAAGGATTGAAGCCATCAAGTTTTACCTCTTCTCTCAAGCGAGCATTTTCAATCCTCAGATGCTGCTCATCAAATGACATCTCGCCGATGGCGGCTGGGCCTCCACAGTTTGGACAAGTAGCACTGCTGAGAGCTTCTTTGTACCGTATATTCTCTGCTCGCAACTTGTCGTTCTCGGTTCTCAGTTGTGTGTTCTCAGAGCGTTCGTGTTGAGCCTGCAATTATAAAATTTCAGACACCAGTAAACCGCCTTAAATTAGCTAGAAACACAGACTGAAGTGCACTGAAAAAGCCCGAAAATTAAAGAAAATCACCTTCATTTGGGTTCGCTTGTTTTGAAACCAAAATTTAACTTGCAAAGGCTCTAACCCTAATCGACGGCCGAGCTCCTTCCTTTGTTTGTCATCAGGGTGAGGGCATTCCTTAAAAAACCTATTACAATATTTCGTTAGGAGAAAAATAGAGAAATGATTCATCAAGTGAAAATGCTTCTGCTAATCAATTTTTTAGTCACAGTAGGTAATGTGTCCATACGATTCCATTTCCTGGATTTGATGCTGCGTGTGGCGATGGTATCGCTTCTTCTTGGGGCGTTGATTGGGATCTTGATCATCGCCGGACGGGGCTTCCATTATATCAGTGCCTGATTTACTCTCATACTCATCATCCCTGATGAGGTCCATCTCATTTTCTGGGGTTTTATGGGCCATGTCCATCAGGTGATGGTGGCTATCGAACATGTTTGGTTGAAACATCTTTACTTATGTATATAATCGAGGCTGCGAAAAGCTAGAGTTTTCCCACCTGAAAAGAATTGAAGTGTAAAGTTAAAACTTCATTAAAAGATTAAGAAAGAAAATCCCGGACTGAAATCTCAGGATATATGTAAGCAATTAATGATGTTATCAAGGGTACAGATCTCTCTATTTACTCCGCAACACAATTTTTTTTTTACCATTAACACTAACCAGTGGGGCGAGTGTGTGTGTTCAGAGTGTGAAGTACTTCAACGGTTTTACCGAGAAGGAATTTACTGCGGTAAATATATACCCTAACTCAAGTTGTAATCAATCTCAAAGTTTTTTCAGTTGAACCAAGAGAAAATGAAATGGTTGACCTCTTGACATAAAAAAAAAATGCCCAATTAAGTCGTGATATGACAAGGAAATTAAATGGGTTGTTCATGTTATCAGTATTTATATAAACAGTACTTGAAACGGAGGGTGGAGGACATACATGATATGCCAGTAGTTTTCTCAGTAAACCCAAACTCACCGAACTTATTGTTCCGTCCAAGCATGGAGTTTTTTCCACTCGCCGGAAAATTCATACCAATCGGGCCTCATCCTCAAAGTTGCACATCTTTACCAAGAAACCCTAGAAAACTTTGTTTTCTCTCTCTCTCTCTCTCTCTCTCTCTCTCTATGGTGTAATGGGGTTTAGCTTTTGGGTTTACAGAAGGTAATGGGTTCAGTTAAATGGATTCTCTGTCAGTGTACAAATGGGATGGTTACATGTAACGACAGACTAGCGATGGACTTTTGTTTTTTTTTTTCGTTTAGGGGTTTCACACAAGACGTTTTATCTTCTCTGTCTTGACGTGCCAAAAGACTAAAGTGAGAAAAATTATCAAACAAAGAAATGACAGTGTGAACTGGCCTTCGACACTAGCTATATTTTTTCAAACTGGGGTACATATAACGCCCAGAAGAAAATTCGGTGGAGTCCAAGTCCAACTCAAATCTTTATTCTCTTCTGCAAAACAATATAACAGAAGAAAGAAAACAGCAAAATTCAGAAAATGAGATAATTAAGGAGAGCACATGTGCTACATGGTTTTGTAAACTTACTCTTGTTGAAACTTTGACAGAAAACCCTTTTCAGGAACTAGGGTTAGGCCAAATAGAGAAGATGCAGATCTGGTATGCAGGTCAAAGGGATGCTGGAAAAGCAATTTTGGATGCCAAAGGAGTTGGTTTTCAGGTTTCTTGCGGATGGTTCCTTTCTTGTGAATAGAATTTAAGAAGAATAGAGTGATATGAGGCTATGAAAGAGAAAGAAACGGATGAGGAAAAAGAGGCGATATATAAAATCAACAGAGAGAGAGAGAGAGAGAGCTTTGTAGAGGGTGATGAGAAGGTGAAGAAGGAAAGGGAACAGGTGTAGAAGATGTGGCAGCGAAGGAGTTATTGCAGAGCGTATAGAGGGGGTGCGGTAGCATTTATGGCGGGGTGGGGAGGGGAGAGAAAGTGTTTATTGCTGAGGAGAGAGAAGGGTTTGGGGTTGGTATCTCATGTTTAAATTTCCTGTATCTGTGTATATCTCTTTACTCCTTCCCCCTCCACACAACTCACTTCCCACTGGATCCAAATTTCCAACCCCCCCCATTTTTTTTTGTTGAATTTTATGCGTATGAAAATTTCATTTTTCTGAAACCTTTTTTTTGGTTAATTGTGTCCAAATATACGCGTAAAACAGATGCAAATGTACATATCTCATTGTGTGAATATGTGAGAAGGTATATACTTCTCTTTTTCATGGAAGAGCATTTTAGCAGTAAACCCTTAATTACATGATCATTACATGAGTTTTATGCCCCTCCAAAGGATGATTCTACAAATCTGTTCAAAACTCTGGTCATCTATATTTCTTGAGTCATCAAGAAATTACTGGTGAAATTGTTTTACTAACAAGCAAAAATGGTGGAAGTATGTTTCATTTGAGACAACCTCAGGTGACAATGATATCTTGAATCTGTCCACCGTTGATTAAATTTGAGGCAAATGATGATAATATATCTCAAACTGTCCCGATAAAAGAACAAGAATCTCTTACAATGTAAGTTCGTCATAGGAAATATATACACTCAATGACATGTATGATCACCAAAATACATATTTTTTCAAGTGCTTGTAATAGGATTTGAATCACACCATCTTTTTCTCTCTTTTGTTCTCGTATATATTGAGTGTATTTTGAATAAATAGGCATGCATGTATATCCCATACTACTAATATTTAGCTAATAATTTTCAAAGGGACCATCTAAATTCATTTCTCCAAGTGAACAACTGTATTTATTGAATATCGAGAACGGTAATAATGTTTTTTCTATTTTTTCTCTCGAATGTTATCCGCATGTATTAATGGAGTGAAAATTCCATTTAACAGTTCACAATCTTCCTATTATGCGAAATTAAATTTTCCATTATCCATTATCGCATTAACAGTTCACAATCATCCTAATGTGCGCAAATTTTTTTAGTCACGTGGAATTACTGAAAATAAATAGTTGTGCGTGCCCACGCAAAGAAATTTTAACCCCTTATTATCATGTATTTGGTGATCATTTTGTGGCTAAATTGTGGAAAAATAATGTTAAATAATTTATACCTAGTAAATTTCAGAATGTTAGTCTATAGGAAATTAATTAATTCATACATACATCATTTGGAGTACATATATATATATATATATATATACATGCGGAGAGTGAATGTGTGTTAAGGTCATCTGTATGAGGTTGTGAACTTGTGACAGGCAGGAGTAACCCTTATTTAATGGTGTCTTTAAATTGTATGGTCCCAGCGTCGATTGCTTTTGGTTTGAGCCAACAAGGTCCCGTTCACTAAAGTTGGTATACGAACCCTTTAAAGAATTCCATATAATTTAATAATGGTGCTTTTGTCATGGGTAGATAAATATACGTCAGTTTTTATTGCCAAATAGATTTGAAAAAAAAAAATTGTATGCAAAATATGAGATGTAAGACTGAGTATATTAAATAATTGGTAAAATTATTTTTTTCGTCCCTTAAGTTAACCTACCTAAAGATTTTGTTATTTTCATTTTAAAAATTTGAATTTTATTTATTAAATAAAAAAAATTTAAACATTTAGTCTTGTGACCTGCTACAGCAGGTAAGTGACTGACTAGGATGAAAATTTGAAAAAAAATTAATTTTGGAGGAAAAATTGTTGAATTGATCGTCTAGATAGATAGGTTTTGAAGGAAAAAGGAGAAAAAAAAACAAAGCTAACTTGGTAATTTGGCATAATAGATTTATTCTTCTTTCATTGATTAAATTTTAAAGAAGTTAATATAATTAGAATGTACATAAATTTGATAATCATTGCATAAAAATATAGAATTATATTATATTTCAAACAACTTATAACAAAAATGCAATAAATATTTAAATGTTAACAAATTTTAATACTTGAGAAAAATAATTTAAATTGGCAAGAAAAACTTAGTATTACTTATCATGAATTTAAATAAATTATTGAATATTAATGAATTGCATATTAAAAAATTAAAAAATACTTAAAAATCAACTTTAAAAAATAAAATAGAAGATCATTACTGATTGGCAAGAAAAAATTAGCATAAATTTAATATTTTTAATTAATTACCATAAATTTAAATAAATTATTATATGTTAATAAGTTTCACATTTAAAAACAAAAAATACTTAAAATTCAACTTTAAAAAATAAAATAGAAAAAAAATGAGAAAAAAAGTAAATTGTAAAAAGAGAAAATAAGAATTGGAGGAGGAAAACAATTAACATTTGAATGTG
This sequence comes from Paulownia fortunei, assembly GCA_019321725.1. NCBI lineage: Eukaryota > Viridiplantae > Streptophyta > Magnoliopsida > Lamiales > Paulowniaceae > Paulownia > Paulownia fortunei. Next base: position 16,245,362 of record CM033120.1, read on the forward strand.
TCATATATGCCTTAAATGTCAAGTTTTTTTTTGTTTTTTCTCTTAAACTCCACCTAAGTGTCCAACTCACCAATTTTACCTCCAAAATTATTTTTTTTCCAAATTTCTATTCTAATCAGTTTAATCAGTCACTTTTATTTATTATAGTAGATCAGAGAACTAAATGTTAGAATTTTTTTTATTTAAAGGATAAAATTCAAAATTTTAAAATAAAAATAACCAAATCTCTAAGTATGCCAACTAATAGACGAAAAAAAAAATACGTTTGCTTAAATAATTTGCTATTGAGGTTATTTTTTACATGCCAGCAGTGATGGAAGAGGGTAGCTGGAGGTTGGCGGTTGCCCCCTCAGATACCTCTAATCTTCTTTTATATATATGAATATAATTCATGAAATTAAATTTTGCTCCCATCCTCCCCTTCCCTTTGAATTTCATAAAATTAAAAATTTACAATCTTTCTTACATCCAATTAAGGTAAAATGTATATTTTTATTATTGTTATTTGTTCAAAAAATTCTGTCAAATTTTCTCTCCTTGAATATGTCTAATCGTTTCTGTTCTTTTCTCTTCAAACAAAGAAGTCATAAAATTCCTTTAAACTTCATCTTCTAAAAAACTTTAGGTGGTAGAGTTTATTATAAATACATAGTTCAAGGAGGTAGTTGTACTAAGCTTTAAAAATTTTATGAGTACGTTTCTACAAACATAATTTATTTTAGTCAAAAAATATTCATAACTATTAGGTTTTTAATTTTTATCTTGATTTATTTGATTCCACTTTTTTTGCTCATTATTTGAGATTATCCTAAATTTTGTTTTGTAGCAAATTGTGAATCTAAATTTTTCATGATATTATTTTATTTAATTAATGATTATGAAATAAGCTCAAATTCTTGCACTAGTTTTTGAAAGTAAACTTGATTGAAAAATTCTATTTTCGACATGGTTACTATCATATTTTTATTTGTATTAATATTTTTTTTTTTGTGGTTTGTTGATCTCCTTCACAACAAAAATAGTTAAGGACTTTATTAGTTTTTTTTTTATTTTGAGAAAAAAATCATTCACACTTATTTTTCTTGATTGGGTTTTCTTTGTTCAATATTTTTGCTTTTCAATTACTTTTCATTTTATTTGACCTAACGAGAATGATTCTTATCTTATTTTAGTCACGTAGAGCATAATTTTATAATAACATAATTAGAACATTAAAAGTTGCTTTCTTTCTTTTTTTGTTTAAAGTAGGTTTCATAATTAGGTTACTTATGTAAATGGTATTTGTATTTGAATTATAGGTTTTTTTTTTAAATTGTAAAATTTTGAACACTTAATGTTGACCCATAAGATTGTGATTAAATATTGAGAATTACTTTAATTTTCAGGTTAAATTTTTATCTTGTGATGTGTTGAAGTAGAATTACTTTTCATTTTTGTTTAGAAGTTTCTTTTTTGTTGGAATTCTTAAGCAAAATATGATAGATATAATGAATTTGTATCTATTTCACATTCTATATGTATATTTGCATATGTGCTTTAATAGTTAGTTAACTTAAGAGAAAAAATCACATTGAGAAAAAAATTTGATGTGTGAAAAAATATATAATATTTTTTTATTTTTTTCCCCATTCAATCTCGTCCCCAAACTCAAAAGTTTGGCTCCTTTCCTGCGCTTGCAATGAATCTAATTTCATAAAAAAGAAATAAAGAAAAAGAAAAAACAATTCCATATATACTACTAAATTGATTTCTATTTCTCCACATAGAAAGTAGTTATCCAATCCATAAAAAAAAATAAAAAAAAATAAAAATTCACTAATGTTTTGAAGTAGCTCGAACAAAACTCGATATATTTATAAGACGAAATAAATATATATATATATATATTAATTTGTAATGTGACAAATTCTTTCAACTACTTCACAAACGTAGGTATTTTATTCCTAATTTTAATCAAATCCAAATGTAATTACTAAATAACTAGAGATAGAAACTACATATAAGAATATGGATAGAAAGTACTATATAAGAATTTATCATAGTATTAGTTTTGTAGAATCCAAATGAAATTTTATGTTCTTTAATAGTTTAATTGTTAGATAATAGTTTGTATTCGATATTTTCACATACAAATATACTATGTTCATTAACTAAATAGATTTTATTGTCAATTTATTTTCGAACTTGAAAAAGGATTTTACCTTGTTTTGTTCTAAACAATGATATTTAAACTTTTTTTTTCTTTGGGGAGTTATGTATTTATGACATAACAAATAACACAAAAATCCCAAAATTGTTATAAGGATCCAAAGTGGTAATCCTTCCAAAAACTTTATTTTATTTGTTCTAATTTTATTTCATGGATTAATATGGAAGTTTAGTATTCACGGAAGCCTAATGTTACAGGTCAAAACGGCCATCTATAACCTTTCAGTTGAAAAGTTAGGAATGCAACGCTATGCATCCCACTATTGTTTTTTTTTATATTATTATTATTATTTTAATTTTTTTAAAAGAGAATATTAACTTATTCGCCAATTTTTGATTTGAATTTAAAATTAATTAAATCATAAATATAAAGTGTTTACCCACAAATTACTTTGTCTCATCACTCATCCCATTATTGTGAAGGATTTTAGAAGCAAGGACCGACCGCAAGGCCAATATGTGTAAAAATGTGAGATGGAATGAAATATCCCAATATCAATAAATTAAACATCAAGGGTATACATGTCTACTTAACTAAACATAGGACTACCTAATTTAGTTAGACTAATTCTTGGCGATTTTAACAACCTTATATAAGTACATAATTATTAGTATTAGTTAAAAGCTCATTCATCCTTTAACATATTAAGTCATTTTTAATATTGCATTTTCTACTATACTTTACATATACTTGTAAAGTATATATGATGTATATTTAAAAAAATATTTTCTCTATTTAATATGTATATATAAAATATAATACAAAATACAATATCAAATTATAGCAAAAAACATCCGAAGAATGATATTATAAGGGTCTCAGTTTATTTAGTTAAATACAGGATGGAAAAAAAATTGATATTTAATACGTATGAATATATTATGAATTTTTATTAAAAGTTATGGTAAATTTTTTTGCAAAAAATATGAAAATAATTAATATATGGATTCGTAAATGAACGGGTGAAATATGAGTATCAAAGAATTATTCGGGAATAAAAATATGACTTATTTTGATATTATTTTTATATGAATTGTGTTTATACATAATTTTAAAATAAGCAAAAAATATTTTGTAAGTATTTTTATATTATTTAATTTATAATTTTCACATAAAATAAAGATAATTATTTAATAATAAATATTATATTCATAAAGTATTAAATTTTTTATTTTTTTTATTTTTATGATATTTCATTAATACTTATAAATAACTTTTGAATATTTTTTAGATTATATTTAAATATTTTAAATATTTATTAAAATAAAATATTATTTATCAAGTATTATATAAATAAATATAATACGAGTACTAAATGTTTCACTTTAAAAGTACAGAGTATCGCTCGACGATTGAAAATATATATAAAAATATAAATATTTTTTAATTATTTATATATATGTGTATTATTTCAATATAATACGAATTTTAACTTATAGATAGTGTTAACATTTTTATAATCACATAAAGGCAATTATGAACATCTTCGACATAATTAATGCAGGGCCAATTGGTTTTCTATTTTCAGTTGCTTGACACAATAAAAGTATTCTTGCCTTAATATTAGCATTTAGAAATTGATGTGATTGCTTGGTGACCATTGGAAATCTGATTTTTGCAGTTATTTCGGCTGGAAAATCACTTTCGACTTTAAAAATATTAATTATTATTGTGAGCATTTCAATAAGCCCTAAAATTTATTTTTGCCATTAAACCAAATAATGAAAATTCATTATCATGTTCTTTGCCCCCACTACCATAAAATATGATGCATTAATTCCGCCATTCTTGACATATGCTCAGCTGAAAGCTACTCTCTGTTTCTCACTAGCTATGAATTTTATTTATTTATTTTTCTTAATCTACAATAATTGAGTTGTATCATGTGACACCTAAACTAATATCTATGTGAGAATATTGGAATACTTTTTCATAATATCTACGGATGAAAATCATAGGACTATTTTACGACTGAGAACCTTAACTCGGATACAAACTTATGCAAAATTGAAAATTTTCATTTCTTGACATATGCTCAATTATTGAATGTTGATTGTTAATTGCTATTATTTCACTATATATATATATATATGTATATATATATAAATAAATAAATAAATTAGCTGCCTTCATGTATAGTTACTTAATATTACCTTGTACCACGACAAGATAAGAAAATTAAAGTCAAACTCTTAGGTTAATACGATGTTGAGTTTTTATTATTGCAACTAATTAATTTGGTCCCTCACAAATCCTACCTAGAAATATGATTAATCATGCGCACTATCTACTCTTCTAGCTACCAATGCTACGTACAGTCTCAATCTGAGCCTCAATTTTTATTGCACTTGCCTAATTACCGAACCTACTACGTTTACATGTTAATACAACATCGTCTTGAAAATTTTATTTTAGGCCATCAATTAATGGTTCATTAAGGTTAAATGATAAAGTTGAGATGACAAGATTATGTAGTTCTTGATTTAAATTTAAGGATCATTTTAACTTTATAAAATATAATAAAATATATAATTGCTCTCACACTCATTACCCGAGAAGTAGTGTAAGTTATAAAAGATAAACGGACTATTATAATAAAACTACAAGAATTATGAGGTTGTTTTTCTCCTTTTCAAAAAAATGTACCATAAATTTGTTATGGTAACAATATATATTGGTAAATCCACTCAAGTGGAGTGGGTACCAAAACTTTGACAAACACACCAAAAAAAAATAAAAAAATATATGATGGCTTACTTAATCCATCAAATCAAAGAAAATGGGGAGCAAAAGAACGGCTCATTCGGCCGCCCCCGAAAGGAGAGAATGAGCCGAAAGAAGAAAATGAAAGAAAGAAGAAAATAAAGTTTTAAACTTGACTATTTAAAGCTCATTTGGGAACAACAAAATGTAAGCAACTGTTGGCCAAAATAAAGAGTGTTTGAGAGGTTAAGAATTGTTTCCAGTGAAGAGAGCAAAGCAAAAAAAAAAAAAAGAATTTGGTTGAGAGACTTGGTCAAGCGAGAGAATTTTTCTCATAAGTGAGAGAGTTTTTCTTCAAAAGAGGAAGTGTAATTTTTTCAAATGGAGGAGGAAATTTTTCTCAAATTATTATAACTGTGTGTTATAAAATAGTGGAATTGAAGTTCTCCATATTGTGTGAGCTTTTGAAAAATTAGTAGATTTTCTTTTGAAATATTTAATACTATTGTGAGATACAAGAGAATATTTTTATATTTTTTCTGTTGTAATTAATTCAAGTTAAACTTGAGGTATTTATAATCACTATTTGTTAGTGAATTTTTAGTAGGTATTTGCCCCATGCTTTTTTCTTTATTCTTTTGGAGTTTTTCACGTAAAATTTGGTGTTTTAGTTTATCACTTTTTTTTTTCTTTCTCATTTTGATTCGGGTAATTATTTATTTAGGGGTATTTAGTCCGTTGCATATAGTATTATTTAAAGGTTCGATTTAAAGAGGTTGAGTTTTAAGTAGGACTATTATAACCCCTCCAACTTTTTCTGATAGATTATTATAATTAATACTATTTATTTATAAGATTTTTATTACTGCAACAATATACTACTTTTATGTCAAAATGGATGCATTATTTGCTAGTCAAACTTCAAACTTCATTAGTAATTTAAAAGTTCTCAAAATGGACGCATTATCTGCTAGTCAAACTTTAAATCTGTTCACTAATTTATTAAATTATTTTTTTTGATAATTTTATTAGATAATTTGGCTTTATATTTTAAATTTTCTTCCTTTTGAGAAACTATGCTACAACTTTCAAATGGTTAACTAACTTAATTTGATAAAATACGATAGCGTTATGAACTAGAAAGATGGAGCAAAACATATTATTTCCAAGCCCCCATATTATTACGTCTAATTAAATACGACCAACATTAGACTGAAGGCGAACCCAATATTTATCTGACCAGAAATAATTTCCACAAAAGCCCATCTTACGGAAGCCCACAAAGAAGAAGGCCCATATGAACATCATAACCAAAATGAAAAGTACATTTGACTAAGGTTAGAACTATCATTTTCTATCAAGAAAGTACATTTGAAGTTGATGAGCCGATAAACAGGCACCAATTATCTGAATATGACCTACAAGAAACCTTTTTTGATTGAAAATCACTGGCATTACTTATGAAACTGTCAGGTACATAAATTTTGACCTGCAAAGGGAAGATGCATTATGAGCCTGGACATGAACAGTGATGTGGCATGTACTATAAGTGGTTACCTTTATTTTCAAGAATTTCAGCACCTTGGTTTTGCCGTGGAAGATGGTTGATGAAGTGAAATTCAGGCAGCCGGTGGCGTAATCCACCAGAAAATATGGATTTGATACCAAATTGTCCACAATCACCACCACCACCGTACTGATTTCGTGCTTATCACGGGCCAGTGTGGTGTCTTGCTCTTGGTGCTTCGGCTGCACACGTACCATGATAACTTATATGTCTTCGTGTTGTCGTATTTGAAGCTACAATAGTTAGGATTATTGACATTTACTACTATTCCTAGTGTAACATTGAGATGAAATTGATTTAATAGCAGTTTGAAATGTTCTAAGGTGACTTCCTGAGTAGTGATTTTGGGTTGTTTAGGTTTCACTATGGTGAGGGTTCAGGAAAGAGTTATTATGAGGGTTCTTGGGATTTTCACATGCCCCATTATTTTTTTGGTCTGAATCAGGAAAGTGGGGTTAGTGGCTTGATCTTTCTTGATGGGGAAATGCATGAGAACTGGAAATTCCAATGAAAATGGTGAAATACTTGTGAAATATACTTTGGGTTTATCAAAACTGCATGGTTTGCTAGTCTAGAAAGGAGGCAAAGATGGGGATAGTTTCAGGGCGATTCTGTTTTCAGTACTGCTGAGTAAACAACTGTTCAAGTTTTCATTTCAATGCAAGAATATATTTTAACTTCTTACACTAAGGCGGTCAATTTGTATGTGTTTTTTAATCTTGTTTTTGTCAAATGTACTATTACATGCTAGTATATTTTACAGGTTCTTCATCAGGTCTTGCAACGATCCAAGTGCAAAAGATATGATAATATGAAGCGTTTTTTTTCACGGCGGTCATCAACTCCCTGATATTAGGCCTGCAAGTGCACTAAAAGCTTTTGTATAACTTATGAAAGAGATGAAAATAACTAATCAAACCATTATCAACTTTAAGGACTACAAAGCAAAACTAGAATTACAACATAAATAAAAGGCTCGCACAAACCAGTACTACAGTCTACAAGTGTCCTACTATCTATTCAAATCAAATAATTTGCATCAGCACAATTCTTCATCAGCATCATTGTCACGTTTGAATACTGGATATCCCTTTCTGCCTTAGAATTCTAGCCACCTTTGCATTTCACATTAAAAGCATATTCAATCACCTGCTAAACCACGCAAATTTTCTACAACATCCTCTGATAACTTTGTAGCTTCTGCATGGGACAACATGAGGACATTCAAGATCTTTGACAAGCATGGGAATTCGCTTTATGCTTAATACTTTTATGCCACTTGAATGTTTGCAGGTTTTGCATTGCCTTCAATAAATTTGGATTTTGACTTTCCTGCTCTTGATGACCTTGATGAATAGGAGGAATTCGACTTTGGAGAGGAAGTTGACTTTGACTTCTTCCGTTTCTCCTTTTTCTTAATAGGAAGTCCTGTTGAGGGTATATCTTTAAACATCTCAGATTCTGATTGTTGCCGCATGGATTCACCAAAATCTGTTCAGAAAAAAAAAGAAGCAAAATCAAGGAAACAGTTAAGACTCCATCATCCCCATAAAGTCACCAAAAAATGAATAAAAACAGATTTGTTTGGTGAAAAAATCAATCATAACCTTTTCTAACAAGCCCCATCAGTGAAGGGAACTCGAGAATATAAATGGATATAAAGTCTCTCTGTTGTTCATTTTTTAATCAAGTAGCACTAAAACATATATCAATCCACTGTAGGGAGTTATGAACTAGAGGAGTCCAATATATCCTCTTGTCATTTCTCAAAATGTGGCAACGAGCTTGTTGTGCTGAAAATTTGCCATTGTCGGACTTCTAGAGGTAATGGCATTGGTTGGTTTATTCATAGCCTAGTTTGCAGAATCAGAACAGAGATAAACATCCAAGATCATCTAAGAAATTTACAATCCTTGCAACCTCACAATTTATGTATGTCCATCCAATTTCAAGATAGATCTAAAAAGTCTTTCCATATGACGATAGATCTTATTGTTATCAGCAAAGAGGGACAAATGATATGCATAACATACTACTCAGATAGAAGAACAACTCCACATAAAACCAGCAGCCATTCATACCCGAGATACAAAGTAAATATTAAATTTACGTTTTTCACATCAAAACATTGTAAAACCACTTGACCATCATAAGAGGATCTCCATATAAATAATTATGGAAATTTATAAACTAAAACCAACTTTTGATATTGCCTTTCTCCTTTTTCAACACAAATACATATTTCAGATATCAAAACAAACTAAAAATCTAGTACCCTGTTTGCTATTGCATCATTAGCAATGAAATATCAGATAGGGAAGGATCAGATGGTTTGTTTCCATAATTGCATTAACATCTATACATTCTCTTACTTTCCTTTTGCTTTACCTTGTTTTCTTTCTTTTCATTTCATTTTTGTGTGTTCTGGTACCTCAGGTGTTCAGGGACAACAGTTGATGGTACTCCTGCAAGTCCACCAGTTAACAGCATATGACCCTATATACTAGAAAGCGTTTTTTTTCAAGGCCCATTTTCAGACCCAACCCACAATGTGCAATCACCTCGTGATAGATGAGGCAAAATTTCCCTTGCTTTGAGGCAAAGAATCTTAGGAAATCTAGGTCTAAGAGTACAACATTGCTTAGGACATGTTTATTATTTTTCGGTCAAAATGCAACCCGTGACTAAGCGATGTCTGAATGAAGACATTGCACATCATATTGTAATCAATAGATCAACTGTCCTTTCTCAAATTCTTGATGTACCATTTACCATTACTCAAAAGATCTCCAACACCTTTTAACTGTTTACAACATTCTGCGGGTCATTCTACAGGCCATTGGATTTTAGGGGATGGTGGTTTTCACACACCGCCCCCCCCACCAACCCCTACTAACCCGACGCACCTACACCTAAATCCAACGGACCAACAGTAATAGATGGACAAGGGTGTTGCAGCCCGGTCTTAGTTTATTACATAAAACATTAAGAAAAATAAAAAGAAACCACAGAAAGAGGATATGAAAACAGGGATGCTAAGAACCAACCTTGAGATGACCATGGAGAAAGAGCAGAACCAGAATTACCAATTGACGTTGCTGCAAAATCAGGCCCTGCCCTGAATTCATTCATCTACATTTGCAAATAAAAAGGAAGTCATTACTCAATTTATTGATTGAGTAAAGAATATAGAACAAGAAAAGGTACAAAAACTGGGGACAATACGTACCCAAGTGGGTGCACTTCCAGAGGGGCCTTCCCACCCAATATGTGCCACATGCTTAACATCCGTGGGATATCCAATCTCCATCTCACGCTCCTTCACAACTACAAGAAAATCGGTACCAGAAAAACATCAAGACAATGTGGAAATTTACAAATATAAACAAGATTTTGAATAGGCATTTACCAAAGATTTGAGACAGAGTATATTTGAATCCTTTGTAGATCCCTTTCATTTTTGTTCCCATTTTAGAAACTGTATGGCTCCAATTAAACTGCCTTATACAAGGATATGAAGCACAATGTAGAAGAAAGCACCACCAGATTGTCAAAAAATTGCTCCTTTGCCTATTTCGGGAGCAAACGCGTTGAAGAGTTAATAACAATCATTTAACCGTTTCTTCTCATGTAAAATTCTGGAAAATCAGAAGAATTTCAGCATCAAAGCAGGTGTAAAGAGGACTAGCTTTTGGAAATTGACAGCCCATCTTATGGGAATGGTATCTGTACAGACATAGGCCATATATAACACAAAGCCATGACAATGTGCATGAAACTGTACAACCTTTTTAGCATCTCCATTTGCAATCAAGAATTGATATATCAGAAGAAAAGCATAAAGGCCCAACAATGCCTTTTTAGTATACCCAAACCAAAAGAAAAATGAAAAAAAGAAAAGAAAAGGAATAAGCACCTTTTCAAAGAACCACTGAGATGCCACAGGGAGAAAGGAGATTCAATGGAGAAGCTTCTTCTCCTCTCATCCTGGTTACAATCCCCATATATCTTCAAATATTGTTGGTATACACATTCTATAATAAGCATGCATGCAAACCAAATTGAATGAAGGGCTCTTCGATGAATCAAGAAAGAAGCACGAATCCAAAAATTATCCTTAAATAATTAAAAAAAATGTGGGCATGAAATGAAAAACCAAGATAATGTGGAATGATTTCGAGAAAATTATATGATGGGGGACGGTGGCGTTATCAGAGAGGTAATTCAACGCGCCGTGTGCAGGGAGGCTTTGGGAATGTTTTTGAGGTCAGAGAAGAAAGAAATGAAGAAAGAGAAGAAGAGAAAGAGAGAGCAAAGAGCTGGGAAAACCACGAAATAATCCCAAAAAAAGGGTGTGGGCCTGTGGGGTGGATTTGAAGGACATGGACAAAGGAAAAACTCAGAAAAGTTCAATTGTACTCGGTCAAAAAGATATTGTAATAAATATAAGAAATCACTACAACATCAGAAATAATGTTGTCAAGTGTTTGTTTCTAAAGTATTCAAGGAGCGGGGAGTTAATGTTTTGAGGGCAATAAAATGGATCAGTGGAATGTCGTGGGAATTGAGACCTGCTGCATTATTTCTCATGTCTAAGTAATGTTTTTAAAATTAAATCAAAATTGAAGTGATGACTAATCAAGTAATTAGATCATTAATTTCATCACTTAATAAGATTTGAAAAAATCAGTTAATCCAAATTATTAGTATATATATAGATACTTGTATATATGAATGTCCATAAAAACAACGATAAATATATCAGAATTATTAAATAACAAAACATGAAAGAAAATTAATTAATTTATCGTTAATCAAGTAAGAAAAATTAATAATTAAACACATTTTATTTTTCTTTTCTTCCATTTTCTACTCTTTCTTGCTGTTGTTGGCTCAGTTTATGCAATCTACTGTCTCTTTCCCATATTTTTCTCTTTTATTTTTTCCCTCATTTTCTAATTTCTTTCTCTTCCACTCCCTCTTTCCTTTCCTTCGTTTCCTTTCCTTAATTAAGTTAAAATAGAAATTTCCTGCAAGTGGAAGGGATTTGAAAAAATCAATCATTCATGGCCACTAATCAAGAATTTCTCAAAAAATTAAGTATCAAATATGAAATCTTGGAAACCTATATGTGAAGGGAGGAATTCAAATAATCAAGATTCAAAAGTTGATATATTGTATCTATCATTAATAAAATTTAACCAAGACATTTATTTTCTCTGTTTTTCCACGAACATTCTCAGTATTATACCTCAGCCTCCGCCCTCTTTAGCATGATATTTGGAGTGTCGCTTTTTATGGCATTTTTTTATTTCTCAATTCTAAAATTAATTAAAGGAAACCAAAAGCTACAAGCAACCTTATACTTTTTTCAGCTTTTAGTAGTTTGTGAATATTGTGAAGTTCAGTTGGACAAACACATCCCCACAATCTTAACAATATTTCAAATGTATCCCAAAAAATAACCTACCAAATACCTAGTCATCACCTTCATCTTCAATTTATTTCCACTTTTTACTTAGTTTTTGTGAACAGCCACAACTTTTGTACTTTAAGCACTTATGTTGCTATTTCCAAAAATTAAACACTTCATCAAAATTAAAAATGTTTGCAAATATGCCCTCAAACATGAATTAGATGTCTCAAAATGTGGGTAAAGTATCTCACAATCAAGAAAATAAAAATACTGTTTTTAGATCTTTTAGTGGTTTCTAATTGAATAAAGAAATAAATATTCAGAATTATTACTCCTTAAGTTAATTACGAGATTACCCTTGTGGGCCATTGCACCATATTTGGTTCTTTTCCTGTTTTAATAAAAGAAATTGATATAATTATTTTAAGATAAAAGTGAGACATATGGTTATATATTAACTCTTTAATTTTACTGCTTAATTAATTACATTTAAAATAATTTCCTACTTGATTATTGCAATGATGATTATCAGGTCAAATAATTCAAAAAATTAGAATTATGATTATACTGTACAGTTGTATCTGTATAAATAACGTCAGAGTTTCATTAAATACTTTTCACCACTTTTTTTGCTTTCACTTTAAATACAATGACGATTGTTAATAAAAACTTAAACCTCCTTCAGACTTTATAATTAACCAATTTCGATCTGGAGGGTCTTTATCTGCCCTGGTGGATATATATGCATCTTATGTTTGTTTCTAAAGAGAGAAAAAAAAAAAGTGTGCGCACCAGAAAATTCTCTTTCTTTTAATACTGAAGCCAGCATTTTATTTCTTTATTAATAATAATTAAAATAAAACAACAAGTCAGAAACCTAATATTTGAACAGTGGGATGCATCCCAACTGTCAGAAACGAACATGATGTTATGTTGCCAGTGTGTTTATGGCCATCCATTTTCCTATACAGAATCTTTTGTAAATATTGAATCAATGCAAATGGGAGTTTTTAATAGTAAGGTTTGGTTCCATGCGTACATCAACATTTTGCTTGCAGAATAATTCCCAATTATATTTTATACTCATCATTTAATTTCCCTTTCTTTAATTTGCCAGTTATGCGTCTTATTCCAATCTATTTAATTTTGTGCAGATCTTTTTTCATTGTTGCGACCACGTTTTGGTACGTTGTTGCTTGCAGTGCTGCATCTCTAATATTTCGTATTCCCGAAATTGGAAATTTTATTAAAATTTGTTTCTTTTAGAGAGATGAGATTTGGTGAAATCAAGAATGAAAATTTTCGTGAACATGTAAAAATATTGATAGTTTATATTTTCATTTTATTAATTACATTATCTGTACAATGGCGCAATTTTTATTGAAATAAGGCTTAAAAATTTATTAGATTTTTGATTTATTTTTTAATAATAGCATAAGTGTGGATAGCGACGACCTCATAATTCAAATAATAAGAGAAAGAGTAGTGATATTCAGCAATATATATATATATATATAAATGATGTTTTAATTAGCTGGAGCAGCCTGGATTGTTTGGTCATAGGTGATGTGATGTTCTAATTTGGTGTGCAATCCAAGAATGGGTATACTGTTTAAGATTTTCAGACTGATTTTCGGCTTATAGTAATAGAATTGAACCAATTATGAGTGCGACATGCCCATTATATTTTCCTTCTCTGGGCCTACGTCTTTATCTTTTTTGGTTACAAGGGCCCTATGTCTTTATAGCATTTGTGGAGCACCTACCCATATTTGTGAAAAGCTCCAAATTACCAATGCAAGTATTCAATTTTGCCCTTTTTCCCTTTTCCTTAAAGTTCCAATCCAAATATATCATTAGACTCCATTTGTCAATGTACTAGATTTTTTTATTACAATATTGCCATCACCAAAAAGATTAAAAAGATATCAATAAATTTTATAAATGATGACAATTAATGTAATATAATAAAAAATAACATTAAAATAAAAAATTCTATCAAACTTTTGTTAGCTGCCCCTTGCTAATGATGGCAGTATGGTACATAGATTACAATTTGAATCTTAAGATGTAAAGAACCAAATGAAGAAGGATTATTATTATTTTTTCCAGTTCATGTTCTAATTTGTGACAGTTTCTATATTCTAGATTTTTTTTCAAATTATATAAGATTGTGTTAGGTAAATGGTACTATATCAGTATTTTTTAATATTATATATTGTATTTTTAAATATAAAAAAATAGTATAAAATTATAGTAATATACTAATTAAATAACATAATAATTGTAATATATATAAGTCTCATTTTATTTTTGGGGAAGAATTGATTTATTTTGGAAAAAAGACATTGTCAAACCAATTTTGTTCCAGGATACATTCCCCATATCCCAACCAAACATAGCCTAGATTTCCGTGGACCAGTGTGGCTTCGAGAATTTGCTTCCTCAGGATTTTACAATCCATATGGCTAGTTTTTAGTATTCTTTTTGATGGGTTCAGTAGCTTAAATTGCCAATGAAATCAGTAATTTTCACAATAAATCAATCAAACCACAATTTTCTTCAATTTCGAGATAGTACAGATACATGGCCACAACATGATGCCTCAGCTCCCCACTCCCCACCCCCCACCCCCAACCCCCAACCCAGAGAAATAAGGAGGGAAAAAATAACTCAATTCAAAGTGCATTAAGCAGCAACTTTCAACCATAGTTTAGGCGGAATATGTCATTATGCACGAAATAGCTTCCTTGCCCTGTGGGAATCAGGTGAAACATCTGCAATGCACGACAGTGTTATGGATGATGGAGATGTTAATGAAATTACGCAAAACTCTCTTAGTTAGTGATAACCTAATAACAAAAAATGTATTATTTGTTTTTTAAAGGATAAATGAAAGAAATATTTGTACAAACATAATTCCTCCAGATATTAAATAAATTAGCCCGGTTTCGTTTTTATATGTTGTGTGCAAAACTTTTGAACTTAAAATTAGTTTGTAAAACAAAAAAGTTCCATGAAAATCATTTTTCATTAATTTCACCTTCTCTTTTTCCTTTTCAGTTTCCTCTTTGCGATGATAAAAAAAGATCATGGTAGCAGCTCATCGGAGTAAATGGTCAGATCAGTATTTCAATGGAGTAAGTCAAAAGAGTAATTAAGTGAACATTTCATTACTTAAGAGTTAAGCCCATGAGACAAGACAAAGAGAGGGGTTCTACCTGGCTAAACCTCAAGGGGTGGTCCTCTCCGTGCAGTTGGAGGCTGCCACTGACAAAAATCACAACGCCACCAGCAAAGGCCGACGGCTGGGAATCAACTGTGCTAATAACATGCCGGCATTGATCAAACGGCAACTGGCTAAGCTTAGCTGATATGTTATCAACCCCCGTTATCTTCTGTCCTTCAAATGTGAGCATGGATGCTGGCTGATACAAAGACACGAGCGCATTTCGGTCATGATCAAACAGGTGGTAGTAATGATCCACAAATGCTCTTCCCACCATTTCAACCTGTACTTCCATTTGTAATCTCTTTCAAGTATCAGAATGTAACCGAGTAGCGGTTCTACTATAAAGCAAGAGTATAAATATCAGCAAGCTAAAGGGGTGTTAAAAGAAAAGGATGGGAATTGGCAAATATTTTTGGGGCATCTTAACACTGCTGCATGGTTACGCAAAGTAATTAAAAGGCAGCTAACATATAAAATTATAAAGAGGGTTCGATATGTACGCATATGCATGGCGTCTACCCGACACCACAGGCTTTTTTGCCGGCCACGACATTTTTTGAATCCTACATCTCTTTTTAAGGATTTTCACAAGTTAAAAGAAACTTAAAAAAAAAAACAGTGAGAAGGAAGGTTGATACGATTCTTCAAAAGCATACGATTATAATGTTGCTATCCTCGTGTTCATTAAATCAGGGGGCAGGACATTGATCCTGAGGAATATATTCTTCCCCCAACTTTATCTCTTCTCTAAGCAAATAAGCAAATATCTGTTTTTAACCAGTTTAGGCACAAAAGAATCACCCCCATTACACTATGTTTTTGTACTGGGTCAGTGTCGAATCTTGGAACAGACGAAAGAGGGAAAGAGGGAAAGGGGGAAAATTGGAACTGTCAAATATTCAAAGCCCTGTCATCCACCAAATATCGTTACCTTTATATTAAGCATCCATATCATTATACAACACATATGAGACGAATCGTTGATCATTGTATTACAATGAGTATATTTATCACAATTCACAATCCATCGCTCCATGATAAAATGGTCTCAGATTGATTAGGAATGTCACATCCTGTTTACCCAAAAATTTCAACATTAAAGGGGGAAAATTCATTCAATATGCGAAATCTCTGTGAAGCCCTGCTATCCAGTAAATCTAGTGGAAAATTTCATGAGACCTACTTCTACACTACCCAAGTGGATTTATGAACGGTTTACAACCCTAGTTGAGCAATGTCATGAAGTGGGTAACATAAAATTAGCCAAATCTCATAACATGAAAGCCAAAGGAAGAGATGTCAATACAGTATCTTCATTGCTTTTAGGAACTAGAAGACAGTCCCCATAGAGCAAGCTAACTGAATTACGCTATGCTACACATAAATCGTGTAATAGTTTACAGTCCAACCATCTGGGAATTATGAGCTGCCTTCGGCACGCATAAGAGACATTATATTATCAAAACAAAACGCACCAACACTTCAATCTACCACACAATTACAAGAAATCAGTTAATTTCATCAATCAAATAGTCTTTTAGAAGAAATTGTTTGAGGTGTGGTCATTATAAGAGTAATTACTGGAAGGAAACAGCATGCCACCATTTTATGGGGCAACAGAATATCTTGTGCAGCGGATGATGCATCCAGCCAAGCCATTGCATGCATAACATACAATGCCGTTCCAGGCATACATACAAGTTCAACTACTAACAAATCAGAATCGCAAATTGTATGTGTTCTCCGGATCCTCTGTTTGAATTTAGTATTTCATCTCATAATCCACTTTACAAATACGTTCTCATAATCCACTTCACAAATACGTTCAAGTGTATATGATTAAATGCATTAGTAAAAGAACACGGGTATAGAGAAATTGGAAATTGTGGGACTCATATTGCAATTATGAATCATGTCCTAGGAAAGAGGTATATCTTGTTTTGGCTAAAAGCAATTCAACGTATTCAAAAGCACTAATTCTTTCTTATCGCTACCATGGGAGCACTCGGTTTGATGAACTGAGATAATTTTGATGAATCATTTAAATACAAGACTCAAAGGTGATTATTTTTACTGTTGGACAAGCACAGTGACAAATGTATTTGAACTCTGAACTACAAAGGGCCAATAACTTGAACAAGATCCATAGTTTAGCACAAAATTTCCAATATGGATATAGGAGGTAATAAATAATGCATTTCCATGTAAGTGAGAATGTGTGATGGTTTGAGCATAGGAACAGAAGGTTACTTCACACTCTAATTGTAAACCCAGTCCTGGATCCACGGTGGGATATTAGTACCCATGAAAATGCAACTTCCAGATTATTTAAATTACTGACACTAACAGAACATTTCATCTCCTAGGATCATAGCAACCACATTATTTATGATTATCTTTGAACACGTAAAAATTTGAGGAAATTCTAATTTCTGCCCCCCTTTACCATATTGTAAGAGCCAACCACAAGAAGAGATCAATTTACACAAAAATGATATCCAG
This sequence comes from Paulownia fortunei, assembly GCA_019321725.1. Classification (NCBI taxonomy): domain Eukaryota; kingdom Viridiplantae; phylum Streptophyta; class Magnoliopsida; order Lamiales; family Paulowniaceae; genus Paulownia; species Paulownia fortunei. The sequence goes on from CM033120.1 coordinate 16,262,991, forward strand.
CATTCACCATAGTTGTTTAGCATTTCTTGCCACTTCCATTTCCTCAGTTGAGGACATACCTCTGGCCCTCCTCATTTAACAGAGAACTTCAGCCAGACAATACAATTGCTTAGTGATACCTATGTACAGAATAATAGTGCCCACAGGGTAAGGGATGAATGCACATCAAAAGAAAATATGGCATAAATATTAATGCATTTTGGAAGGGGGAAAAGAAAACAGTCATATCTACTGATAATAAAGACATAGCAAGGAGATTGCAAAATCAGTATAGCACCTCCTAACAAATATTTCAGTGTTGAATATATGTAAGTCTCGAGAAAAAGAACAATATCCATTCAAGTAAAAATGCTCAAGCTGTCTTTATGAGCTACATTTGTTGAATGTCTCCTACACATTCAGCTGGCACAAAACTCTTACCTAAAGGCAGAAACACCCAATATGCCTGCACTTTTTCATCACAATCACTGCCAGCTCGATGGCCAGTACCCGTGGATACCATACCCTGTTTTCCAGTTATCCAAGAAAACCACCTTCTTGACTGACCAGAACGACACAAACAGCACAAAAATCATCAACAATCTCTGCACAGTCCTGTTCCTCACTCTTACCAGCACGTGAGTTACAAACGCCAGCAAGAGTCCCACAATCGTGTACAAGAAACCAACCGCAAACCCCTCGGCCCCCAATTGCATCCCTGAGCCCTGGTAAAAGAATACCAACTTCGAGGGATCCTGCCTGTCCGCCAAGAACATCGGCATTTTCCTAATTATATTAAACATCGCCCCCGAAACACTGAAGAAGTAAACGAAAATGGCCCCGGCCATCCATATGTTCTTCTCGTGCAAAATGGTGTTCCCAGAAATCAACTTCTTCACGAAAAATGGAGTCCAGATCAACACTATGGCGACTAGAAACATGATCTGTTTTTTGGAAATAATGGGCGGGCGATTAATGGGGCCCACAGACAGCTTAGTCCTGGATTCAATAAATTCAGCCATGGATTCAGCCAATCTTGAAAAATCGGAGGCGTCCATTTGGATTGTATCTGTCTTGAGATCAGAGGCGGTGGGTGGGATAAGGCGAATGTGGGGAACAGAGTTTACCCCAAAAAGGGCGAAAGAGGCTTGGGATTCTTGGAATTCAATGTCGAAAAAGAAGAGTTGGGAATTTTCATTAGGGTTATTGAATTGAAAAGAGGAGGAGACAAGGGAAAATTCGGATTTGAGAGTCGGGAGAGAGAGCTCGGTTTTGGAATGGAGCTGATGAGCATCGAAGAAAATCAAGGAGTGGAAGGGACGAGGAGTGGGCAGGGAGAGGATGCGGCGGAGGAGTGGGTCAGTGAGGTGGATGACGCCGGTGGGGGACTGGGATTGGAGGGCGGAGAGTTCCAAGACAATGGGGTCGGAGGAAAGGGGTGTGGCGTGGGTTGTAAGGGGGAAGAGGAGGCAGATGAGGAAGAGGGCGGCGGCTATAGGGGTTGAAGTGATCGCCATTGGTGGCGGCAGAGGTTTCGGTGTGGTGTAATTTTGTTGCAAGGAAAGCGAAGACTTTGGGGGTCTTTCTTTGGTCAGTTTTGGAATTTGGACAAATGAAGGTTGACTAGGATTTCTTTTTAGGTGGTTCCGCCAATAATATCACGACACTTCAGATTAAATAGTTGGGGCTTTTTTTTCTCATACAGAATTTAAATTTGATTTATTGAGATTTTTTAATTTCCAAAACCAGGATTTTTTTGGGTAAAAGTGTCAAATTAGTCCGAAACTAACTAAGAGGTGTGTGAAAAATAATTATATTTAAATTTAAAAAATCAATTTAATTTTGTAACTAATGAAAATATTCGAATTTAGTCCAAATTTTATAAAAATATTTAGTATTAATTTCATTTAATCCCTTCTATTAATATTTTGGTATAAAATACCCTCTATACAATAAAAATTTTCAAATACCCTCCTACTCTTCAAAAATTGAATTAAATTGACAAAAATATTATTATAATTTTATAATAAAATAAATTCACTTTACCATCTATTCTATTTTATATATTATTTTTTAAATAAACACATTCATTATATTTTATATTAATAAATTATAATAAATATGATTCTAATAAAATAAAATAAATATGTTTAACAAAATAAACATCAATTTTTATATTTTATTTAAAATATGGTATCAATTTATTTAAAATTTTGTTAAACATAAAAATGAATGTTGATTTTGTCAAACATATTTAAATAAAAAATATCTTAAAGATAAAAGATTGATACATTATTCAATTATATTTTCATATTTAAAAAATTTTGGGTCAAATTATATTTGATTATAAAGAGTTTTTTTACTAAGAAATCTTTTAATATAAATAACATATTTAGTTTAATTTGTAGTGTCATATTTATTATAATTTATTAGTATAAAATATAATTAATGTGTTTATTTAAAAAAATATTATATAGAATAGAATACAAGGTAAAGTGAATTTATTTTATTATAAAGTCACAATGATATTTTTGTTCATTCAATTAAAATAAATATGTTATTTATATTAAAAAATACACAAAAAGATTTTTTTTAAAAAAAAACTCTTTATAATCAAATATAATTTCACCCAAATTTTATTAAATATGAAAATATAATTGAGTAATGTATCAATCTTTTATCTTTTAGGTATTTTTTATTTAAATATATTTAATAAAATCAACATTCATTTTTATATTTAACAAAATTTTAAACAAATTGATACCATATTTTAAATAAAATATAAAAATTGATGTTTATTTTGTTAAACATATTTATTTTATTTTGTTAGAATCATATTTATTATAATTTATTAGTATAAAATATAATTAATTTGTTTATTTAAAAAATAATATCTGAAATAGAATAGAAGGTAAAGTAAATTTATTTTATTATAAAGTTACAATAATATTTTTCTCCATTCAATTCAATTTTTGAAGAGTATGGGATATTTGACGATTTTTATTGTATAGGGAGTATTTGATATCAAAATAATAATAGAAGGGATTAAATGAAATTAATTCTAAATATTTTTGTGAAATTTGGACTAAATTCGAGCCTTTTCATTAGTTACAGAACTAAATTGATTTTTCAAATTCGAGAAGATTATTTTTGACACATTCTCTTATTTACTGGACTAATTTGACACTTTTGCTGGTTTTTTGACTGTGTTTTGAATGAAGTTTTTGTGGAATTGGGAAGATGTTTGGCTAAACATGTTAAAGTTAGAACATCTTATGTTATATTTTTTGATAAAGTGCTTAATTTAAATCATTTTATAAACACTATAGCTTATTAATTAAAATATAGGTAGCTTATTTTTATAGTAAATTGAAGACTTTATAAGCTTTAAAAAAATTAAAAAAACTTACAACCTCCAATTTTTTATTTTTTTTTTCAGCTTCATCTCAAAGATATTTAGACTTCATATAAGATGAATGCATATATTTAAAGTTGCAGGCATTCCCTTGTGTTGATGTGGGGAATTCAGCATATTAAATCTTAGGCAAAAGATACATAAAATAATCTCTCAATGAATTTTATTCAACAAGTTCAAATTATTGCAAGAAGTAGATCTAGTATTAATGGACTTCATTGGATCAGTTTGGAAATCGAATAACTTGTTCAAGATATGTTTTTCCCGAGTAGGCCACAGGCCCGAAGGGTTTCCAAAACGAAGTTGGACGTCGTATCCAACAAGGAGTGGGCTTGAGTTATATCTGGATTTCTAAAAGGCCCAATAAAATAGACTGTTAGACGGTGTGTTTGTTTTACAAAAGAATCTTTAAGTATATCCTATCCATCCGAATATTCTAGACATAATCCGATTTAGCTGTACCTAAATTAGTAAATTAATCATATAATTTATATTTGACAATGAGATTTTGTTGTAGTACTGAAGTTTGAGGTCCCAAAACTTCCACTTATATTTTGACAGTAATTTATTTTCTACGATTAAAATTATAGAATTTACTTATCAATTTTTGATATTTTGATATTGAGTAATATAGTTGATTGTTTCCCTTGGTTAAAAGCTTTACAATCACAATTCACAAGAAGACAAGGAAATTAACACATGCCACGCCACATGATTTGTTGGATTTGACCACATTAAATTGAGCAACTAAATTGGATTTATACTATAATTTTGTCCGTCAATTTAAATGATATGCTTGCTTTACATTAATCATTAGGCCAATTAGATTTTTTTATTTTTTTTATATTTTAAATATTTACGCTTAACTTGACTAATTTTGAAAATAGACGATATTTTTTCTATTTAAATGCTGAAATTACAGCAACTTGTAAATGCTTAGAATGTACATTCGGCAACGAGCTCGACCACATCCACATGGACCAAAGTGCTATTTGAGGAATTCGAACCATTATCCTCCCACGAAAACTTTGCCACTGCCCACTTAAAGGGGCTAGGCCAATTAGATTTTGCATTAAAGGAAAGAGGTTGGTATTCTTCTTCTTCTGTTTTTTTTTTCTTAATTAGTTGTGGTGTTATGTTTTCCAACACTAACGAACTAGTATCATTATTTTCAAAATCAAATTGGATCGATTTAACCATAAATGGTTAGTTCGATTCAATTAATTTTAAATAATTAAATTTTCAATTCAATTGATAACAAATTAATTTTTAATTTTTGTACTATATTATATTTATGAAATTAATTAAATTTGTACTTTGTAAGAAATTTTGTTTAATTGGTATTTATCTTTAAAATATATAACATAATAATTAATTTATTATATTATTAATTTATATAATATAATAAAAATATATAATTAAATTTTATTTGACATAGATCAACCAAAAATACACAAGAATATTAATTTGATTACCAATTAGATTATAGTAATACTATTTTCATTGAAACCAAGTCCCAAAAAACCTGGCGAGATCTTTTTTAAAGTCGTGAACAGGGAAAATAAAGACGATGGTATTTCAAGCAGAACCGCTAAACCATCTCCACTTATCTACAACGAAACTTCACTTCTACCAATCCTAATAATGAATCCAAAACTCTCCTCTCCTCTTATTTCAGTTTATTTTCGTTTCAAATTGACTCCCAATTTATGCGTCCACGATCTCATCAGACTCAGCGGAGGCCAAACTGAATTCCGGTTGAGCTGTTTTCACTTCACTGTAAGAACCATCCAAAGCATTTGGTTGCCCCAACGCCCTCAATGCCAAGTGCGCGGCTTTCTGCCCTGAAATCATCATCGCCCCAAACGTCGGCCCCTGCATAAATAAATTTCCATGTTTAATTAAAGATTTTGGGATTTGATATGAACGTGTGGAGAATTCTTAATTAAAATGAGATTAATCAATTACCATTCTTGGCGATCCGTCTATTTCAGCGACTTCCATGCCTGTTACGATCATTCCAGCCACAATCTCCCTGGTGAGCCTAACAATAGCATCCTCGGCGGCGTTCATGTCAAGGGCCTTCATTCCAGGAACGCTGTCAATCATTCCGATGCTCTTCAGACGCTTCACGCCAGTGGCGCCGAAAGGTCCGTCGTGGCCGCAGGAGCTCACCACCACTTTCGCCTCCATCACATTGGGGTCCATGCACGACTGTGTATCATGGTTCATAGAAACCAAAGCCCAGTTCGTCACCACGCCACCCACTCTTCCTCCCTTCACGATTCAAATCCTCTGCCGCCACCGCGTTGAACAGCTTCACATTAGGCCGCGCCAGTAGCTTGCTCATGATGGTGGAGGTGAACAGGGCGGCGTGCTTGATGACAACGTAGTCGTCTTGCTCGTCGTACTCGATTTCAAGCTCGTCCAGGAATTTGTGGGCGGGTTTGCGGACGACCATGGCGGAGAAGAGCTGGCCGCCGAGCCACGCTCCTCCGCCGGGGCTGACGGACTGCTCGATGATGGCGACGTTGATGTTGGGGTTCTTGCTGAGCTCGTAGGCGCAGGAGAGGCCTGCGGAGCCGGCGCCGACTATTACAACGTCGGTGTCGGCGTGGGTGATCATATCCATCATGTATCGTCTGGTCATTTCACGGGAGACGATGGATTCTTTAATGGGCTGGAACTTGAAGTTTTCTAGGTTGTAGGGAGGGGAGGACATGGTGATGGAGAGGTTTTGTGGGGTAGATTTGCTGGGTTGGGCGGCGCATGTGGAGATGGGGGAGCCATGGAAGGAGGACTTGTTGTCGAAGAATCCGGTTTTGGAGAGAGAGGATGTGAGGGTTGTGGCCATGGCTGCCATTAATGAAATGGTGATAATGACTTGTGATAGGGTGTTGATTAGAGATAGGGGAAGAGAGTGTTGAGTGGGGATGACAGTTATAGAACAGTATATATACAGAAAGAAAGAAGGAAAAGGGAAGGAGGGGTTGAAAATATCTTCGGGAAAAGATCTTAGAAAGTGGGGAGGAAGATAGAATTTGAACGATTCAGAATGGTTCTGGTTCAGTAGTTGAGATTGATATGGAATGAGAGTCACTGATGCAGGCCTTGTGCGTGCTGCCGAAACGATAGAGGCCAAACGTATGACGTGGCAATAATAATTGCCATGTCATATCAATGTTCAAATAAATTTAGCTGCTGTTTATTTATTTATTTATTTATTTTCAATTTGAAATGCTGTATGATAAATCTTTTGCTTTCTAAAATAATTTCTCTCTAAATAATCCTCTTAGTCAAAATAATTATTGATTATTGTTAGCTTTCAATCGTTATTTTAAAAGTTTTATTGCACAGATAAGGTCTTATTGTAAAAAGGTTAATATAATTCATAATGCCCAAATAAATAATGTGATTTCTATTTAGAATTTCGTGCTCTCATTCTTTTTTGTGAAGTTGCAAAATAAAGGCTAGGATTAACTTTTCTAAAATAGAAATTTTTAATTCTATTAGATCCTCTCTTATTTGAAGCAATATATGAATTAAGAAAATTACACCAAATCCATCCAAGAATTTCACAATATATCTCACCATGCAATTGTCATTTTTTGTTAAAAGAAGTTACAAAAGGAGGGTTGGTGAAGATTTCACTATCCAGTTTTTTTAGTTAAAAGTTCAAGAACAAAAAATTGTCTTTTTTGTTTAAAAGTTAAATAGAAAAACACGTGCAACAAAAAATATTTTGACAGCTGTGGGATTTGAACCCACGCCCTTTCGGACCAGAGCCTAAATCTGGCGCCTTAGACCACTCGGCCAAACTGTCAGATGTTACTTCCATTCTTTTAAAATGTAAAAAAAGTAAAAACCCTTTTGTTCAACCTGTAGTTTTACCATGTGATTTTCTGCTACAGCCTACAGGCCTGAGATCACCATGTGAGAGGATATGAGAATTTAAATGGAACTTTGGCCCCCTTTTTTACCTCAATCATGAAATATTCACATTCCAGTACACAAGGGATTACGTAAATCATATATATACAACTATATTACTCCTGCATATATTTGAATTGGTAAATTTAAAACTTTTCAAATCATTAAATTTATTAAATTTATTTGAATGATCTCATGATATAATATATTTTAAATCTTTCAACTCTTATTTTAAAATATTTTTTAAGCTATTGTCATGAATTTCAAAAATTTATAAAAATCATTTAAATTTTTTCTTTCAAATCAACCTTTCAAATTGAAATCTTCTAATCCAAATACAACTTTAATATTTTTATGCTTCATCTGTATAAATTCTGTTCAAGTAATTTGAAAATTTTGCACATTTATGATGCCATCTCAACTTCCTATGACACAATTGCACCATAATTTTCGGGTCTTTCTACTTTTCATTTTACCCCTACCCTCACCCACCAGCTCTTCTTCCAACTTCCAAGCAGAGTTTCCTTGCTTTTGTGGCAAAATCACCTGTGTACAACACAGTAATTCTATGTCTGCATATTTTTTTATTTTTAGAGAATTGCTATTTTTGATAGAAAGTTAGAGAATTATTAAACAAGTAAAAGTCAAGGATGTTCGAAAAATAGAAAAGCAGAAATAAGTTGAAAATAAATGCTTTGCTAATTAATCTAAATAGTAATTGAAATTATTTTAGTGTGAAAAAGTCAGAATTGCCCTTGCACTCTAAAAAGTGATTTATTTTAAGATGGCTTAGGCTAATTTGGTAACAATAGGTGCTTAAGCTAGAAAAAAATTTAGTTAGTGATGCTTAATAATGATAATGGATCGAGTATTTAAAATTGTAAACTTGTGAGATGGGTGAGTTATGATTTTTTTTTTTTTCAAATCTATTTTATTTAATTTTTTAAAAATATTTTGAAAAAGAAAGGGGAAGGAAAAGTCAGGCATGTTGGGATTTAGGCCGAAGTGATTAAAGTTAAAATAAAAATTATGACTCGTTCTCAAGAGGTTCTTCATCTTGAACGTAATTCAGCTTGTTAAATTGAAGGAAAATAGTATGCTTAGTTAACGAATAAATTATTTTGCAATAACAGGGAATAGCAAGAAAATGGATTAAGAAAATCAAGAATTCAGAATAAAATAATAGAACAAGCTTTGATTGAAGAAGACTCATCACTTTCAATAAGACATTGAGTCTATAATTCCTTGACTACGGCATTGGTGAAGACTAGAAGAAATTCACATGTACTTGAAAATTTCAAATGAAAGACATGGAATAGTCTAGTAAGTAGAAAACACTAATGGAAAAATTTTGACTTCAAATTGAATCCAAGTCATTAAAAATTTTAGTGGAACGTATCTCAGATTTTAGCGAACTCGCCCCTTTGCTATTAATGATGGTAATGCGGTGGGTTCAAAGCTAAATTCGTAATAAATCATTTGATTCAGGTGAGTATAAACTCAATTAAATAGGTATTGAAATGAATAACGGATGTTGTTTTTTAAACTCGGCTAATTCAAGGAGAGCAGCAAAATCTTATTGGAAAACCCTTGTTATCTATTTTCATTTTCATTTCCACCACGAGCTCCCTCTCCACTAAAAATCGAACGGCTTGCTTGTCTTCACTCCAACATATCGCCTGACCATGGCCTCCCACCAACCATCGGAGTCGGACCACTGCCGGCGATTTTCTCGTGCGTGACTTACGATCTTTGTCTGTTCTGTTTAATTATCGCCTTGATGACTTATCGTCGCACACCGCCCACCATTGTTTATTGCACTCTTCTGACCAACTCAAGTCTTTTTCTCTCTCCATTTTATATATTTGCGGTCTCAAATCACTATTCATCCACACCACCCAACGATAAAATAATATACAAATCATGTGAGTTTAATATAAGACCAATGCACAAGTCCACGAATTCAAGATTATATTTATTGGACTTTGAATTCGGGTTAAATTTATCGAAATTTGCATTTAGGATGAGATAAAATAGACCTTAGGTCTAATCTTCTCACTCGTCCCAAAATCAGTCGAGTTGCCATCTCTAGTTACCATCTTTATCTATGCTTTTAGGTTTTCAGGAGGACTTATTTTTTGGTGAAAAGTTGTAATAGTAAATATGTATTATTAACTTGAATTATAAGTTCAACGTTTGAAAACATGCTCTAAATTACATAAATTTAATGGGGGAGCGTCCAAGCAGGTAAGTCAAATGATAACTACAAGCCTAACTTCATAATTTAAGGTAATAGACCATATTTTAGCACGATCGTTTACTGCAAAGGTGACACTTGAACTAATGATAGAGATCTATTGTGTCTACCTCCACCAAATCCAGTTGTCAAATCCAAGAACTTCCGAGTTTCTACTATTACAAGACCAATCAAATGCATTCTCGTTCTTTTATGCAACATGTTGGCCCCTCATCCATTTTTATCCTGCCACTAATACTGAAATAAACTTTTGGGGCAGCCTGTAATTTCTAGTCAAAACTCATCTGGCAGTCTTTTTCTTCATTTGTCGGCCTAACTTTGTGGTAGTATTACCAATCCTTCCATTGCCCTTTTTTCAAGTCACTGCAGCAATGAATTTAAAATTATGAATTCTTAATTCCCAGTTGTTATTATTTGACATTTGAAACGTTTGTGAAAGAACAGAGAACACAAGAGTATCTTTTATTGCTTATCATTGTGTTCAAAGATACATCAGAACAGCCTAAATTCTGAAGCTGTGAAAGTACTTCTGTCAGTAAATGGAGAGAAGGGCTTATCACTTCGCCGCTCTTCTCTTCATTACAATTGTAGTATTGGCTTTATTTAGTCCACTGAACCAGGCGGCGGAAACAAAAGACTCATTTGATGATAATTTCAGCAAAAGTTGCCCTGAGACTAATTTCAAGACTTCTGAAGATGGGCAGATCTGGTATCTCTCCCTGGATAAACAATCAGGTAGCCATACATATATCATTAGAATTCATCAGACGTGACATTGAAAATTTGAAACATTGAATTGCCTTATCATCTGATCTTCGTTGTGACTGGGAAAAAATTCTGTATACCCTACGTTTCTAGGTTGTGGATTCATGACAAAACAGAGATACAGATTCGGGTGGTTTAGCATGAAACTGAAACTTGTGGGGGGTGATTCAGCCGGAGTGGTGACTGCTTATTATGTAAGATTTTTTTTTTAATTTTTTATGATTTTGCTATGCAATCAACTGTATATTTAATTATACAAATTGTATATGTTGCAGATGTGTTCGGAAAATGCGGCAGGGCCGGAGAGAGATGAGCTAGATATTGAGTTCTTGGGGAATAGAACAGGGCAGCCTTACCTTATACAGACCAATGTGTACAAGAATGGAACTGGTGGCCGCGAGATGAGACGCATTCTATGGTTCGACCCCACTGAGGACTTCCACACTTATTCCATTCTTTGGAACAACCACCAGATAGTGTAAGTTTTTTCTGTCTTGCAATGCCATGTGTATGGTGATTGGTACCTAATACAATGTAATAAAATCTTTTGCCAAAGTTGTTCTTTAAATTTGACACTGAAGTAAGTTTTACAAACAGGTTCTTTGTAGATAGAGTTCCAATTAGAGTTTACAAGAACGCCAACTACACAAACAATTTCTTCCCCAATGAGAAGCCAATGTACTTATTTTCAAGCATCTGGAATGCCGATGACTGGGCAACGAGAGGAGGCCTGGAGAAGACGGACTGGGAAAAAGCACCATTTGTGTCCTCTTACAAAGACTTCAACGTCGACGGGTGCCAATGGGAGGACCCCTTCCCGGCCTGTGTGTCAACCACCACTGAGAATTGGTGGGATCAGTACAATGCATGGCACCTTTCAGATGATGAGAAGATGGATTACGCCTGGGTGCAGAGGAACTTAGTTATATATGACTATTGCAGGGACACTCAGAGGTACACCACATTGCCTGAAGAGTGCTGGCTAAGCCCATGGGATTAAGTCATTGCATTAAGAGATCCATTACTTAGTTTTGGATAGTCATTGCTTTGTTTGTATTGATGCATTCATTGAATTAGTCATTGAAATTTTATATATATTTGATCTAATTAAAAATTCTTGGTTTATGATTTAGATAACAAATTCAATTCATTGTATTATAATTGTGTTACTCCAATCAACTTGGTGATATGTAAATGATTCTATTCATAAATATCGACCAAAGTTTGATTTTAAAGTAATTAGTTAGATCCCCGAAAAAACAATGGATTGATTCATTGAGCTACATTGTCAACGCTGATAGACCAATGAAGTAATAAGAAGTTCAATTGGACTTACTTATTTCACTTTCGAACTAGTATTTGACTTTAAACAAGGAAATATTTAAACAAATATTTTATATATGTATATTAATAATATCGATTATATATTTGAAAAAAAAATTATATATATGGTGTGTATATATTATATAAAATACAAAATAAAGTACTATATTTAAATAGAAGATTTAAACTGCCAAAATTAGCTTGAAGGGTCCAATAAGGTCCCATGAATCACATTAATTAAAGTGTAGATATATGTCTTCTAGAAAAATACTAAAATTCCTCATAATTGACCTTAACATTTTATTTGGAGTGCCACTTGTATCGTCCTCATCATAGTTAGGATACTGTGTGTAATTAAATAAAAATGTAAATATTATAGCAGTAAAATCTTAAAAAAAAAAGGATAATAAAATAAAACAAAAAATTTTAAAAAAAGAAGAAAAGGTTTCTCAAGCAAACAGGCTAGAGAAGGGTATATTAGTCAATTGAACCTATTCCTTCACATTGCTCCCATCCTCAATGGAAAATCGGTCACAGGTAGTAATATAAATAATTTCTCTTCCGGGCTCTGATTTTCCTTTACGCTGTTAATCGAAAAAAATTCCCAGTGCACAATGGTCTGTGAAAAGTGTAAGCTTATTCTCCGCCTCCTCTACTTTATTTTCAATCTTGTTCCATGTATAATTATGAATTCGTTAGGGTTTTGCCAGATTGGGGATTTATACGTATATGTAAATCATGTGTATGTACAGGTGAGAAGAAGCTTGGTAAGGTGATAGTGCCGGACAAGTGGAAAGAAGGGGCCCATAACACCACCGAAGGTGGTGGCCGTAAGATCAACGAGAACAAACTCCTCTCCAAGAAACACAGGTTCTGTTTTTTACCCTCTTTCTCTACATACTTTTTCTCTTCACTAAATAAATATGCTTGCCCTCATATGCGATCATGCACATAAACCGAAATTACCTGCTTGTTCACCCCCCCCGCCCCCCACGGAGCTATTGGTTTTGTGTTGTTTTAAAATTTTGGCCAATTTTGTTTGTTATTGAAACAATCTAAAGGTATCTTGTGAAATAATGTGTGTACCTTGAAGAAGAAATGGAGTTGTATTAGGTACGGTTAGTTTAATTATTAAGTAGCAGAATTATTTTATGTTTTTGGCACTGTTTCCATTGCTTGAATACTGCTGTGCCTTATGAGAATTCATGTGTTGTAATATTTTATTTATGATTTGTCTTCCTTTTTTCTGCACAAACCATCTTCTGATGGATATCTATTGTAGTACAAAAAATACGGTGATTGGGCATCCCCTGGTTAGAGTGAAAAGCTGTCTCAGATATTGTACAACAATTGTAGTTTATTTTCTATCAGCAGGATTTCTCAATTTTATTTTGGGGTGGAAGGTAGCGGTTGGTCATGTAAAAGAGCTTTGCTTTGCTTGAGATAAAGAACATGTTTTTCATGGTGGACTTTGTTGGAGTTTCATTTGGATATTGCATTGGTAATCATTTTCAGAAGTACTTGCATTAGTAATTACAACATAAGATTCCTATTGCCAGCAGAATAGTTTCCTGACTGACCACTTGTTTACATTCCATCTGTGTTTTGATGTTTGATTCTCATGTAGTTTCTCTTAGTTGAGTTTGTTATCTGAAAAAAAATAGTTCTTTATTTACAAATTTTGATTGTTGCTATGCCTCTTAAAAGTGACTAATTTAATGCAGTACCTTTTTCTCCATCTCTTGAGTTAATAGGAAATTGGTTGCTTTGCAGATGGACGCCTTATGGACAAGCCAAGTGTATTATCTGCAAGCAGCAAGTACATCAGGATGCCAAATATTGTCATACATGCGCATACAGTAAAGGTAGTCTTTTCCATGTGTTTTTTGATGCATTAATCCGATGAAAGCATTGCCTGCAGAGAGTTCTGAGATATTATTTTGTAATGCAGGAGTATGTGCAATGTGTGGTAAGCAAGTAATTGACACCAAGTTCTACAAGCAAAGCAATGTATGATGCGTTCAATTTCCTTGCCAATGTTAGAAGAAGCCCCCAATTGCTGCAATCTTCAATCTGTATCTTGAACTTCTTGTAATGAGAATGAGCAATTATAATCATGTTCTGCACGTTGCTAATCTTTGGATACTTTCGTGTCCACTGGAATTCACATTTATATGATCTTTGCAAAATATTAAGCTGTATTTTATACAGGTATAACTCATTTGACATTGTTGCTTCTATCTTGCATTGATGTTGTTCAATTTGCACTTGATTAGAGTTTATTCATGCGACTTCAGTTTGTAGAAATGTAAAACTCTAGGTATTGATGATTTTTCCCTTGTAGCCGAAATACCAGTTCATGTTGCCTCTGGTTTAATTTCAGAGTGCTTCATGCATGAAAAATAGGAGGCTGGAGGCGACAATTTTCCTTATTGCAATGGGATAATGACTTAAATTTAGTTATTCTTGGTCAATATACTAAAGATAATGCAGGATAACTTCTTAGTGTGTATAATCTGGGTGCTGTTAGGTCTCCTCTCCACTTGGGACAGGGGACTTGCTTCAAGAAACTCAATTCGTGTTACTCCTAGCACACGTATTTGACTTGCTGACATTTCTTGGCACTTAGAATTCATGTTTTTCTATTTAGGATAATGGCTTGGATGCAACGGCTGGCTTGGCAATGGCTCAACAGAAGGGTATCTGCCTTTTCTTTTCTTCCCCCCAAAACTCTCCCTGGTTTTTGTGTCTGTTTCTTCTGAGTGCAGTCTCACGTATCTTTTAGCAGAGATGGTTAAAAGGAATGGTGGAGGGTCAATCCAGGTTATTGGATTATATCACCACTTCCTATAGTTCTGGTTTTTCAATGGCTATTGTTTCATAAAAATTAGCGAGCATAAGACAAATTGTACCAGCAAACGAAAAATCCAGGGCAGGGAGAATTCTGGCATAACTGTGAGTTATATCAATGAAATACTAATTGAAATGACCAAGTGACGCCGAAGGCCAAAATTCTTGAAATTATGTCAATGACATGGCAGAACATCCAGCAACCCTTAGAATATAGAACTGAAACACTTATTATTCTAGCAAAGCATCTTATGGCAGAAAATTCAGCAACCTTCAAGAAAGCAGAATTAAAATACTTATTGCTCTTCTATTTACCCTAAACAACTTGTTGAATATCGAGACATAGAGTATTGCTTAATTGCATCGGCAGTTCTCTAGGAACTCTTGCAGCTAATAAAGCTCATCCTCTGATGCCAATAGATGCAAGTACTTTCAATGATACAAAGCTGATATTAAACAGAACAAACATGCCGAAAAATGATGAGGGTTGGGGTAGTGCATTTTTAATGAGAAGAAGTTGATTTACCTCTCACCAACCAAGGTTATACATTCTAATTATAAGTGCTGCTTCATCGATGGAGAACCGAACCTGAGTTTCTTCTCGATTTACTTCTTCAAGTTAGCATATGGTGTCAGGAATAGAATATGCAGAAGTAATTTAAATCAAGTACAATTACTGGTAATTGGTGAATGAAAATTTAGTCTCATCTACCATCAAACCAGCAGATTAAAAAGTTGTATACTATTATATAGCATCAGTTTTTCTTTCAATTTGAATTCTTGCTGTCTTAAGGAGCTGCAATGTGTCACTCGAGATTGGCAATCGAATCCAATGCATCAACCAAAACTAAATAAAGGTAAGATTTTGGGAAGTTGATAATGAACTTCAAGAAACAGCTTACAATTAGATAGTGAAAATGTACGGTGCAGAGGGGAAAACAGCGAAAACAAGTTGCAGTAGACACTGCAAGTTAAGGGGGTTAAATACCTCAAGAACCTGTGAAACAATCATCAACAGAAGAGTTTTGATCAGCACACAGAGAATACAAGTCCATCCACAGAAACACGACTGTTTGAATGATAACTGTAGATGAATACCTTTTTATGATTATTTTTCTCATTGTAGCTTTTCTCATGGAGAGAAACAAAAATAAACAAAAATAGAAGAAAAAAAATCAGAGCAGCTAGTCGAACTAATGGCTTTCTCTGATAACTGATAAAATAGGGGAAACCTGACAATACTAACTTCCCCCAAAGTATTAAGTAAAATGAAAAGGATGCAACTGTTCAGTTCCCTTTATCTGCAGTTCAAGTTCCTCGCTCAACTCTTCCTTCATCTTCCTGCCGAAGAATGAAACTCCACTCGTATAAATAACGTCCACACTGTGCTGACTATTGAGGTGATCATGGAGAAAAAGGAGAAATACATGTATATATAAGACAAAGAAAGAAATATATTAGGACAACAATCTGCTGAACGCACAGGTAGCATAAAAATGACAGGATAATTATGAATGATAAGTTGCACATGTTAATCTGCTTGTTACTCTTCTTCTTGTTTGTCATTCCCCCAGTGCATTCAAGTTCCAAGGTCTTTAGCTTATTCTGTAAACTGGAGTTTTTCTTACCATATCAACTGCTTGGAATGAGAGAACTAGACCAAATCAACAGAAGTGAGTGGAGCTGTGAGGGAAGGGCCAATATTCACACTTCATTACAAAGCATATGCAGATCTCAAGGTAATTAAAAAGCAAATTATCTAGTCTAAGTAATTCCAATTGGACCAAAAAGCAAATTTTATTCTAAAAACTGATCAGTTTAATGTGATGTATAGATGAATGAAATGACATAATTACTACCAACCAGGAATGCATACTTCCATGGCTTAAAACGGAACTTGCACCAGTTGAATTTTTTGGGATTCGGATGAGTTGACGAAAACTGAAAATATCAAAATTTAGAGCATACATTCCAATCTTTCAAATAGCAATTCTCATACCGTATGAATTTGAAATCTCAAAACACAAATACTATATTGATGTTAGGAATAATCACCAGACCTACAAAGAGTGAGATGTAACATTTTGACAGTACAACTGCTAAGACTTTAAAATTCACCACAAATTGGCATATGAACACTCTTAGTTTTAATATAACTGAGAATGTGATACTCCCATCCTACTTCTAGCCAAACAAAAAGGTCCTTATACCATAGTAAATCACCGTGTGAATGCTATGGAACAAGCAGCTTCAATTTATATTGGGAGAAGAGAAGCCAATGATTTTGAGAATTGGTTTTGCAACTCATGTTGGATTAAGAACAAATAAGATTTAGAGGACTTTGATAGTCAGCATTGCATGATTTTTATATTTTTCAAGTGTATCCCTCAACAGCCATTCTTCTTAATAAATCTATTGATAATCAAACCATGCCGCTGTTAAGTAACATACAACATCTCCAGTTACCTGCTCATAGCTTGTTCACTGGCTAGATACTGAAACCTGAGAGTACCAAAAGAAGACCTATGATGATAGCATGAGCATCCTAGCAAAACGGAAAAAGAAACGCTCTAACTATGTTATTATAGAATGAAATAAATTTATGTTTTCAACTATGTGGTAATCTGGAGAGAGACAGAGAGAGAACAGTAATGGCATTTGAAATGATTGCGCAAAAAAAAAAAAAAATTATATGGCAAAAGTAATAGAAGATGACATGATGCTGAAAGCAAAAATTGGCATAAAGCAATATTATGAAATATAAAGGGGGCAAAAAGTGACATACAACTCCATAATTGCCATATGAATAGCCATCTAATGATCAGATACATTGAATTAAAAGCAAATCAATTCAACTCGGAACATGACATGATATTGATGGGAAAAAATTGACCAAAACCAATAAAATGTTGTCATTCGATCTTTGAAGCTGAACTGGCATGCGTGTTGGGTTGTCATTTATTTATCTTTATTTTATTATTTTTTTTTTAGGGGTGGGGGTTTGAGAGAAAGAGAGAGACGATTTCTTATCTTGGAATATCTGAGAGAATAACAATAGAAAGTTTGAACTATATACTTCTAGAATTTTAATCCACTTCTCCACTCTTATCCAGAAAAATCCATCCATGAAATACAGCCAACCCACTATATCATGGAATACAATGACAAACTAAATTTCCTTGGACCAGTAATTTCTCAGCAAGAATGTACTGAACTAGAATAGTGCAGGCTCAGTGTGATTGGAAACCCCCTTTTTTTCCCTGTAAATAGGAACTGTTTCAGTAACTATTTTGCTATTCATCCAGCAAAGGCGGCTTTCGCGCAAAGATGAAGCAAAGTACACAAGAGATGCCAATATACGAGCAAACTATAAGCCACTAAAACCCTTCGAATTTGATCTACATAATACATGTGTAAACATCCATTAAACCTCTTCCAGATGTTTAATTGCATAATCATGCTGCTCCCTTATGGCCTCATCTTTGAAAATCTTAAAAAAGATTAAAAATTGGTCGGTAATGAAAATTTATTACATCGAGTCCCAAGACAATATAGAAGGAATACTAATATACCAACGAAAGATTTAAATCTTGAAGTACTATATCCATGAACTCAATTTGAAATCCAACCAAAAAATATACACCAATTATTTACCCTTTGACAAGTGCATCTTCTAATCTACATGAACGGAACCCCTATATTTTATCTTAAAATATAAGTGATATCACTTCACTAACACGTGCTTAGACTAAAGAAAGAATAACATTAAACAAAACTTAAATAGCCATAGACATCTATATATCCAAAATTTGCTTAATACGTTTACAGTTAACTTCAATTGAGTCCACTAAGATTTAAAAAAAAAAAAAAAAAAGACAGTGAACAATTACCTCATAAGCATTCGCAATTTTCACAAACAACTTCCTCGATTCCGGATTAAATGAGAAGGAACAAAATTGAATCTAAAAGACAACTTTTAGTATGTTTTCTTGATCTCGGGGGCGTTGGCATTTTGAGACCCTTGAAAATTACATTTACAAAATAAAACAAGGAGAAAAAGAAGAAAAGAAGTGAGGTGAGAAGTGAAATGGCGGGAAAAGGTGGCAGGGGAACCTTATAGGGGGACGGTGGAGCAGGGTTTACCTGCCCTAGGAGATTGTTTCAGTCGTCCTCTTCACAGTAGATCGAATTAACAGTTGGATGAGAAGGGAGACCACGAGAATTAATGTGGGCACTCACCAGCTGATTGTTGCCGCTTTCGCCGATCACGCCATCGTCAGTATTTTCCTCGGAGGATCACCAGCTAACTGGGAATTTAGGATTCATCTTTCTGTCGGCGAAGAAAGAGGGGGAACAGAAGATGAAATTACTGTTGTGACCTACACATTTACTAATGATTGTCTGGATTTATGTTTTCATTTATCTGAAATTCTTTATCCCATGATTTAAAGGTAAAAGTGTTTGTAGCTTCAATTCAAATTAAATCTTTCTTTCTAATGATCTTAACATATGAAAAAAAAAGGTCTCCCCATATCCATTTATTTTTTGTTTACCTACTCTTGAGCAGAAATTTTTCTACATATTTAAATAAATATTATAAATCATGCTCCTATGTATTAAGTATCAAAATTTTATCCCTCATATTTCAACAATTATATTCATTTAAATGGAATATTTCATAAATATTGGGCCAGCACATTCTCAAGTACAAATATAACAAAAAAAAAATTATCATTTAAACAGGGAGTCATGATGTTAATTTTTTTTAAAAAAATATACATGTAATAATTGTAATAATTGAGTCTTTTCGTGTGTGCAACAATCCACTTAAATATTGATTTTGGGAAACTTGCTCATGTAATTTTTTATTTTTTCAAATTAAGTTTACATTTAAATTTTTCGTTAATAAAGTTCGGTAGTGTTTAGAACATACCAAAAAAAAAAATAAAAAAATAAAAAAAGAGAGAAAAGGGAGAATTGAAGAAAGAATTTGTTGGGGGGCTGCAACATATGAAGTTGGCTCAGTAACAATTCATTTCAAGTTTGAATTCATTGAATTGGGGTTGAGCTTGAACCTAATTATTTTGCTTAATAGCCACAAACGTTTGATTAATTGTAAGTATATTGATCAATAAAAATTTTGTACTTTATATTTACCTCATTAGTAATAGTATGGCCAAATCACTTGAATTATCCCTCATCTTTATTTTGAGTTTCACCTTAGTCCCTCATGTTTCAAATGTGCCATTTTAGTTACTCATCTCTCAAACTTAGTTCATTGAAGTCCCTAAACTTGTAATACCGTTAGCCATTGACGGAATCTCACTCAAATGGATGGAATATTCCTAAATACACTGTTTTAGTCCTTCATATATACCTCAAAATGTGCTCGTTGCAGTCTAAATTAATATATTTCTTTCATCTATGCATGAAATCTTACTCCCAATGGATGGAATATTCCACTAGTTAAGGACATTTCAAATAAGTCAATAAAAAAATAAAAAAAATACTTCGACCCTATTTATTCATTTAGGAAAGTTTAAAACAAGTCACAATTTTGGAAATTGAGAACTTTACTTTTGGAATGAAATAAGTCAATTTATGAGTCACACTGGTTTAAATTATTTTAACGTGTGTTGTTTTATTACTTATTTTATTTAATTATTGTATAAAAAAAACTTTTTGAACTCCCAATATAAAGGGATATATCTAAGAAAAGCACTTTTAACGTTGCCCAATACTTTTTATTTTTCCAAAGAGACTTACAAATGCATTTTTTTTTATTAAGAAATACGTTTAAATGAACTTTAAAGATTAAAATTATTTATTTGGTCTAAATTTTTCTAAATGAATAAATAGGGTTGAAGTATTTATTTCTTTCTCTACTTACTTGATATGTCCTTGACTAGTGGAATATTTAATTCATTTGAAGTAAGATTTCATCCGTAACTAAAAAAAAATTATTGATTTTGATTGCAATAAATTCTTCTTGAAATATAGGGGACTAAAATAGTGTAATTTACCACATAATAAATTGAAGTGAGAGAAAATGCGGCCCTATAAGACTTCAGCTTTTATAGTTTATCCAAAATACCCATAGTTTGTAGAATATTCCATCCATTTGAGTAATATTACGTTAATGACTAACGGACATTAGAGAGTTAAGTTTGAGAGATGAGGGACTGAAATGACATATTAGAGAGATAAGTTACTGAAATGAGATTGAGGTAGAGATAAAGGATGATTGAAGTAATTTGACCTAATGGTATAGTTAAGACTTGTTCTTTGACCCTTCAACTGCCTTTGTTTTTACAGATTACTTGAAAATATTCCTATTTACTGTTTACCTAAAATGTCAAGATTGTCTCAAATTCACAAATTTTGTGCCCTAGCCCCCGACACCGTCCCCTTAACCCGCCCACCCCAAAAAAATATCAAGATTCAGGCAGGCCTCCCATCTACTCAACGCCCTTGTCTTTTCATCCAGGCCAGCAACAAATCAGAAGTCGAAAGAAACATGGAAAGTCCCGATGACACATTAATCCGTCACTGTGCTTTACTTTGATGGATTTCATGTCTTGCATTTTTTCCAGATTCATCAAAGTGATCTAGAATTGTCCATGCATATATGTTTAATAAAAATGATTATGATGTATTTTTTTATATTCTTTTTATTATTATAATAAAAAAATATATTAAGATGTTAAGTAACAGCGTAAAAATTATCAATAATTATATATATAATTATTGCTGAAAATCAGCAATGTAATTGACATAATTATTTGTGATTATGTTTGTATTGTAACTAATTTGTTTGTATACTCATGTCATTAATTGTAAAAAATAACAATTAGACACAATTTTTCTCACAATTTAATATTGTAAAAAAATAAAATTATTATCATTTAAGAAATATGATTAATGATAATTTTAATATTATTATTATATATTATCATTAATATTATTTTTTTTGCCATTTTGTCCTTTCATGTTGGTCATTTAATGCGTATTCATATCATGTCATAAACACTTAAAATCATTTGAACGAAATGAATTGATATTAGCACTTTTAAAAAATGAAAGTGACGCCTATTTGGCTCTCTATTTTCCATTACATTCATCACATTCTTTCTCCTAATTTATTTCTTTGTTATTTCTTAGTCAATCAAATAAACTTTAGATTTTATATTTCTTTAATTATATTTTTTAATATTCTTTCCTTGTTAAAATTCTCAAACCAAACAAATAAATGAAGAATTTTGCTTTCGGGTAACAATAAAACGTGGTTGTCAAAGACGCAATTCAATGGCCTTTAATTTTCATTAGAAGAAAAACAAAGGTTATGTCTCGTCTCAATATCTTTAATTGTTTTTAATTTTAATTTATTTTTTTAAAATAAAATTAAATATATATTATATTTTTTTCATACACACATTCTTTAATATATTATTGCATAACATATTCTTTTAAAACACAAAAAAATAAAACCAAACAAACCAAAAAATGTCGAACAAGTGGATTTTTGTTTTCTCATTACTTCTCCGTCAATTCATTCAGAGCCCTAAGGGTCAGAGTCAGTCTACACCGCCCTAGCGCACTACACCGACGTATGGTAGTGACTGCTGAACAAAGAAAAAGATAGTTAGGAAGATGATGGAAGGGGAGGGTAATTGGGGAAACAAAAATAATGGAATGATAGGATTGACGGTAGAACAAACGGGGAAGGCTGTCAGTGCGGGGTGGTGTTAAGAGTGCTTAACACTACATTATGTTGCTCAACAATCAATCAACAAAATTATTTTCAATAATAAATGTAATTTAATATTATTTTATGATTTGATTTGATGAGCTAAAAATGATATAAAAGAATTTCAATTTATTCAAGCTTGAAATTAAATTTATTTAATAATTAAATTAAATTTAAATATAATCCAAAATTTGTCAGACTTAAAAAATGATTGGATGGGCCAAAAAATAAATTGGTGTGCCAACAAAAGAAAGGGGCAACAAGGTAGGTATGATGAGAAAGGTAATTAGGCATAGAAATCGGAAAGTGATGTTTTACTTGCAATCTTAGTTTTAATGAATTTAAATATTATACTCAATAAATAATACATATTTCATCAAGTATTCAATTAATAACATATTGTCATATATCATAAAGATGAATCAAGCTGTATTAGAACTTTGAATTCAATACTATACCATGGTTATAATTTTAAATAATTTAATTTATTTATGGTTATAATTTTAAATAATTTAATTATTTTTTTTAAAAAAGATTTCTTGAAGTGACATTAAGAGATGTTCAAGTGATGACGACAGGGATGACATAAAACAAAGTCGGGGGGAAGCCCAAAACCCACCAAATCCACATGATTATGAAGGTGGAAGAAATTGGGGCGCCACGTGTCAGAGAGTTAATGTGAAGTTAATCAATTGGAAAGACCGAATCCCAGGACTCCCCCCAATGATTGACAGCCCAATCAATGGGAGCCGTAAAACTGAAAAGATATGAAATGAAATCGGAAAGCCCATTTGAATTTCCAATCCAATCCACAGCAGGCCCCAACTCTTTGTTTTTTCACTTTATTTAGTCTGATTCATGTACCTACATTTATGTTGAGAGACACACTTGATTGAGACCTCGACAGGACCCCCCCCCCCCCCCCACGATAATTAGGTGAATAATTCATGTCCATTTTACTAATAATTACACTCGTGTAGACTCATAAAGTCGTTTTCATGTCATGTTTTGTACTTTAAAATTTTTAAATAATTGAAATAGCGGAATTAAACTAAGAATTGTGAAATAATTACAATTGTTGAATCTTGAGTTTTAATTGTGAAAGGATTAATCGCGCATAATGTGATTTAGATAACGACTTTAATGTACATTAGTGTATGAGATATTTTTATGATATTTTTGCGACGAGAGGATGTGATGGTAATAGCTGCACTATTACAACCGACTTTTGATTTAATTTGGTGAAGAATTTTGCTCTATATGATTCAAAAGAACAGTGTGACGAAAGATTTTGATTTTAGAAGAATATTTTTTTTTTTTTTGAAAAACTAATATTGTGAGGATTAATTCAACAAATATTAATACAATCTTTAGATTTTACTTTAAAAAAGTACAATAAAAAAGTATGAAATATTGACTTTGACATAAATCTTGAAAATATTGACTTTGACATAAATATTGAAAATAGCTTTTGCCATTCAAAGTGATATTAAGACTATCAAAATGCCAAAAAATCTCTCTTAATTGGCAACCCCATATCCAAGTTCCAAGCGTATCATATCATCTTCGAATTTCTCGACGAGATAAATTTGTTGATAAAAACTTTATATTTATAATTTAATTATTCATAAATTCAAATTATTTAAAAAAAATTAAGAATCATTCAATATTCTTCTTTAAAAAAAATCATCTTCAAGATTTCAATTATGTGGGTGTAGGTACATTATATGCACGCAAAATGTACACGGAAAATTGTACGTACGTCGGCCGATTAGATTAGTGGCCCATTAAAACTAAAAGTGCTACCTGTGTGGAAATACCTCACATGCTTACAATATCTACTATGGGCCCTATAGTTTAAGATAATGTTCCAGATTTCTTCATCCTTTCGAGAGTGACAGAAGATAAAAACAAAGTTTGGACTATAAATTAATGTGGCCCGATTTTTATTTGTAAGAACTTCCAAGTTAAGATTTCAAATCAATTACATTTTTCATATCATTGAATTGCCCCACAACCCATGATTAGTTGATTACTCTTGTCTGTTTTTTTTTTTTTTCCTTTTATATATTCTTTAATTTGTACTGTCCACATTTCCTCCTTCTCCTACACAAGTAATTTTTCATTAAGATAAAATTTTCGAAACACATAAGGTCTAAGTAGGCTTTTGTATGTTTTTATACGAAATTAAAAACCTTGTTTTTATACTCTAAGCAACTTAAATACATAATGGCTAAAAAAGACGAGCCTGTTGGTAAATTTCTTGTATATATTGATAAATTTTTTGGATTTATAATCTCATTGGTTATTAATTAAAATTATTTAAAGAAAACTGATGAATAAGTCAGTAACCTTCTTTAAATAGAGTTTTTAAAAAATGCTCAACGGTTGAAAAGGAACTAAGAAAGAGGCCATCTACCCCAGCAAAAGCATTGATTTTTCAAATAGAAAAAGGGCTATTTTATGTTCAAACTTGAACCCCGTTCATCCGTTTTCCCATACTGAGTTCTCTCAGGTGCCAACTCTTTTTTTTCCGTAATAATCTAAAAAAAAAGGGTTCATGACCATCAATCGGTCGCCTATGTATAAGATTTTAAATTTGTAAATGAATTTGAACCGTGTGTTAATTCTTTTATTTTCAAACTCGTGCTTCTCCAAACTGACCTTATTTTAATTTTTGGTTCATGTATATTACTCCTATACTAAATTTGGATTTTGAATTTTAGTTTAAAAAAATTAAAAATTAACACACATATGGAATAAGAAAAACATTTTTTTTTTAACATATTCTTACTAGCAAAAAGTAGAGGTAGGTTAGATTATTACCATGTAATTGTTCACTCTTTCTTAAATAATACAAGTTGCAGAAAAAATATCTATAGCTATAGAATATTGAAACCAACAATTTTTTTCTTTTTAAAAAAACAACAAATTAGAATAGCCAACACATGGTCTCACGTAACAAAGAGGGGAGAACGTATAAATTCTCGTGTCTTCACCATGTTTCCACATCAAATAATTTTTTTTTTAACTTGTTTGCATGTGGTATTTCCAAATCCAGATATTTTCTTTAGCTATGTTGATTTTTATTTAGTGCAAACGAAAATAGTATTTAGATTTTTAATTCAAATATTATTTAATTTTTTTATTTAATCCGTTATTCACATAAGATGCTCAGCCCATTGTCTCCGCAGGTGCAAATGTTCAAATAAATTTCTTTGGTCTCAATTTTTTTTTAATTTTATGTCTTTTTGACGTCTCAAATTAAATAAAGCTTTTTTTGTAAAATATTTTTTTAAATATTTTGTTACTTGCTTTTTTAAAAATAATAATATAAAATTATACACAATTTTTATTCTTTAATTCTTATTCAAAGTTATGTGCTTGCTCAAAATGAATCTAATAAAAATGAGAGAAAGAGGGACAAAAATATCTATGATAATGCTTCCCATGACCGAGGATAAAAACGAAATTGAGTGGCTGGCAGTGAAATGGAGATCATTTCAACTTTCTTGGAAATTATGAAGATTAGAGATGCCATAAATGAGGAATTTTCTCCCATCAATGAAACTTTGAATCATCTCCATTCTCCACATAATTTGCCTTCCAATAGCAATAACACTAGTTGGATTAAATATTTAAGAAATATTAAAGAACATATTTTCAAGTTTTTAAAAATAAAAATACTCTTTGTTGTGGTGGTGGGGTTGGTTATCAAGTCGGTGTGGAATGGTAATATGGTCTGCATATAAGTTTGAGTTTACACCCACCTTGTTAGATGCATTTTAAATTCATGAGCTGTAAGACCAATTATGTAGCTGGAAGAGCGGACAATTTCTGATAAAGTATTGTCAATTTTGATCACATCATTTTTCTCGTTGAGTCAATGAAATTCACAAAATTCAAACCCTAAATAAAAAATGGACATTCATATAAAATATGGTAATATTCATGTTATATTTAGTGTATTATTTATCGAGTGTATGGATAATAAATAGATGTCTCATTTTTAATAAAATATAATTTTTTTATAAATTAAAATATTTATTTATTATTCATATATTCAATATATTATTCATTAAATATATTATTTAAAAAATAACATTCAAGTAAAATATAAGTGGACGGACCATGTTACTGAATTTAGGCTCGAAACTAGTCACCTACCGAATAGGCTTGCTAGGTAGTATGCACAAGAAAACACAGCGCGAGAGATTGGATATATTGTAATTGCTTTTGTTTTATTATCATATATTGTCAAATGGATTACATTTATTTAAAAAAAAATTGAATATATATCAATATAATATACAAAATTAAAAGTTCAATAATTACAAACAATTAAATAATTCATAACTTAAAATATCAAATATTAGTAGAAAAAATTATTATATAAATAAATTAATATTTTCATTCTTATTATAGGGCCTTAGTCTTACACTTGGGTAAGACATCAGGTGTGATCGATACGATAACTATTATGCCAAATCATAGAGCTATTATGTGTTAATAATATAAATATGGTAATGCATAATTAATTTTTTGAGTATAATTTAAAAAACTAGTATTTATGGTGTGTTGTATAATAGTAGTTTATATTCAAAACATGAGGGAAAATGTATGCCAAATCCCAAATTTGAAATTGTGATTCAGAAAAATCAACCAAACGGAGCTTTTGTTTTGGTCATAATTTTTCCCTGGCATCGATCGCATGTCGGATAAATTAATCCCTATGTGGATGAATTCCGCCAGGCTCCAACCAACTCAATTCTCACTCAGATAATTAATTTCTCCGATGGAAATTGAATTCAACTACCACAAAAATTGGCCTCAGTATCTCTGCAGATGTCAAATTAAATTCATTCATCTAAATGGGCCAAAAGTAAGGCTGCTCTGACTTGTACGTAATTCTGAAGGTACATCAATGCCAAGCAAGGCCTACATGTCTCTCCCTATTATTATTTAAAAAAAAAACCCGTTAATAACAAGATATTAAATAATAATATTAAAATTATTAGCAATTGTATATTAAGTGGTAAGAAGACTTATATTATCACAAGAAAACAAAAACTATGTATAAATTGTCCCCACAAGGACTTGTTCTTGACTATGTTTTGTCAATGAATTATTGTTATGCATTTAAATAGTGATAATTCAACAGTGAACTATAGATATATCATTAGTTGTTAATAATGGTGAAATAATATTTTTAAATTATTTCTATTAATAATTGATGGCAATACAAATATAGTTATTGAGTTTTTATGAAAAATTATGTGTTGTCACTATAAATATATCATTAGTTATCAATAATGACAATTTATATACAATTCTTATATTACTAATTGTCAATAATGTAATATATAATTCTTGAAGTCATGATTGTCACTAATTTTTGTGTTACTGTCCGTGAATAATATCACTGTTAAACTTGTAAAAATTATGATTAAGGCACAAAAAAAGAAAATTCTTGTATCTTAATTCATGTACAATTTTAACAATGCTACTCAAAAAATTTATCACTAATGTTTTTTTTTGTTGTAGTGTAGTGAAAACCTAAATTTGCTAAACAAGATAGATCCACATCCTTTTTTATGATCTTACCCGACTTGATTTCAACCTGGGTCTACAATCCACAATGCCAGCCGTTGATCCCTCGACACATAAATTCATATCCCTGATTTAAGCATTCAAGACACACACAGCCAGCCACATGATGAAGCACCTGCTACACTTACTATGAATATTAATTTCTAGCCACACCAGTCCAAGGTATGATTGGACTCTAGACTATATATTCTTGTTGCGTTCTTAATAATTAATTTCAATCAACTTTAATTTAATTCAAAAATTGAAAGGTCTTAATTGAGATTTTATCCCACCAACAATCTTACGATTTATTTTGATTTCAAATAATTACCCTATTCAAACTTGAGGTTGATATAATCTCGATCCTGGAACGATAATTTCAAATATTATTTATTTAGACTCAATTATGAACCCCATTTACCAATAAAAGTGTGGACGAGTATTTTAATTTGCCTTTTTTTTTTTCATGGCCCACATGGGCTGCTTGTGAATTCAATACATTATTGTGATACTTAAAAAGTTAGGAGTAATATTATTTTTTCTTCCCTTTATTTAAATAAGTGGGAAATATTTTCTGTTGGAATGAGGGGGTGGATTGAGGGTAGAGGGGCAGAGGGGACAGGACTGGAGTGTCCTTTTCCCTGTGGGCAAAGCACATGCATGCCCTTAAATTCTTCTCCTCCTAC
The DNA here is from genome assembly GCA_019321725.1 of Paulownia fortunei. NCBI lineage: Eukaryota > Viridiplantae > Streptophyta > Magnoliopsida > Lamiales > Paulowniaceae > Paulownia > Paulownia fortunei. Next base: position 16,291,532 of record CM033120.1, read on the forward strand.
GATCGACGTGGATTTGGGACTAAGCATGTGACCTGGACTATATTAGGCAAGTAGAGGTAGCCACGTATGGTTGCAGGGGAATGCCGACATGGACTCAGATGGTATTGCCGTTATTACAGTTGGGTCCAGTCATATTTATCATGTGCCCTGTTTTCTTAGCTTCTTCAATCATAGAATTAGATAGTGGAGGAGCCCAAGACTTGGAACAACGACAGCCAAATGAATGGTAAGTGGGATATTTGTGGTAGACTTGGTTCAATATACACCAAAGAATGCAACCATTTCTTTGCTCTTAATAATTATGACCAAATTATTTTTTGTACTAGGACTTCATGACATGACCAAAGATTTATCAACTTTGCACTCCAATCATTGTTTTTCATTTAATTCTTTTGCTTGTTAGAGATTTCCAGAAGCGTTTTGATGGAATGAATTAGATACATAGTGAAAAGATCGAGATTTTTCCAAAGGTTGGTAAGGTAATTTTTTTTAATTAAAAACGAAAAGATGCTCTTTTTCAAGTTTGGTTAATTTTTTAGAATATTTTTTTTTGTGTGGTGAAAATGACATCTTATCCCCTTATGTTGATTCCGTGTTAGCTAATTTTCATCGTCTTATTTTCCCGGGCATAATATTAGATGCTTTGAACTACTTCTTGAGCATTACCCCTTAAGTAACTTCAGTAGTCTTTTTCAAGTGAAAAATATTCCACTATGTTGGATGCTTTCTCAACTTCATTACAACTCCATTATATGGTTAGGGCTTTTTTTTTTAAAAAAAATATTATTTAAGCGATCGAATTAAACTCTCAGTGCTATTTGACCTCAAATTCTTTTGTCTAGGGGCCTCATTGGTAAAATTTTATTAGCTATTGCCATATTAGAAAATGGAAAAAATTGAAACAAATTGATTTTCAAATCAAGTTTAACGCTTGCTTACTTTATTATTCACTTTTCAACATTTAAAAGGCCATATTTCCTTCTTTAATGAGAAAAGTGTACTTGTACTAGATTTTATTTAGGATTCAAGTCAATCATACCCATAAAATTGAATTAAATTTATATTTATTACGAGGTTGATTCTTATATTAAAATAAGTTATACGTATTAGTAACTAGTGTATATTGTAAAAGTTAAAGAGGAATATTATCAGACGTCATATTACAAAAGAACAGAACTGATGTCCTAATCCATCAATGTAGTACCAATGAAGCCCAAGGATTACATAGAGTGAAATATGGAAGTAAGTTGGATTCCCATTTTAATGCTTAAAAAGGCACACCAGAACATTGATTGTCCTGATTAGTGATTGCAGTATGAGCCGCGTGTTCCTCTATTTTAACATAGACTCTCAATCCATTCTTTACCCTCTCTCCCTCTCTAACTCTCTCTCTCTCCCTTACAAAAAAAATAAAAATAAAAATAAATAAATAAATAAAAATTCAACACTGATAATTATTGATGGCCATTTTTTCTCTATAAATGTCTTTCCCCTCCAATCATCCTGGACACAAGTCCTACACGCATTATACTCCTTTGGCACGCCTCCCTTTCTCAAAAAGCCATTCCTTGTTCTTCTTCTGCATCTCTTTTCAATGTGAGTGTACGTACAAAATTTCTCAATCTCTGAATTTTATGATTATCTCACGTCTTAATTGAGGCCACATTTCTTTACCAGAAAAGCTTGCTTGTCTTTACTCTTAAATAACATGCAGTTTTTCTGTTTCTTCATTGTTACTTGCCTACGTGCAAACAACGAGAGTTGTGTATGTCAGCACAATGCGAGTCTCACTCCTCTGTCCTGACAAAATATTATTATTACATTTTGTTGTGAAAACACTTTATGTAGATAAAAATTTTCTATTATAGACAAGAATTTTCTGTTATAGACAGGCTTAGTCTTTGTGGAAATATATATACACACTACACATTCATCGTGAACATATATATATACATATATATATATATATATATATGGAGTGCTTGTTCGTGTAAGTAAATCAGGTATGATGTGAACCGCCATGCAACTATGGTGCCTAAAGTTTTGGCAAGATTATATAGAGAAAGTCTGCCATCAATGTTTTCTGCAGGCTGATAAGGACCACTTAGTTAGTTGCCAAAATTGACTCATTTGAAAACGCAGAATCAGGAGTTACTGCTAGAACTGAAGACACCTGTCGGAGAATTACTGAGATGGTGGTGTCTGTGAACGAATCAGAGCATCTGAACCAAGTAAGCAGAATTTTTAATAGAGAAAATGGTTTTTTATTTTATTTTTATCATGTAATTAATCTTAAGCAAACAACATCATAAAACGTGCATACTATGAGTAAAAACGTGTGCTGTCGTAGACTTGTAAAAAGCACACCGATAGACATGCATTTTTTAATGGACATGTTACATGTGCACCTTGTGTCTCTGTATTTCTGTTCCTTTTCTTTTCTTTTCCTTTTTCCTCCTTTTTGAGTACATGTTCTGAAACTATGCTTATTGTGGGGGACAAAAACATAAGATGGTCAAAGAGTGTCTTATAATTGTAAATTATATCTCTTTTTGACTGATATGCAACTCTTGATGGAGTCCATGATTTGCCGACCTCTCTCGTGTCTTCCCCATAAATCAAGAATTATATCCTCTTTGTCAATACTACAACCCCACAACAAGGAAAAAGAAAAGAATAAAAAAGATTTTAAAAAAAAAGAAAGCAAATACTAACTCCCAATTGAATTTGTTTCCCTGTTGATTTATTCTTTTACATGGATTTGTTGTGAAACTAAGTTACACAGGGTGATGGGTCCTGCGAAAAAGGAATATGTTGTCAATTCTTTATTGGAAGCTTCGGATTTTAACACCCTCACAGATTCAACCCGGTATCTACCCCCATCCACACACAGACACACACTATGAAGGACAGGCATGACCTTGTTCAAATTCATAAGAGGCGTGCAAATGGAGAGAGATAATACAACGTTTTCATCGACGACAAAACAAGAAACATAGGCAAATATGCTTTTTAAAATCTTCTTCTTGTCATCTTTCATGCCCAAATCATACTCAAAACTTTCGTCATAGACTTAGTTTCTCTAACCTGTCCATTTCTGTATATATATCTGATCTCTGTTTTCCCAAGTTTTTCCCGTATATCTCCTGAGTTTTTGTAGCCTTTTTGGTTCAATTTATCTGGAGCGGATTAGGCAAAAAACTTGATTACAAGGTTGATGCTTTTCCACGAAACTTAAAAAACAGGGAAAAACATAACATGCTTGTAATTTCCTGTTTCAGCCTGTAAGAATGGGAGAATCACCTGATCCGCCATTCGAGAAAACATACAAGAATCTCTTCAACAACTTAACCGGCACGCTGCAAAAGAATTCCACGGAGCTTTCAGCTGTGGAGGAATGCGAACTGCCGTTAATCGATCTCAACCAGTTAAACCTTGGAGATTTCGAGAGGCAGGCATGCAAGAAACAGATTGCTCGGGCTTCGCAAGAATGGGGTTTCTTCCAAGTGATAAACCATGGGATTTCCCGCGAGGTATTGGAGAAAATGAGAGCAGAACAAGTGAATCTGTTCAAGAAGCCGTTTCACGAGAAGACAAACTACAAAGATTTAAACTTCTCGGCTGGAAGTTATCGATGGGGGACGCCTTCTGCTACTTGCTTGAAGCAGCTATCCTGGTCAGAAGCTTTTCATGTATCGTTGAGTGATGTATTGGGCTCAGGTGGCCTCAGCAGCCTCAGGTAATATTAATTACTTCTTTTAACAGGCTTAAGTAATTAAATTGTCTGGCTTGTTAATTTACAAGAACTAACAGCAAACTCAACACATTGTTTGGATTCTTTCCATTATAATTTTGGAGAAATATTTTCTGAGAAGATTTTGCTGGAGAATGTGTGAAAATAAAAATGTATTTAGATGAGTAAGTTGTGGAGTTTGACTGATTAGATTGATTTGATATTTTATTTTGAGTACCTATTTCTTGTTTATTAGTTTCGACAAAAACTAACAAAAAACTAAGAGGCCTTTTGTTCACATTTTCTAAAAGAACCTTTCTAAATTTTATTATGAAAACCTTAATATATATATATATATATATTTGATTCATTTTCAATAAAAATCCCATTTATTTTTATTTTTAAAGTTTTTCAGTCAAAGTTAGAAATTAAAAATGCCAATTTCTAAACCTATAGACATCATTTTTAGACCTATAATTCCTATTTTGTCAAAATAGTACCACATAATTAATATCTGATATAATGTTCTATCAAATTAGAAGTAATTAAAATTCATGAATTAAATCATATTTTATCTTTATAATATTGACGTGATATAAAAAAAATAATGTGATCCACTAATTTAGTTAATTTGTCATAAAAGGTAATAATGAGATCCATATTATTACATTTTCATATAAAAATATTATTAGCACATGAAAATTATGCTTCTGAAAATATTATAACCAAACACATTTTCATTTTCAATAAATTACGTGTTTTTATGCATATAAAAATATAAATCAAATATATTTTATTCTTTTATCTATATAGTCAATAGTTCTACATTCTTAATCAAAACACGTTTAAATTTTTACACGAAAATTAGATTTTCTGCTCTATAGATACTCAAAATATGAAAATGAACCCGAAAATAAAAACAAACGGGCTTTAAGTACTCCAGGTTAATTACAAAAGTACATACCTAAGTTGTATTATGTGTTGTTTTAGGAGCTCCCCGTCAACTTAAACACTTCATTCTATTAGTATGTCATTTTTATTGCCATTGCACGAATCACTGGTTTTCCACAACAATAATTTGATGATATGATGCTTTTGGCATATATCAAGAAAACCAGCAACACCACAAGACTCATATAGACCACAGAATTTATATCCGTGGACTAGTGACCAAGAACATAATATCCTACCATCTATGGTTTGACTAATGTCTCGACTCTATTTCTTACTACTTTTGACAACCTTTAGACACACAAATTTCAAATGATATAAATTTAAATCTTCAAAATCTTTGAACTTTATCTTTTTTGATTCGCTAACCATATTGGGTGGATATATATATCAATGTTAGAGGGATATACCTTACTTGTAAACACACACCGTGACAAGCCACGTAGAAACCAGCTTTGCTTCACATATTTTACCAAGTGTTGGGAATCTCTTTACATGGTACTTTCATGTATCGACAGTTGTTTATATACATTTCTTTTTCAAAGTGTTTCAAAGAATGAGACATGGCCGAAAGGGCATTGTTCTCCTTGTGCCTACTTCTGAGACATCTGCAGTGCATTGTTCTGCGTACGTGTCCCTGCATGCATGTTCCATTGATTAATTGAAGCAGAAAATATAGAGTGAAAAACTTTCTATCTTCTTTTAGTACATATCTGTCTAACAATAAGTTCTGACCGATGTACATATATTTTTTTATTTAATGATCAAATTTCAGCTCAATAATGGAGCAATTTGCGGTAATGGTGTCTGAACTATCACAAAAGTTAGCAGACATATTAGCAGAGGAAATGGGTGAGAAATCAGGTTTCTTCAAAGAAACATGTCTGCCCAGCACTTGCTACCTTCGATTGAACAGATACCCACCGTGCCCAATATATCCTCAGATGTTCGGAATAATGCCCCATACTGACAGCGACTTCATCACTGTATTGCACCAAGACCACATCGGAGGATTGCAACTAGTCAAAGATGGCAACTGGTTTGCTGTTAAACCCAATCAAGAGGCCCTCATTATCAACATTGGAGATTTGTTCCAGGTACATTATTACAAAAATTATTTCCATTCATTTATAAAACTAAGTGGGTTTTCTTAATAGTTTTATTGATTGCATGAATTACAGGCCTGGAGCAATAATGTGTATAAAAGCGTTGAACACCGGGTAGTGGCTAATCCTCTCAACGAGAGGTTCTCCACTGCATACTTCTTTTGCCCATCTTATGACACAGTTATACAGAGTGGCGTCGAGCCTTGTGTTTATAGAAGCTTTAGCTTTGGGGAATACAGGAAACAGGTCCAAGAAGATGTCAAGATTTTTGGACACAAAATAGGACTCCCCAGGTTTCTCGTACAAAGTCACTAGACTCGGAAGTTTTTGGTGGGATACAGGACAAGGTAGGTAGCTATAGTTTCTGAAAATGTTTGTACAACGTAGAAATACAGGTTGCTGGAATTTAGTAGATTAACCAAAAAAATTAAGAGAATAATACAGCTTTGCCCCCGACAAGTAGTAGTAGGCCCAAGCAGTGTGTTTTTTTGATATATTTGTTGCTGTTCATATTTTATATTATAAATTAGTGTTTTATTTTTTATTTTATATTATACATTATGTATAAATGTTAAATGGATAAAATATTTTTTTAAATAAATATTTAATTATAGATTAAATATATTTGATTGTATCCATAAAATATAACACATAATAAAATATAACTAAAATAGATGACTCAAAATGATTGTGATGCAACATGGTCTAACAAAATCCTTTTCTGGGTATTATCATATAAAATTGCTATTTAAAAAAATCAATTATTTGTTGATTGCGTTACAGGTAACTCAAATAAATTTGTAACAGCTCACTCTTGAGTGAATGATAATATTCATTAGTGGAAAATGTGAAAAAATTCAAGAAGTTGTATGATAAATGATAAGGACGTTGGATAAATATCTGATCTCAATATCAATAATATGATGTGAATTTTTTTGAGAGATGGTGAAAGCTTATCACCCATTTCACACTTACTCCAGTTGTGCACCAATCATCATCCACCAATTTTAATCAATGATTTTTTTCCAACTCAATGTCACATCCCACTACTAAATGATAGTCTTAGTCAGAACAATCTCCAACGTCTTGGTTACACGTCCAAAATATGCATCACTTATCATTAACTAGTGTTCAATTTATGATTTTCCGTGACGGTGTTGCTTGTTACTAAATAATTGTGTTCAATTATGAACAATCCCAACAGTGTTAGTTAAAATGTCCAAATTAAATTCTACTATTTTGGCCATGTTTTCTGGGTCCAGTTTACATATGCCTACGTGCAAAATGAAAAATTAATTAATTTTTAAAATTGAAAAATTGTATTTAAATGAAAGAATTTGAATAGAAATGATATAGAACTAAATATTTATAATTAATTTAATATTGGATGGTTTTTAAAAATAATTAAAATAATTCGAAATTTATTGTAATTGAAAATTATCCGAACAAATACAAGATATTTGTTAGGATGAATTAAAATACTTATCCACTAAATTATCCAATCCAAACAAGAGTAAATATATATAAATAGGTTATTTGCATTTACATTCGCTGAAGTTTGACTCCATGGTAAAAATCTCCCCTCTAGTACTATTTTGTGAAAAATGCTATCAAAATTTTATTTACAGACTAAAACACTCATATTCCTATATTTTTGGGGAGAAAAAAATATAACTTTCAAAACACTATATACTTTTTGAGAAAAAAATAACGAATAATATAAAATCTTAAATTGTAAATTTTATTGAATGACATAAAGAGTATAGGTTTTTTTAAAAAATAGTGACTGATATTAGTTTTTAATTTTAAGGTATTTTCAATTGTATATAGAATACATATTAATTTTTATACATATTAATTTTATATCTGAAAAAAATCAAAAGAAGTTATTTTCAAATACTTAATTTTTTTTTCAGAATTATATATTTAAAAGATAATCTTGCACAATCTCTACTCTGTTTTAGGAAGTATTGCTTAAACTGATGGACACTTCCTCATTAGAAAAGTTAAATTTTTTCAATTAGTATGCATTTTTTCACATACTAAAATTAGTATTCTCTATTAAAATAACAGATTATTTTCGTATATATTAGGTTATGGATATTTTTATTTTTCAGTAAAATTATATTTTGAATATTTGACTCTCTAATACTAGAGAGAGTTTTTGCTAAAAAATATATATATTTGGAATATATATATATATATAATATAATTATCAATACATGCTGCTGCTGGTAGCCCGTAGCCTAGTATATCAATTATCGTATTAGGATAAATAAAGGGCCAAAAGAGGGAAAAGAAAAAGAAAAAAAAAATCGAAATCGAAACAATGATTTCATCCTCAACCTTAACCCTGTCGAACATCCCGCATACGCCGTCACCGGCTACCAGTCCGCCCCTCTCCGAACACAAATCTAGCCCGTCTTCACCAACCACCTCCGAGCCTTCATCTTCTCCCGAAGCTCGGAGAATCAAATCAAGCCCTCAGCTAAACCGTTGGTCCAGGGCTCGCGCAATACGGTCAGGCCGAAAATTGTTCCGCCCGGGTCAGCGATCTACTGGTGAAATGAATTATTCTGATTCTCCGTTAGGGGTTATTGTTGATAATAACAATAGTAATGGAAGTGAACTCCAGACACCATCCCCTCGTAGCGAAGGCGGAAGTGACGGAGAATTTTTAACGGACGTGACGGCCAGGGGTAAGTCCATATACATGGTATCCGATGGGACAGGGTGGACGGTGGAGCACTCTGTTAACGCGGCGTTGGGTCAGTTTGAGCACTGCTTGGTGGATCGGGTTTGCCCAGTTAATACTCACTTGTTTTCTGGGGTAAGTTAGTCATTTTCCTGTTTTAGTTTAGTGGACCCTTTGATTAATAAATTATTAATTTGCCTACTGACGTGGTTTAATATGTGATTGTCTGAAAATTGAAAATTTGAGCATATATAACTACGCGGTTTAGTATTCACAAAATATGAGTGATTAGTAACTGTGAAGTACATATAATAGTGCGAATAGTTTAGAGCTGATCTTTGCTGCCTGAAAAATCTTACCAAGATATAGGAGTTCAATTTTTGTTACGCTGGTATGCCTATTGTGGGTGTTTATTGCTTGCTGACTTATGTGCTTGACAAATTATCAAGTAAAAATATGCTTAGTGACACCATTTTTGTCTAAATTATTGGTGCGGGTGGGGGCAATGCTGTTAATGGGGCCTAGCCCAGTGATGAGTTTTATGGAAATTTTGAATAACTGGTGGAGTTTTGTGATTTGTGAGTTGTGATTCAGATAAATTAAATAATCAATGCCAGATGAGATTCTTCTTATGCTGTCAGGATTTCAATCAAGTGATCCTTCACCAATCTTTTGTGCTCTGAGTTGTAAATGGTGCAATCCATTGACACTGTCTTCAATTTATTGTTACCTATATAGTGAAGTAGTTCATTGATCATATTATGGTTGATGCAATCCTACCTCGTTTGATTATGTAATAATACTTGAGCAAATCTATTTGTGTGTTTTCGCGAATTTGGGGAAAATCATTTTCTCTTTTAGGAGCACCATTCACATGATTTAGTTATTTGTATTGCAGTTTACTCCTACAATGTTGACATCCAAGCAAGTAAATTTGCTGATAATCATTAACTACGATGCTGACAGTCTTCATTCTTATGACATGTTAAGGAGTGAATCGCAAGCTTTTCAAATTTTTTGTTAGTAGACTGCCTGAGGACATCTGGTGCATGGCTGGACTTTAATTGCATTTATATTTCTGTTTCTCTAAGATTGATGATGTGGAACGCATGATGGAGATTATTGCACAAGCAGCCAAGGAGGGAGCAATGCTCGTGTATACTCTAGCTGATCCTTCAATTGCTGAATCAGCCAGACAAGCATGTCAGCTTTGGGGTGTAACATCTCTTGATGTACTTGGCCCCATAACAGAGGCAATTGCTTCCCATCTTGGTGTCTCACCCTCTGGCCTTCCACGCTGGGCTCCAGGCAGGAAAAGCTCCCTTGGTGAGGAGTACTTCCGAAGGATTGAGGCAATTGAGTTCACTATAAAGCAAGATGATGGGGCCTTGCCCCAAAATCTGCACAAGGCTGATATTGTTCTTACTGGTGTATCTCGTACTGGGAAGACGCCATTGTCTATATATCTAGCACAGAAAGGATACAAAGTGGCAAATGTGCCAATTGTAATGAATGTAGATTTGCCAAGGGGCATTTTTGAGGTTGACCCTGAGAAGGTATTCGCTCTGACTATAAATTCTGTTGTCCTACAAACAATCAGAAGAGCTAGAGCCAAGAGCTTGGGCTTTGATGAAGAAATACGGAGCAACTATTCTGAAATGGACTATGTCAAAGAAGAGCTGGAGTTTGCCAGTAAAGTGTTTCAACAAAATCCCACCTGGCCAGTGATTGGTGAGTAGTACAAATTTTACAAAGTTCAAAACAGTGACAATCTTGATTCATTTGAATTTGTTGGTTGCTTTGATTGCAGAGGTTACAGGGAAAGCAATTGAAGAAACAGCTGCAATCGTGCTGAGACTTTACCATGACAGAAAAAATAGATGCTCAATGCCAAGAATTTCCAAACGCTACTAAATTCGGAGAATTTGTGGTCTCAAACAGCAATAATTAGGACTAATTGATTTGGAAGGTGTTAATTCTATTTTGTCTCAATATGGCCAATCTGTGCTGGTCCATATTAAGCATTGTAGTCGACCTCTCTTTTATTTCATGCATTCTCATTAAAGAGGATCTTGATCTGAACAAAGAAATTACCAGGATTGTACTGATGAAAAGTTAAATGTATGTACATACCTCTTGTAAATCTTGACATAAGCTACAGCACAGAAGTTGTCACATGATGGAGTATCATGTTTAATTCTATTAATCTGTTTGCACTGGAATTCGTTGTATCCTTTCTAGACGAATATCCTAACACGTGGTATTAACATCTGCTGTGCTTTTTGATTCTCTGGAATCATTTGACCAAAAGCTTAAAAAATAAATTAGGGCTTGGTTATCGTACCAAAACATTTTAATATTATTGATTCTTGTTCATAAGAATTGATATGTAAATTAGCATCAGTTTATGAAAAGTTGGTAGCATGAAATTTCTCAAAGAAATACAAGAAATGTAGGGGCCTTTTGTGGACAAAACAAAACTAGTACCTCAAAACCTGGCAGAGGGAAAGATAATTATATCTGACAGTTTCTGATGCTATCGCAAAAATGTCATAACAACAACCATATGCTCCCCGTTTGAAGTTGCTGTAGCATGCGTCTGTGTAGAATACGTTATGATTAGTTTATTGCTGCAGACATTCTAATAGGTCATACAATTGTTGTCTGTTGCCTACCCACATGAAAGCCGCATGCAACCTCCAACAAAAGGGAGCAATCGGCAGTGGGCTACAGAGAGAAGAAACAGATATAAAGGAGAAAGGAACAAAAGTGGCAAAAGCGACTTTCTGGCTCTCCATTGCCCATGTGCAAAGATAGACTAGACTTAAACATAAAAGGTATATACATCATGTGCTTTCCATGCCTTCCACTCGATATAAATATTGAAGATTCTCCACCCGTCTTAGCGCTATCTGCTGTTGTCTCTTAGTTTAAGGATTTGATATTGAGAAAAGTTGTCCACGAAAAAAAAAAGGTCAATCTGCTGAATTCGGTGCCTGTCCATGGAAGTGAAGATTCATCCATTTCTGACTCAAGCTCTAATTCTGTATTCCTTCTCTTGTTTAGCGTCTTTTCACGTGCATCTGAGATGAATGAAGCTAAAACTTCTTGATTAAAGAGTTTCAGTTTCCAACCATGATGAAGTTGAAAAGTTCCTCTTATGATATGTAGTGACTGATGGTGTGGGATGAGAATGGTTGTTACCAATTCAGACCATTGTCATCCCCGTTGAGCTTGCCCATCGATAAGGTGAAATAGATCAGTAGAATAGTTCCCATACTTGACCTGAAACAGATGACAAGATAATTATAATTAATCAGTTTACGCGTATGTATTGCTAAATGGATTCAATTTTTCATGTTTGGTTACTCACAAACGAGACTTACAACAGTAGCTAGTGTTCCCTCTATCTAAAATGGCCAAACAAGAATGAGGTAAAACTTACAGGGTTGCGAAGAACAGAAGTATCCTTCTGGGATCAGTAGACCAGGTAGGTGGAGAATGCCGGAAACCAAATCTCTTGCCACCACGTTTGCTTTCGGCTGCTGCGCTGCTCAAGCTACAGTTCTTGATGGTGATTTGATGATGGACTTGGGGTTGACGGAGTGATCGGTGGCCCCGATCGTCACTACCACTGGCTTTTCAGGCGTGCTGCCTCCATGTAAAGTAGCTACAGTTTTCATACCAAGAAAATTAAAGAAAAAAACACAAAACACTGGTGAATACCAAAATTTCCCCTAATCTGAACGCATGAGGCGTGGCCACTATGGAGCTTATGGGTAGAAACCATAAAGTAGAAACAAAAAGCGGTGATAGTCTATATTTCTGGATGGTAGTCATATTATTTTATTTGATTAATTGAGTTTTAACAAATTAGTTGTAAAATAATTTTTTTTGTTTGAACTATTTCCTCCTCACGATGAAGTGGAATAATAAATTCTATGCTATCTTGTTGAAACTAATCACATTACACACAAATTAATCAAGTTTTGAACTCATGATAGTGCAAAATCATGAGGTTTGAATCCTATATTCTAATATTATATTGAGTATTATATTACATATAAAATATATAAAGTGTGCATATGACATATGATTAATTTAAAGTGTACATTTAAAAAATTATTTTGTATTTATAAATTTACAAAATACAAGATAAATTTAAAATAGATATCCAAACAGACAATGTTACATCATCAATCGCACACGGTTTGTGATATTATCTGTGTTGATTATCAAATATATGTAGAACATGATTTACCACTATTAGTGCTTACAAACTGGTATATTTTATGAGGACTACTATAGTAGCAGTATTAATATATCATATGCAGCGCTATCATGACCAAATTAATTGTCACGATAATAAAAGATTGATATTATAATGCTTAGCAGTTAGCATGTGAATACTAATAAGATGGTTGACGATAATGACAAGTTTTTCAATTGGCGTCTACATTGTGACCTAAGGCGGGTTGGGAACAACATTTGGCCTCTATCACACCTATTATTGATAGACCCACAAGAACCAAACTATGTAAACGTGAATACTTATAAAGTGAATTCAAAGGCAAAACGATGAAAGGATTTAGCCTTAGTATGTTAGAATCTTTTAACCAGTTTCTCTATTGACATCCCTTGTCTGTCAACAATGATATATGAAAAACATAGTTCGAAGTGAATTTTATTACATTAAGACTTCGCAATACATGTTGTACATACGAACAGATTCATTTTATGAAATGCATGTCAAATAAGAGAGGAATTAACTCAGAATTTCAAATTACTATATAAGAAAAATATTAGATTAGAGAAAATATAGACATTCTTTTTAGTTTCTTCAGTGGAAAGAGAAAGAAATTTCTTTTCAGAGAAGGGGAAATGATCATGGTTACCTGTAGGTGAAGTTGAAAGCATGCTGGCGTTTCTTTGATTAGGCGTACTTGGGTTGATTTTCTTCTCGCCCCCTCTGATGGATCCTTTTCTTGAAAGGTTTCTCTGCAACTTAATTATTTACAACAAAAAGCATATGTTTTATACCATTTTTTTTTTATTTTTCAATAGAAATCATTTGCGTCAAAACAAACCATTGTCTTTAACAGGACTAGTTTTCAAAAAGCAAGAACTTTAGGCTGAAAGGAAGAGCTTTGGGGTGGGAAAAGACACTGGATTACGACGATCGTAAATTCGAGTTGGATTTTGGGGTTGAACTTCTTATCCCCGCTGATCACTTTTATTGATAGTATGCTAAGCCAGAAATCAGTCTTAAAGATTGTAACAGATTGCAGGAATCCAACAGAAGTTTAAAATTGGCAAAGATAATGAAACTGATGAAAAAAAAAAAAAACCCTACAGGAATTCTTGAATTCGCATTGATGTCTTTCTCTATAAGATGAGAAAAGCGTTCCATATCCACCACAAAGGTATCAGAATTTGTGCTCGAGTGTTGTACTCTATTTACGTGATCATCAGAAGCAGAAATTTTCTGACCACCTTTTTCTTCCAATTCTCCAGCTTGACAATTTGAGCTCAGATTATCAGAACCCATGTTTTCCTGAAAAAAATGAATAAATAAATTAAATCACACTGGAAAGTTCAGTGAAACAGTAACACAATCTGTGTTTTTGGAAACCCGAAAAACTATGCTTACCAGCTTTGGATTTTCAGTCATTTTCTTTCACCAACCTCTTTAGCAAGAAATAATGATGAGGATATTGAAGCGCAGAAAAATGGAAAAAGGGGATAATGGGAGAAGCTGTTTGGCTGGTGTCACCAGGTTGCGTATATAAATCAGGAAATCAATTTCCACTTTTCACCACCTCATAAAAAATGACACACAAAAAGCAAACAGGCCTCGGTTGGTCAACTTTGGATACCCATATGAATGATGAGTACCAAGTTTTTTCTTGCAAGAGAAAGCTTCATTTGCAAGACATCATTTCTTTCTCCAAAAGAATTTGGTAAGACTGCAACCCTCTTAACACCAAAAGCACACAGCCTTCTTCCTCTTCAACGAAGACTATTCTTTTCTTGTTTCATTTTATGGAAAGAATTCCTGTTGCGTATATAGATATAGAATATTGATTCCAGAAGAAGGAACAATGGGGGGGGGGAATTTTAAGGATGATTGGGGGATTTGGGAATAAAATCATGTGTGTGATGTTTTTATGCAGAGAAAGGGATGGGTTGGGTCTATCCATCACTATTATAATTCTCTATGATTAATACATGACTTATCTTAAGACTGCTTTTTGGGCTGTGTTCTTGTGAACTAGGGTCCATGGCAAGCGAGAAGATGCCTCGTTGAAAGTTTCCTTGCCAAATATCCACGCAGTTAGTTCGTTTGAGTATTATTTTGGCAAATAATACTCAAACAACGCCCTTTTTTTTTAAAAAAAAAATAATAATTTTTACATCATTTTAGATGAGATTTAAAAGAATTATTCTTTTTTTTCCTTTGTAATTTCTATAGGTGGATTTTTAAAAGTAGAAGTTCAAAAGAATCACATCATTTCTTTTGAGTAAAGACACTCTAGTAGTTGTTTAAAGAAATTAAATTTTATTTATAGACATGATGATACAGACATTAGAGATTGTCAAGTTTAAGGATTGCGATTGGTCGCTCGATAAACACAAAGAGAAAATATATTAACATTCATTTATCTGTTGTACCCAAAAATAAACTCATTTCTCTTTGTGCCTACAATATGATTCATCAATAATTTCTTCTTTATTTCATTTCTTGATACTTTTTAATTTTTCATACTGATTGTTTTGTACTATCGCACCTTTAACCTTCAAATAATTATACTTTTTGCCCTATCATTAACTGAATATTACTATTTGTTGAGTGATGTTTTTTTTTTTTTTGTTTTTTTTTAAATACAAATCCTTTACAAAGGGATGAAAAAGAAGGGATAAAGTTTGAATCTTGATCTCACCTAGCCAAGTACCAGTTATTGAGTAATGTTGAGACTTTAGAAATTATGTTCCAACTTCATACCATAGACAAATGAAAAAAAAAAAAAAAAAAAAGAATACAAGAAACGTGTCAAAGAAAAGGAGAAGGTAGATGAAGACCCACAATTGTCGGAAGATATCTCCACTTATTCTACACATCCCGGAAAAATTAAAGTAAGGAAGTAGAAGAAAATCCAAAAAGAATCCCCGTACGGTTATGTCTGGTGTGAGAAAATAAGTGATGTGAAAGTGTGAGAAAACATGTGATGTGAAAATTCAAAAAATATTTTATATTCTTAATATATATTTATAAATAAAATGTAAATTAAAATTGAAAATTTAGAGTAGTTATTGACTGGTTAAATTAATTATTATTTTTTAACTGTAAGAATAACGTTAAATTAATCAAGTTTTCAATCTAAATAATATTTTAACAAATACTAAAATTTATAATTTTGGTAATTCTAAAATTATCAATATAAATCTATAGTGATAAGTTAGTTTAAAAATTAAATAGTATTTTTTTTGAACTATGAAAATTGAGCAGTAATTTTGAGACAATGAGAGTATTGGTACTAAATAGAAAAGAATATAAAAATTACAGTAATAAATACAAATATACTGCATCTCTTGCCTATGGACCATGACCACCCCCTCTACCACGCCTAGAATAGCCCGGGTATCTGCTTGCGCTCGGACCGGTCTTCTTTAACTCGTTTATTTACAAGTAGTTTATTATTTGTTGAATCTTTTTTTTTTTCCTTTGGGTTGGGGTACAAGCAGCTTCTAGATTAAATCCTCATATCATTTGGATTATTTTCTTTTATTTAACGACTTTAGATAGGAATTACAATGGGTGAAATTTTATTTTTTTGAATGATTTTTAGATAGGGATAATAATTTGTCGAGTTTAGAGTAGATTTATTGACATACTACAAATTTAAGAATTGACGGATTGAATATTTTAGATTCGTTAGACCTATTACATAATTTAAATATATTAAAAATATATATATTTTTATAAAATTATCATCATAATTTTCTAAATATGAACAAATAATATAACTAACAACAAATAATTTTCTAATTATTTGTGAGTTTATGTGTGCATGCTTGAATTTTTTAAAAAATTACAACTCCAACATATTGTTTTAAAACTATTTATTACTTTACATTCTTATTTTAATTTGTAAGTATATTATATTTGTATTTTATATGTGAATCTAAATGTAATATAATATTACATAAATACATAAATAAATAGTAAATTATGTAAAATAATTTAAATGGTAGGGGCTGAGTTAGACCAAGACCCAATGATATCCCTAACTTCAGAAAAAGGAAAAAAAAATAGTATTTTTTAATTTGTTTTCTGCAGACTCTAAAACATAAAAAAAAAAAAAAAAAAACTATGCTTAGGCAAGTGCGAGCCCAATGATGGACTAATTTCATGCTAATGAGCTACCAATAGTACCACATGCAACCCCACCCAACTCAATTTTTGCTACACGATGTGAATCGATTTCAATTAAAAGATATTGACGATTTCATAATTTTACTTTCTTTTAATTTGTTTAGGTGGTATTTTATGTGTTCAATTTCAACATTTCTATTTTTTATCAGTCTGTTTTGGGCCTTTACACTTTGGGCTTTGCAAAGAACAATTGTGGACCAAAATGGGTCAGCTGGCTAATAGACGGCCGAACTTGAAATATATCATTTTGGTATTTGTTTAGAATAAAACAATGTACATTATTAATAAAAGAAATTACATCCCATGTAGTCTGAGTAAGTCTTGGTCGATTTTCTTTATGATTGGTTTCTCATCTCCTCCTTAACAAATCCAAGGAAAAGAAAATTGGTCAGATTGGTTGTTCACATCAGTACGATGACATATCTTTATTTAAATTTAGGGACAAGTAAACCTGATATTTATTGTTAGGGTAGAAAAATAAAATGATGATATATATGAATTTTTGAAGGGGTCTTTTTTTATTTATTTTTCCCTTTGTTTATAGAGTCTTCATCTTATCAAATAGATTTAGTCAAAAGGGAAAAACAAGTTGAGGATTAATTTGAGTTAAACACAGTTGCAGTAAAGAATTGTGCAATGTGACTGATCAATTTACTAAATGTGGCAGATCTACCTAATGCCTAATTAAATAATAAATTTATCACTAGTTTTATACCTTTCAAATTAGTAATCTCCTGTTGAACTTACTTGAAAAATCCATATCGTTTTTAATTAATTATTAAATCAGTTAATTTTTATTTATTTTTTTATTTAATTTCTTTTTAGAAATCAGAAGAGTTTGATCAGTCTGTAACTAAGGGAACATTACGGGCAATGTCAACTGAGTTTATTCTATCCATCACTCAAACCCGGCAGCCCCACCCTGTCGTCATGGTGTTTCATCAGCATGTGGGTCCCAAATATTGTTTGGTCAATCTCTGATTTGTGTTCCAAGAATATATAACAATCTGATACAAATACCAAACATTTTATACTACCAACTTGAATTGCTAACTCCATGACAGTTTCAAAGGTTTTTAGGCTAATGGATGAGACAATAAAAGGAGACCTCCATTCAGTGTCATTTCATTAAGCGTAAGAACAAAAACAAGAAGTAGATAGGCTTCTTCCAATACCCATATATGGCTTCTTTACCTGTCATATTTCAGTTGACCTTCTTGGTTTGTTTGGCTCTCTGTCATGCAAATGAACAAGACCTGAAAGTAGGATTTTATCAAGAAAAATGCCCACATCTTGAACCCATTGTCAAAGAGGTTATCGATGAAGTCATCTCTGAAGCGCCAACTCTTGCAGCTCCTTTGTTGAGAATGCATTTTCATGATTGCTTTGTTAGGGTAAGTTGTCAACAATGTTTGTTGTACATTATTTTCATGTATTAGTTTGGAATTATGCGGTTTGTCCTATGTTACATGAGGATTGATGATGTTACATATGATCAATGTCAATTTTATCAAGTTCTATTTTGTTCTCCTACATATGTATTCTTTTTGTGGTACGCTAAACCAATTTTTCTGTTTTTTCTTATCTGGAGGGTTGTGATGGTTCAGTGTTATTGGAGTCTCCAACTAAGCAAGCTGAGAAAGACGCTTTTCCAAATCTAAGCCTGAGAGGATTTCAAATAATAGACAAAGTTAAGACAGCCGTGGAGAAAGCTTGCCCCGGGGTGGTTTCATGCGCTGATGTATTAGCCCTAGTAGCCAGGGACGTCACCGTTGCGGTAACATATCGATATGCTCAATTTTGAATAATTTTTGCTCCCACAACTTCAGTTTTTCAGCGAATTTTTTTTTCTATTGCTTCTTTATGATCAGATTAAAGGGCCATTCTGGGATGTCGAAACTGGACGAAAAGATGGAAGGGTATCAATCTTGAATGAAGCCCTGATAAACTTAATACCTCCCACTGCAAATATTAGTACCTTGAAAAAAGGATTTGAGCAAAGGGGTTTAAACATGAAGGACCTTGTGGTGTTATCAGGTACTTAATAGTAATATAAGACTAGAACAAAACAAAGTTGAAAACTTGTTAATAAAATACATAATTTAAAGAGCCCTTTAATTCTGATATCTTAATCAGGTAGTCACACAATTGGAATTTCTCATTGCTCATCCTTCAGTAACCGCCTGTATAATTTCACTGGAAAGAACGATGTAGATCCCACTTTGGATCCCAACTACATTATAAGACTGAAGATGAAATGCAAACCAGGTGATCAGAATTCTATAGTGGAGATGGATCCAGGGAGTTTCAAGACATTTGATGTATCTTACTTCACACTTGTGGCAAAAAGAAGGGGGCTTTTCCAATCAGATGCAGCCCTTCTGGATGATAGTGAGACGAAGGCCTATCTCAAATTTCAGGCCCTTAAATATGGGCCTACTTTCTTCAAGGATTTTGGTGAGTCCATGGTGAAAATGGGCAGAATTGGTGTGCTTACTGGTGAGGCAGGTGAGATCAGAAAAGTCTGCACTAAGGTTAACTAAGAGACTTTATGCTGTTTCAATTTCTTTATTCCAGATTTGTCACCTGCAGTGTGGATTTGAGCTTTTTATACTAGACAAAAGAAAGAAGAGACAGAAAAGAAAAAAAGAATTTACTTGTATTTTCTGAAATGTGATTTTATTGCTTCCTTTTTTTTTTGTAATTTGTTTGGATGGAATAATGTATCCTGGTGTGCATGAAATTGCACAAAGGCGTACAAAATGCGATTTATATTGCATTTGTTACCTATATGTTTTAATGTGTGAAATAAATGGAATTCTTCTAGGTGTATACAGTCTATGAATCTTGGATGCGTTCAACAACCTCCTGTGTAAGAGAGATATTGATCCCTTGTGTTCCTGAATTTACATCAACTTCATGACATTTTCATAACTGAGGCACTTTTCAGACAGAAATTAATTATCTGGTTTAAGAGAATTTCCATCGTTGTCATGTATAACGTGCTTGAATGTAATATGTATTGACTTCTGAAAACTGGGTGACAGATAATGATATGATACTGAATAGGAGTAACCAACTGATCATAGCCGCTTAGCGTGCCGACATATTTAAGGAAAGGAAAGGGTTTATACATTTGATCCCCTGATTTTATTGGTCTTCAATTTGGACATTCTTATCTTAAATTTGTGGTCAAAGCATTACCAAATAACCAAAGAACTGAAATATACAGATTTGATGATTTTATTGTTTCAAAAACCATGAAAAGTTAGGATTAACAAATGCAGTTAATTTACTTAAACACATCATATATGTTTCCACACACTGAAGAGGGCAATAAGAAAAATTCCTGACTTGGAGGAGACTAATGAGCAAACTGCAATCACAGTTTGACGGCATGTAAGAGTTGTATATGCTCTCTAAAATATACTAAACACTAGTTCATATTCTGTTTTAATTTAATATTTTATTTTATAAAAATAAAATATTAAATTAAAATAACTAAACACGTGCCAACAATGTAAAGAACTAATTCTTCTACTCGTATACTTATCGTATACAAGTCAACATAGAATCATATACCTTCTCCACAACAATATTTCTTTTCTCGAGTGTACGTACATATAGTATTTCATTCACGGCGCAGCAATCTTAGTTCCGAAGCAACTTTTCTGCGCATGAAGAGATGAGTCCAACAAAAGAATAAGCTAAGCTACCTTATTCCTTTCTTTCCACAGGCAACACACTCTAAACAAAAATTCCCTGGCATCTTCTTTATCTCCCCTTGCAATCCCACTTATAAACAACCACCTCATCCATGGGTTTCTGTTCATTACACAAACCTTGACGCAGCCGGAAATATGTGGTCCGACGACCGAATTCCTATTCAATCCACCCCTCAAGATCGGCCAATGAAGCGGCACCACACGGCCCGTTACTACGCCCACCGCGTGAAAGAAAGTCTCACCACCAGAGTCTCAAAGCTTATTTGTGCCATATTTTTAACCCTTCTCTTCCTAATAGGCATCATCACTTTCATTCTGTGGCTCAGTTTACGACCCCACAGGCCCAGATTCCACGTCCAAGAATTCTCAATCCCGGGTTTGGCCCTGGAAAGCGGGTTCCCAAATGCCCAGATAGTCTACAATGTCACTGCACGGAATACAAATCAAAACATTGGCGTTTACTATGATTCCATGCAGTTGACTGTGTATTTCCAGGATCTACGTATAGGAGGTTCGCCATTGTTGTTTCCGTTTTATCAAGAGCCTAAAAATACGACCATAATCGCCGGACAACTGGGCGGCGCCTCCCTCACGGTGACTAGCCAGCAGTGGCAGCAGTTCATGGCGGATAGTGCACGTGGTGAGGTGGTTTTCCGGCTTGAAATTACGTCAGTTATTCGGTTCAAGATATCAACATGGGATAGCAAGCGCCATAGGATGCACGCTAATTGTCCGGTTGGAGTAGGACCGGACGGTTTGATCTTGCCGAATTACAGAGTTAATAGGTGTCCGGTTTACTTCAACTAATATTGCATGTAATATAATGTTTTAAATTCCTTTTGGGTGCGGTTTTTGGATTGATTTTGGTTCACTGCTAAATCACCTCATTTTTCATAAAATCCAATGTGTTTGACAAAATATAGACTTAAAAATTTCAAATGAAATTAATATTAAGTGGTTTCAAACATATAATATTAGTTGAAAAAAAGGCGCAAATTGATTGTTACAAGATCTCAAATTATAGTAATTTAAAATTATTCAAACAAGTAAATGTAATGAATTTGTGAATCAATAGATCCTTAACTCACAAATTATTTATTGCAAACATACTATAGTATTAAATATTACATCAAAGCAAGAATCATGTCTATGCAAATAGATAAAAAGAATAAAATTAGAAGATGTTTGACTGAATTTTATAAGATTGTAAATTTACACAAGAGTTTGGCAAGAATAGTAGCTCTTTAAAATAGATTAACCATAATAATCCAAATTAAAAATCAAATAGAGGATTATTATCCAAAAAATAAAGAAGCCGAAAAATAGTCAAAATTAATTGACCATTAATCCAAACTAAAAATCACAAAATCCACATCCTTAGACTTAGGCAAATATATTTAGTGCAAAGTCTAAGGTATTTGCACCAATGATATGCAATTCTAGTTAAGGTGGGTTATTTTGAGCTCGAATTTAAAATCGTCCTATTATGTTTACTAATGTGATACATTGAAAATTCATTAACTTCTATTTTTCATACATTTTTTTCAGTTGATCAACTATTAATTATTTGACCATTCATGACGTATTGACAATAATATCCCTCCTGTACATTTTAGTTAATTCTTGATATAAATTGATAATCAAGGACAATATATGCGTACGTTCTAGTGATACTATGCCTATGATTACATCTCTATTTCGCTTATGCTATGTTTGGTTTCAATTTCTCAAAGCATTTCATATTTAATCCGAGAATATATTTTTTTGATGTAATTTTTAAAGTTTCATTTCTGAAAAAGTTTAAAACACCACTCTATTTTAAATCCTATTTCTTATTTTCCAATCCTATTTTGAAGTCTATGTTCTATACTTTAAAATTTTGTTCATCTTTGTTTCACATTCAAAAATAAATATATCAAATATGCTTTCTTACAAAATTTGTTTATCTTTATTTCATATTTAAAAATAAATAAATCAAACATGCTTTCTGATAATTACATTGTCACAAAGTCAACCACTATTGTGGTACATCAAGGAAAGTTCCAACTTCTAGTAATAAATATTTAGGGAAAATTACTTAACGACTCTTTAAAATAAACATTTTTCTATCCTAAAAAGCATCAAAAAAAATTTTATATCCAAAATATTCATTCTATCAGTTTTTCATTCCAAAAAATCAACAGTTAACTTTTAAGCAAATTACCTTTATTTTCTTAGATTAAAAGATTTAATAAATTAATTCTTTTAATATAGCTTTTTTGTTTAGGTTCAAATTGATTTGTATCAATGATTATTTCATTTTAATAGATTAAATTTTTGGAGAAAAATATTTATTTTTTTTGGAGTTTTTAGGTTTATAAATTATAGTAGAGACAATTTATTTTTTAAAATTGAATGAACTAAAGAAAAACACTCAAACTTTTTTAGAGTTCCAAAATTAAGTTTGTATAAGTTTTTTCTGCAAATAAATGAATACCTAAAAAAATGATTTTAAAATTGAATATCAATAAATAAAAAATTTCTTTATGTATGAAGTTCAAGGGGTTTTTCATCCATATATAGGGTAAAAGCTAATGGTTGGAAATTTTGAAATAAATAATTGATGGAATGTGTTTTTTGGACTGGAAAATAATTTTATGGGAACTTTGTATAAATTTTCAAGGATTTTTAGTAATTTTCCCAAATATTAACTTAATATCCACTGTCTTTTCTTTTTTCTAAATCTTTTGTTAGGCCTACTTGTTTTTCAACTTTGACCAAATCTTGGTTAATATCTTAATCAGTTTGATTTCAACATTCAAGGCCTTCTAATATTACCCCTAAGATACGTTAATGAAAAAGTTACTTTTCAATTAATAAAGATTTAAATCTTTTAATGGTGGCGTTAGAGAAAAAATTGCATCCTTATAGAGTAGGGGACCATTGAAATTTTGAAGGATCTTGTTAATGAAAGTAGTTGGGCAGTGGGCGATCATTCTTTAGGCCCAAATATTTCCAGTCCTGGGGATTATAATTATTTGATCAACAGACCCATTATAATATAATAAGGGCGTTGATTGGGCGCCATTACTGTGCGAATTTGACGCTAAACACATTGGATTACAGAAGTCTTAAAGTTAGAATTCAGTCCAGGTTTTGTCAAAATTATGGCCTTTTTTATTTTGACTTTTGTATCAAAGTAGAACGTTGAAAAATTGATTTCGACTAAATTAGAACAATAAATAAAAAGAAATTACAAGAAGAAGAAATAACGAAAAAGTAAATAAATTAATCATTTTGATTGCTCTTGTCAAAACAATTCGTGGATCACAGCCAAGAAAAGTAAAGGATAGTGTGAAATAATTAGTAGGAATCCAGGCCGTCCAAGTCAAATAAAGGACAATAATAGTCAGTCTTTTAGCGGCTGTTCTATTGCTTTTTCCTCAGCCATGGGCCTGATATACCTTAATATATATTTTAACCCAATTAAATTAGATTAATTTGACTTCAGATTCATGTGTGTATATATATATATTTATAGTGTCTGTGTGTGTAGGTGCGTCTGCGTTTAGAACAATTAAGCTTAATTAATAACATTGGCTGTTTAATTATAGTAATTCTTTCTATCAAACTTCTCTTTTAATTATACTTTTCAACTATAGTAATCCTTGCGATTGAGCTTCTCTTTTACTTATCCTGTCCCTCCAATTTTTCCATCTTTCCTCAAAAAACTCAGACTCCATTCTACCTTGTATCATAATTACTCTTTGCATATCAGTGATGAGCACTCAAATGTGGCCGCTCTCCTTGATTTTTTTCATTCTGGAAAACCTGTTAGGATTTGTGGCAGCCCAGAGGGCCCAGACCTATTTCTGCATGAATAATGGCAATTACACAAGCAATAGCACGTACAGGGAAAATCTTAACACCCTGCTCTCATCTCTCTCCTCAAACGTCGACAGCAATGGATTTTACAATGCCTCCGCCGGGCAGAACCCTGATACAGTTAACGCCATTGTGTTGTGCAGGGCCGACGTTCAGCTCGATAGATGTCGAAGTTGTGTCCACAATGCCACCCTTGAGCTCGTACGAGTATGCCCGAATCAAAAGCAGGCGGGTCTGTGGTATGAATTCTGCATGTTAAGATACTCAAACGAGTCGATATTCGGGACAATGATTGATCTCCCCACGGCCTGGTTCTGGAATCCGGTGAATGTAACGAGCCCTGAACTGGTTATGGAGGATCTAAGAACATTGATGGACGATCTTCGGGGAAAGGCAGCCAATGGAGGTTCTTTGCGGAAGGTTGCCGGGGGGAATAAGATGGCGCCCGACTTTCAGACAATTTATGCGATGGTGCAGTGTACGCCGGATTTATCCCCTGAGGACTGCACCACTTGCTTAATGGCGTCTGCTCTAGATCTCCCGAGATGTTGTTACAGGAGCAGAGGGGGTGGAATCTACAGGCCTAGCTGCACTCTTCGTTATGATCTCTGGCCTTTCTACAATGAAACTATGCTGCAAGCACCACTGGTACCAACACCATCACCGCCAGGTATTAAGGAAATATCATGTGAAATCTTAAAGATTATGAAATGTTATTACAACTTGTAAGATTTTAGATCGTATATTGGAAATAATGTTGCTAATATGTTTCGATTAATATTATAGGGTGTGATTTCCTTTCTTTTTTTTTTTTTCAGCTGGAGCTTATAATTATTTCTCTTATAATTTTTTTTTTAAGCCAAAGATTCTAAAACATCTTTAAACTGTTAAATCCCCTATAAGATATTTTGACTAAAAAAACTTCAGCCAAATATTGTGTAATGATATCATGTCCCCAACTGCAATGTAGCTATATATTGGCTACTGAATCAGGCCCTTTGGCTGGACAGCTGAAATCTACAGTAGTTGCTTTCTCATAATCACGAACATATTTGAAATTTGTCCACGGCAGTAACACAAACTCGTCTTGGTTTTGCAGGAAAGAATGATGATGATGCAACAACTAAAACTGTCATTGCAATTGTTTCACTTGCTGCGTGTCTGATACTAGCAGTTTGTGGTATCTTCTTCCTAAGAAAGAAAATAAAGCAGAAGCACAAGAAAAAACTTGAAAGTAACTTTATTAATCTTCTTAAAATGTAGTCTTTCTGTGCTTCTTTGATTATGCAATTCAACTAAGTTGTTCTCTTCTACGTGGTGAAGCTGTCGGCAGAAGTACTATTGAATCCCTGCAATATGATTACGGTACAATTAGAGCTGCAACAAATTATTTCTCTGATGCTAACAAGCTGGGACAAGGTGGATTTGGGGCTGTTTACTGGGTAAGTACTAAGTAGGCGTGTAATTGCAAAACGTACAAGCAAGGAGCTGATGTTTGACACACAGTTTAACATTTTTCTCTGGCAGTAGCATCGATCAAAATTCGGAATTCAGATCAAATTTAGTCTATTTTGATATTATGATTGAAATGTCAGGGAAAACTTCAAAACGGCAAAGAAATAGCGGTTAAAAGATTGTCGAGGGATTCAGACCAGGGTGATCTGGAATTTAACAATGAGGTCTTGTTAGTGGCCAACCTTCAACACAGAAATCTGGTCAGGCTCCTAGGTTTCTCTGTAGAGAAAAATGAGAGGCTTCTTGTATATGAGTTAGTTCAGAATGGAAGCCTAGACCACTTCATATTTGGTAACTAGCATTTCACTTTTATTTTCTTTACAAAATACTTCTTATGACAAATCGGTTGCATGTTTTAGTAAGGGCTAGTTGTTTTCTTCACAATTGAACTCATTTGAGTTCTAAATATTTTGACATATGGTTAAATGAACATGCAGACCCGATTCGACGTCCATGTTTGGACTGGGAAAGGCGTTATAAGATCATCGGAGACATTGCTAAGGGACTTCTTTATTTGCACGAAGATTCTTTGCTCAGGATCATTCACCGTGATCTAAAAGCTAGTAATATACTTTTAGACGGAGAGATGACCCCTAAAATTGCAGATTTTGGCATGGCAAGATTATTTGTACAAGATGAAACTCGAGGAAGTACCAGCAGGATCGTTGGAACCTAGTGAGTCATACTATTATCCTATATTGTAGCTACGACAATCTTTTTCTAAAAGATATAATTATGCACACTAAGGGTCACAATTAGCTAGCTATTCGGCTAAAAAACAACCATTCCTCGAAATGATATTACACCTATATAATCTTGGCTATTGTAGCGGATATATGGCTCCAGAATATGCAATCAATGGACACTTCTCGGTTAAGTCGGATGTGTTCAGCTTTGGTGTGCTAGTCCTGGAAATTGTAAGCGGACAAAGAAACAACAATTTTCGTGATGGGGAGAATGTAGAACACCTCCCAAGTTTCGTAAGTCGAATATGAAAAACAAATTAAATCCATGACATGTTAGTTTGAAGCCAATTATTATTATGTACATATCTAAAGTTGCTGAAAATGTTTTCACAGGCTTGGAGAAGTTGGTGTGATGGAACAGCTGCAAATGTTATAGATCCGGTGCTGAGGGCTAGCTCTGGTGCCCCAAGTGACATGTTAAGATGTATTCATATTGGTTTGCTTTGTGTTCAAGAAAATGCAGCTGATAGACCTACAATGAGTTCTGTTGTACTCATGCTTAATAGCTTCTCTATAACTCTGCCAATACCTTCACAACCAGCATTTTTTATGCCAAGCAGGTTAGATGGAGATGTTTCACTCCATCAGCACAATTCAAGAGAGTTAGAGACCATCGGATCATCAAATAGCATATCAGCTTCAGGAAACGAAGTCTCAATAAGTGACTTTTATCCTCGGTGATTTCCAAGATTATGATGATTTATTGTCACAACTTACAACTTACAAGATGTATTGTTATTTTCGAATATTCTTGTCGTTGAAGATGCCTTGATTTGTCTCTCACGTTCTTCTTCGTGAAATTTAACATTGCCAAGAAAACGGGGATGGGGGAATTTTGTATATATTTATTTTCTCATTAATGTGAAATCAATCAGCAGTGGTATTAGTACTCATATAGTTGGAACAATGGAAAAGAAACAAGAAGATTTTTACACAACCGGACAAACGGGGATTACATGTTAGGTATAATTTTCTAAACGTGGAAATATTCAAATTAAATGAAGGGTAATTTTGTCAAATAATAAAATTATTGTATCTCTATTTTTTTATTATAGTGATGATTAATTTGATAGACTACAGCTCCGTGGTTTTTAATCCTTACATTGGGGAGGCTTTCCACGTTAAAAATTTCTCGTGTTATTTGTTGTAATTGTGATTGGTTTGCTTGTTATTATTTCCTGTTAGGTTCACACAAAAAAGAGACAATTATTATTTTTGTTGCGTTTGTCTTTAATTGCTGATTTAATTGCACTTACTTGCTGTGTGTTTATAAAAGATGACTTGGTAAAGGATTTTCATAGTTTATAGGTGAACTTTTAGGACAAAGCTGTAAAAGGTTAAGTGTGCAAAGAACCTTTAACTAAGATGCAGAGAAGAAGAAGATGTAACATTTGTAGCACAATTTTATAGATGCAGCCTAAGTTACTGAATTTGGATGGAGAATTGTCCAGGGAAGCAAAGTCTCACATGTAAAGCAAGCATGGCCATAAGAGCACTCTAGAATTTTGACTCAATCCGGATCATAATCATGGATAATCCATTGATTGATCACTGATTAAATAAACGGCAATAAGATGATAAGCAATTATATTTCCTCATGCACTGTTATTTTATAGTAAGTGCATTGTAGGTATTCCCCGATATTTTTTCCCCCACCCCTGTCTGCTACATGTATCTCTGGGATTGTCAAGTCAATAAAGTCCATTTCGATTGTCCTGTTAAAAAATTAGAAAGATCCGACATGAATGGTGAAACTGTCGGCCCTTTGCTAGATGGGGTTCTGTCTCCTTCTGTCGGATGGCCAGATTTCTCTTGATACTTTCCCCTTCTCAACTGTTATTGGTAAATCAAGAAACGGTAAAATAAAGTAACAAAGTGAGTGGCGATAGTTTGAATTTTTAAAAGTTTTAATAAGGTTGAAGTAGAGTATCGGCTTCTATGTGTTGTTGTTCTTGCATAGGTGCAAGTACGTTGTGGACATCATACAACTGAATTTACTTGGAACGTGTCATTGGGGTGAGTATTTTCTATATGATTTAGTTGGAATGCAAGTTTTGAATACCTGAATATAAAAAAAAATATAAGATTGAACGCTAATAATATTTATTCCTGAATTGTTTGTTATAACAACACTCTTAGTGATCTATGAAAAACAAAATTCCTGAATTGTTTGTTATAAGAATACTCATAGTAATCTATGAAAAACAAAATCTTCATTTCGACTGAGATGAATATAATTAATTTTTTGGAGGTTTTTTAAGTCCAAGGGAAGCTGTTAAAGAAAAATGAAATTCTAACGACATGTGCCAATGGATCACCTCTGGCTATGTGAGAGCAAAGTCTGGTATGGTACCAGCAACCTTTGAGTATTGACAATGGAAAGGGGATAGAATCTCTTTTTTTGAATGGCGAGAACAGCCGATAATGCACTTGAAGACAGGAAATAATGGGATGAATCAGCAAATTATGGGTCTAGTCTATTAACTAATTCTACTCAATATAAATTGGAGGGACACTTTTAAATTATTAGAGAGATGGATATATGTGAGAGTGTGTTAGTACAGACATCGTGAAAGATTCTGATGGAATGACAATAACAGAAGAAGATTGCAAGGGTTTAGTGCTATTAAAATAGGGAATATGCTGGCTGACTCACAGAAAAACACTGGTCTTGGATAAGGTTTCACCAATTTGTTCCATGTGGTCACCAAGGACTATTTTATATATATATTTATATTTGCACTTTGTGTATCATCTACAAATGTAATCCTTCCATATTAGTCTAATTAACTTAATTAAGTTTGCCTGATAGCCATATTTGATTTGATTGTATAATAAATGTAACTTTTGGCATATCTTTTTCTTTAATTTTTTAAACACACTCCTCATCTCCCCGAACAAACGCAGTAGGCGGTACCATTAAATCAAATATTGAGTTACAATAAAAAATAGTGTTTGAACCGCTGTAAAAATTTAAATATTGAGTTGCATTGTTACTATCATAACAAAACAGTCACTCAGTTCTACTTAAAATGTGAAAGAAAAACCTGAGTTATTAATGGTTACTTCTCGATACCAAACTTAATATGTGAAAGTTAAACTTCAATTTCTTGACTTCCAGATACCAGATTGGAAACTTTTGGGCGTCGTTAATGTTAGTGGAAAAAAAATCACGTGTTGTGGTTTATTTATTTGTTAGCTTTTCAGAGATATTTGATCAGCCCAACCAGGTAAAAAGCATTACCTAAGTGGAATATAATTGTGAATCAGCCTTGCACTTCCATTTTATCATCCCTCACATTCTTTTATTACACTGCAATTTTTATCACAAAATAGTTTCTTCCATTAAAGAAAAGTAGAACGAACTCATTGAAATGATCCTTTTACCCACAAGGAAAGATGAACATGTGATAATATGTAAATTTTAGTCTAAATCGGATTTGAGATGCCAAACGTGGCTTTGAAACAATACATAGAGTATTTTTTTTTTTTTACATGAATCCTTATGAATTCGAATACTCGACATGTAATAATATGTAAATTTTAGTCTAAACCGGATTTGAGATGCCAAAAGTAACTTTTAAACAATACATAGAATAAGTTTTTTTTTACATGAATCTTTGTGAATTCGAATACTCGACGTTCTTATTTCTAGTCATACCATTCCTAGTCATACCATCAGACCAATCGGGCCTTGGGTATGCATATATGGTATGAAAGTTAGGTAGTGTAAAATTATTTTATGTGGACTTCGTATAAGTTTTATTATATAAATAATTATAATTGTTCCAAAATTCAAAATAAACTCTTGAGGAAAAACAACAAAAAAAAAAAAAAGAAGCAAAAGTGAATAAAAGAATTTTTTAAAGTAATAAATAAAGAAAGAATGATGGGGGAAAAGTTAGTGCACGCGTCGCCGACTGTTTTTTTTCACAGAAAA
The DNA here is from genome assembly GCA_019321725.1 of Paulownia fortunei. NCBI lineage: Eukaryota > Viridiplantae > Streptophyta > Magnoliopsida > Lamiales > Paulowniaceae > Paulownia > Paulownia fortunei. Next base: position 16,322,241 of record CM033120.1, read on the forward strand.
TGCCATGCAACACCAACACGTCCTTTCGCCACTGATTCAAGGCCTTGGCAGTTACCACCACTGACAACTTCTCTGTACCAAACTCAAAACACTAGGGGCGTAAAAAATGAAGCACAAATTCCTCAAATATTTCTTCCTTCTCATCTTTTCGACCAACATCGATGTTTCCCATGCAAAACCATCCCGGCCCATCTCCGAAATACTCGTTTTTCATCAAACTCTTAACACAACTCATCCATGGAGGACTCCTGCACAATTCCTAGACAGAGGCCTGAAGCCAAGCGTTCAATTTATGCTTGCTGGAATTCTTTCCTTCATCGCCGCCGCGATTTCCAGTGCCGGAGGAATCGGCGGCGGCGGCTTATTCATACCCATTCTCACTATTGTCGCCGGGTTAGACCTCAAAACGGCGTCCAGCTATTCGGCTTTCATGGTCACCGGAGGATCAATCGCTAATGTCGCCTGCCAAATGTTCGCGAAACGCGGGGCGAAGACGCTGATTGATTACGACATAGCGCTGTTGTCGGAGCCATGCATGCTGTTGGGTGTGAGTTGTGGAGTGATCTGCAATCTGGTGCTTCCCGAGTGGTTAATCACGGTATTTTTTGCGGTTTTTCTTGCTCTTTGTACCTTTAAAACGTGCAAATCAGGGGTTTTGTTTTGGAAACTGGAATCAGAAGAGGGGAGGAGAAATGGGTGCCTGAAAATGGAGAACGGTGAGGCTTGTGGTGAAGATACTAAACAGCCCCTGTTGAGTAATGAACTGGGTGAGAGCAAATTGGAGATTCCTTGGCTGAAGCTTGGAATGCTTGTTATCATCTGGTTTTCCTTCTTCGTCTTGTATCTTCTTCGAGGAAACCGCTACGGGCAAGTAAGTCTGTTCTTCTTAGTAAACTGATCTTCTTTTAAATCTATTTGATATATTTACTTGCTGCTCCGATATTAATTTTTATGGCAAGTTCTATATGCAAGTACCATTTAATTTAACCATAGTTCTTCAAGGTCTCAAATTGGCCCCATTTATGGAGACTTCAATGTGACTGTGTTATGCTTTAATTCCCACTTTTGCAGTTATATAATATTTTTTTACAAAACATAACCAATTATTTACTTTATTACGTCAAAATCAAGATACTAAAAATCCAATAAAAGTAGGATGAATAGATCTAAATCACCCTTAAATCAAGGGGTATACATTTTAAGGAAAAGACAAATATTCACGTATAAATAGAATTTAAACCCAAAATCTCTTAGTAGCTCTTTGACAAGACTTCAATGCCTACAGCAATGATATCTATGTTAAGCTTAATCAGGAAGAGCTACAAGGATAAAGTCAAGGGATAGACCTTTTTTTATATGTTTAAACAACGATGTTCTTCTTGATTGGCACACTTATTTTTGTTGGTTGGTGGAAACCAACTGTACAGTGAACTAAGACAGACTTGATTTTTTTTTTTTTTCATTATTGTTTTTGTTTTTGTTTTCTGATAATTAGATAGACTTGGATTAAATATAATGAAGAGGTGACATCACGTAAAAATATCATTGATGTTTCTCCATCCAGACTGGAAAATATAGAATTTAAGAGGTAACTCACTATCACTTATAAACTGAACATTAACCAAAACACCACTTCCGGATGGATGGATTTGGTGGAACAATGCCAGAAAGAATTGAATTGTTTGTGGATGGTTATTCCAGTAGATTTAAAAGCATTTTTTTATCAATCAATATAAATGATACAATAACTTTATATGTGCATATTTCATTTTTGCCGAAAATGGGTAATGAGCCACAAGGGGTTGCTGTCAAGAATAAAGCCCGCAGAATCTTGCTGCCATGCTGTATGATTCATTTCATGGATAGCTGAAAAAATAAAAAAATAAAGACAGCAATGTGTGCATATCATACACAACTATAGAGATTCTTAAAGAGAGATGTGGATATATGTGTGTCTACAGAAAGAAAAAGAGACAAGGGAACAATTTAAAAAAAAGCGATAAAAGGAATGTACCTGCAAGAATAAGATTATAGAAGCAGCTCAATGCTTTGCATGGCCATTTTTTCCTCAAATTCTTAAACATGTCAATTAGTTTCGCCAAAGGCATTTCTTAAAGATTGGCAAGTGCAATCCTGTATTACACTTACTACTAGAGATTACATGGCTACTGCAACCATCATACTCTAAAACTTGTTTACCTCTTAAATATACGAATAAAAGTTTTAAAAATTTGTAGGGCATTATCCATATAGAGGCTTGTGGAACGGGATACTGGATAATCTCAGCAATTCAAATTCCTCTTGCAATTATCTTCACCACATGGATCGTGCATGGTAGAAAGAGTCCTAAGAATACTGCTGCAACTCAACAGGTGCTTAAAAGACTTTTATTTTTGAATCCTTGTTTGGAGCAGTAGAGTGCTTATATCTTTTCTTGATACAAGGAAAATGGAGGTGAAACCAGAAGTCGGCCATCTGACAAGCTCGTTTTCCCTATAATGGCACTGTTAGCCGGGGTTCTGGGAGGAGTTTTTGGAATTGGAGGTGGTATGCTTATAAGTCCACTTCTTCTCCAAATAGGAATAGAACCTGAAGTAAGTTCTGCTTCAACTGATGTTTATTTGCCTTGACAATATTTTGCCTAATTACTTTCTATATACAAGTAAAACCAGATCCAACTGTTGATTATTGCAATCACATTTGTCTCATGGTACCTAGGTGACAGCAGCAACTTGTTCCTTCATGGTATTATTCTCCTCAACCATGTCCGCAATTCAATACTTATTGTTGGGCATGGAGCACATATATGGTGCCCTAACCTATGCAGCCGTTTGTTTTGTTGCCTCACTAGTTGGTCTGACATTAGTACAACGAGCAATAATGAAACATGGGAGAGCCTCTCTCATAGTGTTCTCAGTTGGTACGGTGATGGCCTTGAGTACGGTTCTGATAACTAGTTTTGGAGCTGTGGATGTCTGGAGGGATTACACGAGTGGGAAGAGCATGGGGTTCAAGAAACCTTGCTAAATTACTCCTTTATTATGGATGATTTGGGACAATAACACTAGTTGGTTCTTACTATCTATTGTACTTCAAGTTGATTAGCGGACAGATGAAATAAGAGGTAATGCCTCTAGAATGCTATGCTTAAAAATCTGAAGCTTGAGGGAGTTCAAGTTAAACATGTGTTCCAATTCAGATAACCCAGTTTGAAATGTGCATTTGCCGCAAGGAACAAGCTAATATAAAGATTTATTCAGGCTAGCATCAATGTCCATCTTTCCTATTACCACCAAGCACAGCAATGTCACAAGTCCTCCATAAAAAGGTTGCATGATCAAAGTTCTTATTAATGTTAACGTAAACTAATTTAGGCACAGAACTCCGAGTAAAATTGCCACAGAACATTCTGGAGGGACATGGACAGTGAAAAACACTTACCTTCTCTGTCAGCTAATACGTTGACAAGACATAACAATTGTTTACATAAGCTATAACATTTTCGTCTTCCCTTCAAATGAATGCAGAGAATAATGGTATCATGACTTACTTGCACCATAAACAGTGTAATAAAGCATGTGGATATTCAGCTTAACTTCAAGAGGAAAACTACTGAAACTTATATTACATCCGCATTGAATGGAAGCAGTACTTAATCCCGTAAGAAGGGGAAAGAAGATAAAATTGTTTTGCATGTATATCACTAAAGTAGACGTAAAGTTCCATTTTACAGTGCATCCATTTCAGTGAAGGCAAAATATCCTCATTGCAACCTTAAAGGACAAGATGCAGCATAAAATACCACTTGTAACAGAAAATGTGAGAATTGTAACTCAAGTAGTCAAAGAAGTTCAGTTTACCCAGAATAATACCCATAGTCAATTTTCATTAGCATATATACCTCAATAGGATGGAAAAAATGTCAACTGGTTTGTTGACAATGAACATAAGCAGTTCATCAGGTTAGAAGCTCCAAAACTCAAGCAACTGGAGGACGGAGAGTGTGATCCCCTGAAGTATCAACCGCGGTAGGTGGCATCAATTGCCACATGGGAATTCCAGAGAATCCGAGAACATGAACCAGCTTGCTGCCAACAACCTGTGGTGGAGCTGCAAAAGGTGAAGGAATTGGAGGCAGATGAGGTAAAATTCCTGGTTGGGTAGTTAATGCTTTCACTTGCTGCTCAAGTTTCTCTTTCTCTGCTTTTAGCATCAACTTCTCATCTCGAAGTTCATTCTTCTCTTTCTAAAATTTAGAATCATAAGCAACCAAAGACAGAATAGACATACACTACAGTGAGAGAGCAATTCTATTCAGATTAAAATTACAATCAAATGAGAGAACTAGCACACCTTCAGGTCATTGACCTTCCCCTGTAAATTATCATATGATTCTTTTAGCTTCTGGGCTTCTTCTCTTAGTTGAATCACCATGCGAACTGCTTCACTCAGCATAACAGCTTTGTCCATTTTGGGGGGCCTTCCAGGTTCTAGTATGGAACTTAGTTCTTGGAATCTTGAGATTGAATCAAAGTCAATATTGAATGACAACATCAGCAAAGGATAGCAACATACTACAAATATATACAAGACCAGGAATGCATAATGCTCACTGCATGTATGCACACAAGCACACGTGCAGAGACACACACAGAGAGGAAAGAGACAGAAAAAAGAACTTGCCTGTCATTCAGCCTATCCCTACGCATTTTTTCCTTGTAAGCTTTGGAATCAGACGCACCACATACTCCCAACCTCAACCTATCACAAAACATGTGCAGTTTTCAGAGTGGAAACTTTATATTACAATGAAATCCTGTGTGAGATGGGAAGAATGGAATAACTACTCTCCAACAATTCAATCTTTGTTCCATTAACTCCTTCGGAAATTCAAAACAATGAGCAAAAATAAAGTTCCCAATGAATATACAAGAGCAATACAGATATGCTAACATCAGATCAGTATATTCCTTTAATATTCAAACTAAGGTCAATAATACTATTCGAACAAAAACAGACACATAACTTGAAAAATGACTAATAAATGCAACATGTGAGACATACCTCTTTCTAGAGCCATGCTTCTTCATGCAATCTGGATTCCCAGACGAGTCGTCAAATTCCACACTGAAATAAGTTAATGAAAACACCAGATTTGCTTATCGTCCAATCAAGCCTGACATTGCCTTATATCAGGCTGTGCAATAGCCAACAAAAATATAAGATAGCTTCGTATCAAGAAAATGAACCCCATGGATTCCCAGATTTCAATTAAAATATGTTGCGCCCCCTTTAATCGATTGTACTTGTCAATTCAACCATAAATATCATTTACTCATACATGATTGCTTAAAGGAGTAGCAACATTATAACGGATGTATCACTTCCATCTCACTGCCTAATAACCAATTTATCAATTCCATCTCCCTTGCTAACAAGGCCTAGCTCAATTGGTGAGGTTAATATAACAAGACTACACTAGTTTTTAACTTCAAATCCCCCAAAATGGTATAGCCATCTAATTTTACATTAGGTCTTCCTCCCAGTATAGCGTCCTTGTCACTAGTTGCATTTGACTTTGGCAGTTAGACTCTGGATTATATTCACTTGTAAAGTTCATTATTTTATAACTTTTCTCTTAAATCTCAGTTACAACATAGCCTCTTTGGATCCACACCCCTATCAAATCAGAGTCAAGGAGTACCTCGTGGACTCCGGACAAATGAAGCGTGACCTCATATAAGCTGACAGAAATGGAGAGAATAGAATGAATGCATATGTGGAAAAACACATCTCACAATACAAATGAGCAGAGCGCTACACTTTACAAGTTGTACCTCAATATAGCAAACATCTTCAACAATCAATGATGGATACTAACACAGCAGAGAGTGAAACAACGAGGAAAGAAGAAGGGCACCTGAGAGAAGTGGGAGGAGGCAAAGCATTGTGCGGGTTGGCCCACTGGAAGCAAGGGTCGAGAGGAGGCAGGTCTTCGAGCAGCACGTAATCAAAGACCCAATTTGAGGAATTTTCCTCCGGCGGAGACGCCATATAGTTCCACCGGAGCCGGAGGCGAGATAAGAAAAAAGAATTATGAAGAGGAAAAAGAAAAGTGAAAAAGTCGATGATTTGTTTGTTGGGAGATAATGGGAGGAATGAAAAACTGGAAAAGGAGTGGAGAAGAAAATTTTGTGTGGCTGGCGGGCGAGCATCCGGAAATGGACTATTGGAGTATCGGGTTTGACGGTTAAGAGTGTGTTCACCAGTTGGCGCCACCCACTACAGTAATATTTAATGTGGGAGAAAACATAAGTACTAAAAAGAACAATTTCTTCATTTTTCACGTTTAACCCCAACTTAATCAAAATTCAAACTAACGACAGCTTGTCCGAAGCAACATGCTTGGCCAAATATAAGCACGTAGCACGTGACAATAACCAAATCTATATGGTGGGTTGTTGAATGTGGTGGCTATTGGCTAAGTGGCATTTTGTTACTCAAGGTCAGACAAACAAAACAAGTTTAAATAATTATTAGCCCATAAAAGATTTACTGTGTCAACGTGTAGAATGCTAAGCAAACCATTACGCGCTGCACTAACATCTCTTTCGAATTACTCAAATCCCAATTCACATATTTGTCTTATTTGCCATCTTACACAGGGATACTCGCATTTGCCCTAAATTTGACTGGATTGAAATGGGTTAGAATTGAATAAACGAATAATGAAATAAATAATTAGTTCATTCTTTTTAGATTTGTTGGATTTAAAATGAGTAACAGATCCCCCAATACGAGGGGTATTAGATTTTTTATATATTTGACTCTTTTATCTTTTTCTTTTCTCACTCTTATTTTTTTCGATCGTCGCGCATTGCAAGAATTATTTATCTTTTAGCTACTTTTCAATTTAATTTTTTTAAAAACAAAATAACTAATGAGTTTGATGGGTAAAACACATTGGATATGAATTTAGGAGCTAAAATGAAGCATGATGGAACGGATCTTGATTTATATATTTTTTAAAATGACGAATTTCAAATTCAATTAAACCCGTTTCAAACCCAACTGGTGACATTCCTAATGTTATGTATGAGTAGTTTCATACTTGGAAAAATTATGGCCAAAGGAAGCATTCGACCGGTTTAGACTTTTGGAAAATTGTGGAGGCGCCTTTTTTGATCAAAGTAAAATATCAATTGGCCTATCAACGGGGGAGGAGCCTATATTCCAAAATCCATGAGCATTATTATTGGGGGGGGGGGGGAAGCGAGAATCAAGAAAAAGCCAAAAGCATATCTCCACATGCACCTTATTGCCTTGCAACCACACAGAAAATGAGATGCACCAGCATGCTGATAACCTCAGAATAAACAGAATAGTTTGATTCGACATTTCCTACATTAAGAGAAAACAATATAAATGTTATAGTTTTTGGACATTTTATTTCTGGATATTGGCCAAATTTTGAATAATAATTTTGTTAGTGTGCTTCGTGATATGAAATTTTGATCTCTCACTATAAAATTTCATTCTTGAAAATATTCAAATAAATTAAACGAAATTTTCCTTTTAAGTGAATTACACCCCCTAAACATCGATTATTTCTACGTTATTTTGTCACAGTTTGCAAGAAGTCTTATGTACAAACATGCTTACAACCACAAGTGCTCGAACAATCTGAGTGTACCTTGATAATTATATGTATGTTTGGAAATCTTTTTTGACGAAATTTCAGAAGAACAAACCTTCCAAAAAAAACATTTCATAAGAATTTCAAATCGATATGTTTGCAACTTGCAACTAACCCAGACTTAATAAATCTTACAAGGAATTGAAATTATAATCACAATAATATGTATATAATAGATCCTACATAAATTTAATTATCAGACCTTCTAACAATAACCCCCGGGACCATTACTTGGAAGAGTTGACATGGATTTTTCCCTGATGAGAAGGCTTAGTAAGTGGCAATGCTAGAAGTACTATACATCCTTTGCAACATCAATGCGTGATAAAAATAAAAAATCTTTGACATCCACGTGTCACAAAGCTACTGTCCGGAAGAGAGGCTAATCCTACTTGTCAACAGCTCGAACATTGATTGGGTGGGAGCATATCCAAAGTAAGATAAGGCGCTTCCTACATCACATAAACAAAGATCAACATTAGCTTATATCCCAACAACATACTGCAATCTGTCCGAGAAATTCTGAAAGCAAGAAAATAAATATACAAAAAAGAAAACCCACAGAAAACAGGTCGAGGAATGGCTCAAGCTATGGCTTCAATAGCTGGATTCCGCGGCTCTTCTCAAACCGTCCTGGAAGGTAGCCTCCAGCTCAGTGGCTCAAGCCGCTTGGGCACGGTTAACACCAGCAGAATTCCCTTGGCCAGACCAGGTTTCAGCGTCCGATCCCAGCAGCAGAGCTCAGCTGAGACTGAGACAAGCCGCCGAGCCATGTTGGGGCTTGTAGCAGCAGGGATTGCCTCAGGGTCATTTGTTCAAGCCGTGCTTGCCGAAGCCAAGCCGATCAAGGTTGGGCCACCACCCCCACCCTCCGGCGGACTGCGTAAGTATTGGTGTTCTTATTTAATCATGTTCTAAAGAGTTCACATTATGATTAAATTGTTCAAAATTATTTAGTCAGTAGGTTAACGTAGGATCATATAAACCATGCCTGAGTTGGAAAAAAATAAAATAAAATAAAATAAAATTACACACTTTTAGGAACAGAGGAATATGTGAAAAGATAATACAGAGCTGATTTTCTTGATAGACGTGATGAAAAGATCTAATTTCATAGTAATTAAAGTCGATAGTTATTAATGGCTGATTGTTGATTGCTAATAATTGATATTCTATATAACCGTTAACTCAAAATAATTGGTCCCCCAAGTAATGATAATTTTCAAATTGAACAATTATTTTGGCTAAATGTAATACATATATGTTCCTAAATGGCTGTAAAGTTTTTGATGGACTAACTCGGAATGTTTTCAGCATTGAAGAATGATGTCTTTCAGAATTTTCACTACTAATCCTTCTTGAGAAATTATGTTGGTCTGCAGCTGGTACTTTGAACTCAGATGAGGCAAGAGACCTTGAATTGCCTCTGAAAGATCGGTTTTTCCTTCAGCCGCTGACACCAGCTCAGGCTGCAGTGAGGGCTAAGGAGTCTGCCAAAGAGATTGTCAATGTGAAAACACTGATTGACAAGAAGGCTTGGCCTTACGTCCAAAATGACCTTCGTCTAAGGGCAGAATACCTCCGTTACGACATCAACACGGTCATTTCTGCCAAGCCCAAAGATGAGAAGCAATCCCTGAAAGACCTAACTGGAAAGCTCTTCCAGACCATCAGCAATGTGAGTTCCAAACTCCATATTTTGTCTTTCCCATACTTAACTAGCAACTTATATTTAGCCAGATGGTCTGATTATTTACAAACCCAGCTTTTTACAAAGTCTTATGTGTTTTCTTTGTCAGCTTGATCATGCAGCAAAGATCAAGAGCACCCCCGAGGCCGAAAAATACTATGCTGAAACTGTATCTACGCTGAATGATGTTCTCTCCAAGCTTGGTTAGAAAGAACTGTATATGTATAATATTGTAAGCTTTCATTTTGTGTGAATGAGATTCCTTCTTACTTGCAATGTCAGTAAATTTCTTTTGTTTTGCCAAAGTCCAATCTATCTGAAAAGATCTTATCCAAAAGGGTGTTAAAATAACTTTGGATTTGTGCCCTCTTATTCCCTCATCCTGAGCTTCAAGGCAGTCTGTCCTGGTATTGTACAAATTGAGGATTCAGTAAATTAAAAGGTTTAGATAAATTCAGCTGTATGACAAAGTTAAATGCCGTGGGCATGAACTCAGTAAGAAAAAGGAATCTGAAGTATCATATTTGCTGAAACAAAATGTCGCGCATCTTAAGAATGCAATACCAGACTCATTTGAACACATCCAATAAACACTCTTGTTCAAGGCACAGAGCATATTCTGTCACTTGAATATTCTAGCCATCTTCTCCAGTCTAAAATAAAATGCTGAGGCATAGAATTTACCCGTGAAATGGAAGCTTGAAGGTTGATCTTTCACTAATTAAGCACTGTCATTCACTCACAAAGAAAATCTTGTACGGACATTAGTTTCTTAGCGAAAGCAAGCAATGTGCCCTAATTCAAAAACAGGAGCAACAACGACCAAGCCTTCTGCCAATTTTGTTCAAATTTAATCGCTGCAGTAAGAGAGCAGTCCATCACAAAAATCACATACCAAAGAGGATAAAATAGACCTTCTGGTCATACAAGTTCAATTCGTTTGAAGCAAAATTGAAGAATTTAGAGAGAAATAAGCGATCAAACCAGCATGCCAGACCACAGTTTCTGCAACTTCCTCTCAGCTGGCTATTCCTTCAAACAGTGAACAGGCGGTTTAGGCTTGGTTTGTAGGGGTTGAGGTCTTCGGCAACCCTCAGATCATCTGACGTCTTAAACATAGAGACACCGGAAGTTCCAATTATGTAACTAAATATTTGCGAGTTCTTGAACCAGGCCCATAGATCACCATATGCTTATAGCAAACAGTGGGAATAAATTCCCCCCACCATGATTCTCTTTCATCATGAGAAAGAGTGGAATGATTTTCCTCTTTTTCACCTCATATGTGCTTCTAATAACTTCCAGGAGTAGAAAACATTACATTACTTGATATTTCTTCAACTCGTAAAAATTATATTTGAGTTTGGTTCACTAATATATAATAAATTAAATTTAAAAATATTTTCTCATTAAATCTTGTTAGATCCACTAATATGTTCTAAATCAACTCCCACCATGTCTAACTACAAAATTTCAAGTTTGGAGAAAACATTCAAAGCAAAATTCAACAATATTACTTTCGTCTCGACTTGCCTCTCTCACTCATTTACTGTTGTAAACTTTATTCTTAATATTATTACATGCAGGAGAACATAGTGGAAATAGTCTCAAACAAAAACAGAAAAGAAGGCATTGAAACTATTTCATGGGAAAAGACAAAGATAGAGAGGATATGAAATATAGATCAATATAAAACTGACTATTTGTGATCATATTATAGACCCATAACCATAATATATTTGGGGAGGGGTCATATATTTTCACACGTTACTTTATATCACTACAAAAATCTTGCACAAGATGACTAATTTTACCCCCAGCCAAAAACCAGTTTTTCCTGTCTTATACCACCGTAAATCACGATCAGCCAAGAAATTTCACCACAAAGACATAAGATTAACCGTGCATAAACGGCTAATACAGTAATACTGCATGGTTGATAGCAAAAAGAAAAAGAAAGAAAAAAGGAAATTTAGCAAACTTATTTCCTCAATTTACTACCTTCTACTTTTATTGAATATTACTTTATTTCTTATACTTTCAATTGTCTTATTTTACCTCATTGTACTCTTATTCTATCTCACTTTACGCCCTTATACTTTATACAAAATTAACCAAATTACCCTTACCAATTATTTATAGTAAAATTACTTTAAAATACTCTAAAATTAATAGATTTGTATTTATATTCTAATATTTTTTCAACTTAATTAATAACACTTAACATTAAATTCATTTTAAATTTTATTATTCTTAAAGTTTAATAGTTGTTTTTTATAAATATAGTTCCTATTAAATTTTTATATCGTATGATATTTTTTATTAGATAATATATTTTACTTATAAATTTTCTACTTATTATAAATATAATAAATATATATAACATATTCCTAAAAAGTATTTTCTTAAATACATAAAATATTAGTAATAAATTTCTCATTGTTAATGGAATTATTAAATATTAAATTAAAAAAAAAGTTATTTTTAAGTATAATTTAATACTAGTAAATAAAATATAAATAATCGAATTATCGTAATTTAATAGATACTATGTTCTATTTAAAAAAATCATAATTATTTTACTAATTAATTTTATTACTATTTACTTGATTATAATGATTATTTTTGAATTTAACATAATTTCTATGAACTTATGATAATTCTATTAATAATAAAAAAATTATTACTAATACTTTTTGTATTTAGTAAGATATTATTTAAATATATTTTATATATTTTGTGAATTTATATTGAGTAGAACATTCATAACTAAAGTGTATTAACTAATAAAAAATATTCTACTATATACTAATTTAATAGAAACTATGTTAAATTAAAAATTAATATTTAAGTACAATAAAAATTTAAGTACAATAAAAAAATTTAAATAAATTTAATGCCAACTATTAATTAATCGAATTAAAAAATTACTAGAATATAAATATAAATTTATTAATTTTAGAATATTTTAAAATAATTTTATTACAAATAATTGGTAAGGGTAATTGATTAATTTTTTTAGAATACAATAAGATAAAATGAGATAGAATAAAAATATAAAAAAATAAAATAAAATAATTAAAAATATAAGAAAATAAAATAATACAGTAAGTGGAGACAGGCAGGAAAAGTTATTGGATTGGGCACTTCTTTTACCCTAGACATTTAATTGTATATGTAAAGAATCCTTTTTTAATTGGGCCTTTATTTCCTTTTCAAACTCAATATTTTCCTTCTTGCCGCGCCAAGATTGTGTCCTGTTATCTGACAAAGAAAAATACATTGATCATCGATTAATTCTTGATTTATAAACTATTAATTACAATAGTTTTTTACTATAGTTAAAGAAAATAGAAAAATAAAATTTACTTCTAAGTAGTGACATATTACATCATTTCCACGCAAAAGAATTCAGAATAAATGGAAGAAGCATTTTGACAGTAACAGTAAATTAATTTTACAGTAAAAAAATTGTAGAAAAAACTTTACCGAAAATTGCCACCAAAATTCCAACATTTTATTTTTTATTTTTTGGTACAACCAACATAATATTGCTGCAATTGGAAAATGAAAATAATCCTCTTGAAGCCCATGACCATCCCTAAGTCCTGACCCCTCTCAAGTTTGATGTATAAATACTTGACTAGAATAAAGTCTAAATTATAATCTCTCTTCTGAAACCCTAATCTCTAAAAAATTACTACCCCGTTTCTCTGTCTAAACTCTTTCGACCAAATGGCTAAAGATCTAGCGCCTGAGAAACCTGTGGAATCCGATTCCGAATCCGGTGAAGAAGAAAACGACGGAGCTTCGTCTGAAGAAGGCTCATCTGAATCCGAGTCCGAACCAGAGAAAAGCCAAATTGCCAAAAAGTCCTCGTCTTTGCCACCGGTAGCCCTCAAGAAACCCCAACCTCAGTCCTCCTCAAAAACCCAGCAGCAGCCGCCTTCCTCTTCTTCAGATGAGGGAGAATCAGGATCAGAATCCGAATCGGACTCCGACGGGCCCGACCCGAATGTCAGGAACGCAGCCTCCAAGCCCGTGGATGACCCACAGAAATCCAATAACGGTTCTAGAAAGCCCAGATCCAAGCCCAGTGCTTCTGAGCCTGTCACTCCGGCTAAATCCACTGGCGCAAAACGGCTTGCGGAAGAGATAGAATCGGAGGCTAAGGATGCCAAAAGGTCAAAGAAGAAGCTCGAGCCCGAACTCGATAATTCCGAGAAAAAGTCTAACGATGATTCCAAGAAACTGCTTTTCCAGAGGCTTTGGAGTGAGGATGATGAGATTGTAATTTTGAAAGGGATGATTGATTATGCGGAGAAGAAGAAATCCGACCCTGTTGCAGATTTGAATGCTTTTCACGACTTTATTAAGCATAATTTGCATGTGGATGTAACTAGGACTCAGTTGCAGGATAAGATAAGGAGGCTTAAGAAGAAGTATGAGAACAATAAGAGCAAAGAGAAGGAGGGTAAAGATAGGACCTTTTCGAAGCCCCACGAGCAGAAAGCTTATGAATTGTCGAAACATGTATGGGGGAATGAGAATGGAAAAGAAAATGGGGGCGAAAAATTAGTGGGGAGTCCAAAAGTGAATGGAAGCGTGGTGAAAAAGACTCAGAGTAAGAGGGCTAATGCGTTTGAAAATGGGGAGTCTGAGGATGTGAAGAATGTGGAGGTTGTGAATGGTGGTCTGGATAAGCTGTTGGCAGCAAAGATAGTGAGTTCCGATGATGTGAGCATGGAGGAGAGGATATTGAAGATTGGGGCGGAGTTGTTTGAAGGGGAGAAAAGGGTTGAGGGGGAAAGAGAATGGCGAAAGCTGAGACTGGAGGAGATGGAGGTCTACCTGAAGAAGCTGGACTTGATGCGCGCCCAGACAAAGCTTGTTTTGGATGTTTTGAAGTCCACGGATCACTGAGGTTGTGACTGGTAATTTATTGTTAATGCCTTGCCTATGCAATGAGGTAGGATCTTCGATATGTTTTCATGCTAAATGTAAGCCCTGGTTTAGCTTTCTTAGTTGACGCAGTCCTTTTTCTGTGTGGTGGACTTCACAGCTTGTTCTGGATAATTAACTATTTTCATATTTATCTTTATGTGTAGTATGTCTTCTTATATGCATAGTATATATTTCACTTTTGTGTTTGTTTGATTATTTGGTGCTTATTTACTTGTTATTCGCAGTTGTTATAATGGAGTATTCCATTGTTGATTAGAATTCAAAGACTAGATATTTCGTTTGTGTGAAATATATGCATGTACCTGTCCTATACTTCAGTTCCATTTTACTTAGTGAATTGGTGGTGTCTTCTGAGGAAGGAGAATACAATTTCATCTAATGAGCAAGGAGCTCCTGTCTTTTGGCAAATCACCTTGATGGTGTTATTTACCAGGATTGACGTCCAGTTGTGTAATTCAAATGGGAAAGTTCATCCAATAGAGAGATTTTCTTATAGAAAATGATTAGATATTAAAATTTGCTTTTTTTTTTTTGCTTCATGATAGAAATCTGATGAATTTCTGGATCAGATAAATTGAATGAGTTGGAGTTTGGATCTATGATGGACTATATGATCTTTAGAAATTCCTTGCCACAGGTTTAATATTACATTTTGAATGTGCTTTTATGCAAACTAAGCGGCCTTCAGGTTCACTGCTATTTTTACTCCCAATTTGTCATTGGCTATCCATTATTTGACTTGGTTGGAGATGCTGGTTGTTCATTTTAAGTTAACCAATTTACCCCTTTCCTAATCCAGTTTTGCATGGGTTGGGGGTATGTGCGACAGTGCATGTTTGCAGATGTTGCCTCCCTGCCCCAGTGGTTGTCGAATATGGCCTTTTGGATATTTGACTCTATTTCAAACACAGAATGTATAAAATCAAATGAACCATCGACATTAACGCATTGGCTGTTGAGATGTTTTTGTTCACTGTTGCTAGTTCCTGATACTGCATCTCCTTGCAGTAACCTCAGTGTCCCTCCCAAAATCCAGTCCTCTTATGTGGATGTTATCCCCTGATAGCTGAGTAGCGACCTTGTGCATATATATAAGAAAGAACGGTTTGAAGGCAAAGAAAAAGTGCGTCCTTCATTGAACCGGAATCAGGTGTATGGGAGGGAGGGAATCAGGTTATCTATGTGCCAATGTAAGAAAATAAATTACCTATCCTGGGAGTATAGGAGGGGAAAGAGAGTAACCACACGTACAGTTTCAAACAGAAGTATGTGAAGCGACCAAAAGCTACTTTAAAAGAACGAAGCAATTTGAAACCTTGAGACACCAAAAATGATGATAAGTCAGGCAGGGCCGCCTTCTTGTTTTGGTAGATGCAACTCCCTTTCTTCTTGAACGACGGCTGCTGCAGAAATATAATAGGCAACCGCAAATAGTCCATGTATAAAACACAAAATCCCTCCAATAGACAGCAGGCGACGGTTATCTATTCCACAATTTTTTCTTGATTTTGAGTTTGCTAATGTTCCCAAGATCAGTAGTGTGAATGCAATGCCCAACATAATCCTGATTGTTTAACAAAGTTTATGTTAGTAAGAGTTCCTTGAAATGTTGGCCATTCCGATACTAGAACTTTGTAGCATGATTGGGATCAAGACATGAATTTACATTCAAGGGAGCGGTGTTGAGAGAGTAATCATATGAAAATGCAGAGAGAGTCTATGTGGGCATGCAAGATTACCACGACAAGATGAGGGAAGCAGCAGCAAGTTGCCTGTTAGGAGAAGCTCGATCCAGTTCTTGTTTGGATCTAATGAAAATGCACCCTCCCAGTAAATTGGTTATGACATGTGCCAGCGACAGAAACACCACTGCAGCCAGACCAAGGTTGAAAGCCTGGGAGCTGGGGTCTCGGCATTGATAAATCCACGCCCTCAGATGGTTGACCTGTTGAAATAACTAGTGTTATCATTATCTAGCAAACCAAAAACCAAAACAAAAATTGTCCATAATATTGTTGAAATTGGTAATCATGTTGTGTGGTATGTGACAGACCTTGTTCTGAGCAATCTCACCCTGGATACCAAGAACTCCCGCTACAATGTCCATAGCCATGATCAAAAGACATGCGAGGAAGACCATGTTTATTGCCATGATTTCTCAGATGCAGAATCACAGAAGGAGATGGCTGTTTACTCCAGGAGAAGCAGGAAACTTCTTATATATGGATTTGTATAAACACATGTAATCAATCCTCATTGCATGTAAAAGAATCAGAATAAAGTGGCTGGAGTCCCTAGTGACAAGCTAATAAATGCCTGAGATAATGTTCAAGAAATGTTATATATATCCAGAAGAGATTCCATCGAAGAATGTTTTAAAATCAAAATATGTTTGCACTAATAAGTTGTAAAAAATTTGACATTTTATTTTGAGATGACATATTTATTTATTTTTTAAAAAAATGTGAAATAAGTGTTTCTTTTTTTTTTTTTTTTCTTTCTTCTTCTCATGGGATGTAGGCTTATTGAAAAAGAGGATGTAGTCTTTGAAGTTGAAAATTATAGCGTAGGGGTTTGAAATGATAAATTTTTTGAAAATGTTTTTGTGAAATAGTGTTAACTGTGGAAAAAAAAGGTTCTCTTGTCTTGGAAGGTCTCTTTACCCTGTTTTTTGCTTCTCTTTTGCACTACGGGAGATTCCTTTCACGGGGAACAAGAAAAGCAGTGTGCATCGATGAGTATAAAGTATAGCTTCCTTGGTGATGTTCTCTACGTTGTCCTATATTCACTTGCATGTGAATATGAGAAACTGTTTGACCCGACAGCTTATTCGAATTGGGCCTAAAATACCCAAATAGTTAATAGGCCAAGTGCTAACCATTATATTTTACTCTCTGCAAATTGGGAAACTATTAGTGAATCGAGCCATAATGACAATTTGACGAAATTGTCCACTGGGCTTTGTATTCGCTCCTAGGATGGACATTCCGCCTTTGAGATCCAACATCCGTCACAAGTTTTGGTGGGATTTTTTTTTTTTTTTTGAGAGAGAAACTGTCAAACACAATATAAATTATTACATTAAAAATATTAAATTCATATAATATAAACAATTACATCATTCTATACATTTGTGAGCACTTGAAATATGGAGTAAAATTCGGAATGAAATTTCATTAGATAAATTTAAATATGACGTGAATAATCATCAACAAACAAAAAAAATATGGAGAACCCTTTATATTGGCAACATGTGAACGACCCCAAAGTCAAAAGGACCAGTAGCATTTGATTCACTATTATTGAAAGGTAAAGCAGATTGTTTTGTCAATGTTTAATATTTTCTAAATTTCCACTAGAAAAAAGAGATTGCAATCTAGAACTAGACGGAGAATGCGATAAATGTGATGTAGTTGGAGTAGCCGACCAAAGTTACGTGGAATACTAAGAGATGCGAGCTCAAAAAGTGTTCCCACTTTACCGCCTGTCCTAATTGTTCGTTCCCGTCTTTTGATTCTGTATAAGACAAGAACCATGAGAAAAATGAACATCATAGCCAAGACCACGAAGTTGCACAACATACAGTAAATTTAGTGAAAGATGAGGAACACAAGATAAGCATTTGGAACGGTAAATGCATGAGCAGAGATATTTCAAATAGGGCTCATAGTCATTAGACTGAGCCATGGATAGAATCAAAGGATTGAAAAAAAATAAGAAAAAAAAAAAAAAAAAAAACCATCCAAATCCTGAAGCAGGAGAACTACGAAGTGACCCCCAAGAAGGTTAATGTGAATTTTTTTTTTTTTTTTTGGAACGATCCAGGAACCTATCTAAATGGGAGACACAGGCCGACAACTATCGAGATTTTTTTTTTCGAGAAAACTATAAACTTGAAAATGACCTTTGTGAAAAAAAAAAATAGGAAAAAAAACTCTCACCAAAAAGTTAGTGGATACCATACAAAAATGAATTTGGTACCACGTAAGGAAAGAGAGAGAATATATATGAAAGAGAACTCTTTTATTAAATTGTTTATTATGTTATTTAAATGACCTTTTTATCCTTTAGTTATTCTAAAAGGGGGATCTTTTTTATGTTGAGACAGATTTAGTTGGGTTTGACATATAAAGAGGCTCCACCGCTCAACCGCATGGAAGGGTGGTGCGTTGTGACCTCTCCAAGTTTCGGACCGAGGCACAATGGCTTTTTGGTGTTTTACTCATTTTAGGGCAATAATTTTGATGCCAAGACATTGTATAATAACAATGGCAATAGGTTAAGTAATGATGTGTATCATCCTTTAAGTTTTTACTTTTTCTTTTACTTTCCTAATTTTAGTAAGAATTGTTGCAATTAATTATTTTACAATAATTTGATCAATCAATATTTTCCAGGGAAGGTGAAAAAAAAAAAAGTAAACAACTAGCCGGTCATATTAGTAATTTACTCATCATAAGACAATACTTTCAAAGCTGTCACATCATATAATGATGTTATTAAGCTATGGTTTACACACATTTGACGGTGTCCATGGTCCAATTTATTTTTCGAATGAATAAGTCATTGCTTACAATTTGGAGAATCAACGGTAGCAAATAAATGCTTCCGTTTTTAGGGTTATGAGAAAAAATAATATGTGATAGTACACATTCCGACCTTTTACATGTATAAAAAAACGTGGAATATAAGTACAAATCAATTATTATCTAAGCCTAAGCCTAGTACCGCCAACTCAATGGTTAATTACTTCATAAATAGTCAATTTTATTTTTTCTTCCTTTTTTATAATTACAAAAATCTCCCTTAAATCCCTCATAATAGTGAAAGATTAATAGTTTGCAAATGAACCCTATAAATAAGTCCTCCTATTGGGTTGATCATATCAATCTCTACGTTTTCTTAGGTTGGTTGTTTTCTAAGGAATTCCAGCACTAACAAAACTATATTCTTTTCTTTTTTTATCTGAACAAAAGTATATTCTCTACATGGCAATATTCTGCAGTAGCTTGTCACCTATTTTCCGCCCTTCTCCTCCAATTTTTCGGACTGAGTTCGTAGATACTGGAAAGACTAAACCCTTTCGCGTTGCATGTGGAGCTGCTACTCAGAAATATTGGAGCAATGCCGAAACCTTTGTATCAAATTCTGAACCCTCCAGACGCGAAGAATATCAGTTTGATCTCAAAGGACACTCTTTTCCGGTAAAGTTTCCACTTAATTTCCAGATCATGATCCACGAAAATTTTCTTAAGAAATTTTAACAAGTTTTTAATGTTATTACATACAGGCTAAATTTTTCATTGACTATGAACAAAAACTAGAGGACGTTAGGCACTTACTCAAATCGAGTGAAGAAGAAGATCCAGTGGAAAGTTTGATCTTTGTGGATGCCATCCAGCGGCTAGGTGTTGGCCACCATTATCAGGAGGAGATCCATACAATTCTCACGCAGCATTACGTGAAAACCAGCGGTAGAATTTATGGATACTGCTCTCTCCATGACGTTGCACTTTCATTCCGACTATTGAGACAACGAGGTTTCCACGTATCTGCAGGTCGCCATTTCCTTTTTTCCCTTTTTTTTCAGCAATATATTCTCATCATTATCGTACTAAATGTACTAACGTCCAATGCTATCCACAGACGCGTTTAACAATTTCAAGGGCAAGGATGGGAGATTCAAAGGAAAACTAAGACAAGATATCAGGGGATTGTTGGAATTGTATGAAGCTACACAGGTAAGTTTTGAAGGAGAAAATATATTCGACGAAGCAGCAGACTTTAGCAGCCAACTTCTGCATGAATGCTTGGCAGATATGGACTATAAATTGTCTAATATTGTTAATATGAGATTGAGGCACCCTTACCACAAGAGCATAACAAGATTGGCAGAAAAGAACTTCCTAAGAGATCTCGGAAGCATGAACGGATGGCGAAAAACATTAGGAGAGCTGGTGGAAATGGATTTTCTCATGGGACAATCCATATACCAAGAGGAATTTCTCCAAGTTTCCAAGTAAGAAAATAAGATAGTACCTAGAGTTTTCTTATCCACTAAATTCATAGGGAATATTTTGTCATTTTAGGTGGTGGGATGGTCTGGGCTTAACCAGGGAGCTAAAGCTCGCGAGAAACCAGCCACTAAAATGGTGCACATGGGCAATGGCCATCCTCAGCAATGATATCAGCTTATCGGTGCAGAGAGTCCAGCTTACCAAGTCTATCGCTTTTATTTACCTGATAGATGACATTTTTGATCTTTATGGGACACCAGATGAGTTGGCTATCTTCACAGAGGCTGTAAACAAGTATGAAATGGCTGTTGCATGCACCTCTAAATGTTTCTGCTAAATTAGCATGATCAAAATATTGACTTTTTTTTTTTTTTGTTTTTTGTAATTATGATGTGTATAAAGATGGGACTATGCCTCCATTGATATGCTTCCTGACTACATGAAGATGTGTTACAAGGCCCTTCTCTACACAACAAACGAGATAGGCCACGTGATTTGTGAAAAGCACGGATACAACCCTATCGACTCCCTAAAACAAACGGTATATGGTGGAGTTTCTTGATTCGGGTAAGGAATTAATATGATTCCTTATACAGTCAGATAATTCACCGATCCTCTATATTATGGCAGTGGGCAAGTTTGTGCAACGCATTTCTAGTGGAAGCAAAGTGGTTTGCCTCCAGGGATTTGCCAAGAGCAGAAGAATATTTGGCCAATGGCAAGGTGAGCTCGGGGGTGCATGTGGTGCTAGTCCACTTGTTCTTTCTTTTGGGTCTCGGTGGAACCAACGAAGGTACAATCCATTTAAATGATACATCGACACTCATATCCTGTGTAGCTGCAATTCTTCGTCTTTGGGATGATTTGGGGAGTGCCAAGGTATGATTTATAATTAATGCTTTATGAAAACTATTTACTGAAATGCACCATCTATAGTGGAAACTATGATAGCAACCAGATACTTAATAGCTAACAATTGTAGTTGGGGATGATTAACAGGATGAGCATCAAAATGGTAAAGATGGTTCATACATAGAGTGCTACATGAAAGATCACCACGGTTTACCATTTAAGCAAGCGAAAGAGCATGTCAGAAATATGATAGCAAGTGAATGGAAACGCCTTAACAAGGAGTGTTTCCATCTAAATCACACGTCGGCCTCTCCTTTCCAAGAAGCTTCTCTTAATCTTGCAAGGATGGTACCTCTCATGTACAGTTATGATGACAATCAACGGCTCCCGATCCTTGAGGAATATGTCAACTTTATGTTGTTCAATCAAACATCATCAGAGCACCACCAAACAAAACAAGAACAAGTCGTCTGAATTTTCTTATTTAAAAAAAAATAAAAATTCGGAAGTATATAATTTGTGTTTTTTGAACACATAAAATTTGGTGACAAGCCAATCATTTATGTGTCCAATAATAATTTGGATCATTGTGTTTGTTGAAATATTAACGACACTATATGTCATTGGTAAGATATTATCTAATTTGGGCTTAAACTTTCATAAATTTATTTTTAGACTTTAACTAAAATGTCTTGTACCAACGGATATATTGTCTATAATTATAAACACATGACGTTCCCCACTTCTAGCTAATGTGGACTTTATTTGGACAGTTAACAATCCTTCCTCAAAAGAAGGATCGCCTAGCCTTCACTAGACATAATTTGGTCTATCTTCTTCCCTTGTGAAGATGTTGTTGCATTGAGTTGACTATTCATCTTTACCACGTTAGTGTAAGTGTGCACCACAATAACATCTACCTCGAGGGCTTGGTTTATCCAGGTCATTTTTTTTTTCACCGTGTGGCAAGTGGGCATGTTCATGAAGCATCGAAACATATGATGGCATGTCTCAAACACAGATCCCATTGGGGCTTATCATCTTTGTTTGACACCAAAAATTTCCTTTACTTGTTGGAATACTAAGGACATCAAATATTTCTACACTTATATGATGTTGTTCACTTTTGACCTAAATCCTCGTGGATTTATTTTTTAACTTTACCTAAAAGACCTCATACTAATAAAAATATTATTTATAGTTATTAACCATGACCCTCCCTACTTCTAATCAAAATGAGACTTTATTTGCACACCTAATATTGTTTTTGTCTAGGTCTATTTGGAAACTCATAGTCATATGATCATATTAGGTCTGATCTAGTTGTACATATTCTGTATCAGTTGAATAAAATTCCCCGCAAACTATATTTTGTAAATCCTAATTTGACTAAGTTGGAACGGCATTCACTTGCTAGCTGGGAGGCCTGTGCAGCTACAATTCTGTCTTGGGAGCTCATGGATACCCTACAAATGGATGGTATAAAATTTGTCATTTTGATAAGTTGGAGGCCAAGGCATATATATTTAGTGTCTATAGTTAAGAAGGTATGAAATTTCTCATTTGGATAAGTTGGAAGCCAAGGCACATGTATATTCAGTTTCTATATTAGTGTGATTTCCTCCTTAAGCAAATGGAAGTTTCAACGATAAGGACAAATCAACAAAAGAAAAAAGAAAGTGAGTGACAAGACAGCCATGACTCCGTTTTTTATACAGTTCTGCAATAAGCAAAACATGTGATTCATGATCGTCAGTTTCATTTAAATGGCGTGCAAAAGGTGCATAAGATAATTTATCCGTGGAATTACTTATTTTACGAACTTGAACCACACAACTTTCTGATCAAAGAGTAACAATTACTCCATCCGATCTCATTTTTAAGTATCTAATTTAATTGAATATAGAGTTTTCAGATAGTAATTGAAAAAATAATTCTTTTATAAATTTTTGTATCATTATCCTAAAAAAAAAGGGACTGGGAAGAGGGTATTTTTTTCCCAAAAAAGTTTATTTTAAAAAATTAAGTCTTATTTGGAACGTTTAAAAAAAAGAGAGATAAATTTAGAAGAGAATTTACAATTGTATGTTAAATTAAGTAATTTGTTTAAGATAAGAAGTTGTCACGGGCCAAATTCAATCATGCGCTGAATGCAGCGTTGGGTGCTAAAAGAGAAAGAAAAATCAATCCGAAGGCTGCGTTATTTGTTGCACTAAAATAGAGTGTGTCGCAGCTAGACCCGACCACGGGTTGGGTCAGAATCGGACCTGGCCCGTGACAGGACCCTGGTCAACGGGTCAGAACCCGTTGACCACGTTTCACGGGTTCGACCCGTGAACTGGCCTGTAAACTCATGTATCAAACCAGAAACCATCGGGTCCTGGCGGTTTTTTATTTTTTTTTAATTTTTATTTTTTAACAAAAATTGTATAAAGTGTGAGATAGAAGTTTTAAACTCATGACCTCCAAATTATTAAAATAATATTCTAACCAATTGAACTAATAGATTATATATTTATAATTTTGAATAAGTGTATAAATAAGTTTCATAATTTATTTTTTTCGTTTTTTTTTCCTCTCAAATTGTTTGTCTTGTTCTGAAAATCAATATAATTGTTGTTGTGCCCCTCTTTAAATTTAATTAATTAGTTGCAATAAGTTATAAATAAAGTCCTCTATTTAAACATTATATATTTCATCTTAATAATAAGTAAAGTTTTGAAAATTATCTAATGATACTACTTTACAATTATCTTAATAATAAGTAAATGATGCTACTTTATAATATCTAGTGTTTATTTCTCAACTTCTCATTTACTATTATTAAATTATTGTAATGTTGTATCGATTTTATATGATAACATTAACTCAAAAAATCAAAATTTAGTAAATTGTGTTTTATCAATGTAGTGTAAATGGAAAAATTATTTTTTAGAAATTTCATAAATTAATTTAGTCACTTTTGTTTTTGACCATATGCTTAAATTTTAGCTATTTTTTTTTTCAAATTTAAGTTAATTTTTTTTCATTAAGTTCAAAAATTAATAATATTTTTTGCAAATTTAAGTTCAACTTTTTTTTAAAAAAATAAAATAAAATATAAGGGTTGGAACCGGAACCGAAACCGGCGGTTCCGGAACCCGGACCGTAACCGGCTTTGACGGTTAAGGTTAAGGGTCGGGATTTTCTTGAACCGTGGAACTAACGGTTCCGAACCGTAACCGGCGATTCTTGAACTGTGGTCAGGTCTAGTCGCAGCACTATAGTTGCGCTATCTTTTTTCTTCCTTTTTTTGTTGTTTATTATTTTTTGTTTAACAAATTTTATATTTATTTATTATGTTTAAAAATTTATATTTTATCCTAATTGTATATTTTTTAACAAAATAATATTTTTTTGAATTTTATATGTACATATAAAATTATAAATAGATAAACAAAATTATTTATTTTTATATTTTTCAACAAAATTATTTCTTATTGTTAATTATTTGGCTTGTTTATGTATATTATTTTATTTACTATCAATTATATTGTATAAATAAAATACATTATTCTAATTAACTAAAAGTAAAATATAAATTGAATAAGTAATTATATTAATATGTTAACAAAATTATAAATAGATATTTAATAAAATAAAATAATTATTGTAAATGAGTTGGAGATGAATTTTAAATTTGATACAAAAAGTGCATCATTTTAGTGTAAAAACATTCTTTTACTTATATTATTACTGGTATTCCGTATTAGATCATTCATAACATTACTGCACCTCTAAATCACTCATCAGCAACCCCTTTTCAAGAAGCTTCTCTTAATCTTGCAAGGATGGGACCTCTCATGTACAGTTATGATGACTATCAACGGCTCCCTGTCCTTGAGGAATATGTCAACTTTATGTTGTTCAATCAAACATCCTCGGAGCACCATCAAACAAAACAAGAACAAGTCGTTTAATTATTTATTTTTAATTTTTTGGAAGTATTTATGTTACTAATTTTGAGCACACAAAATTTGGTGACAAAGCAATCATTTATGTGCTCTAATAATGATCTAGTATCATTGTGTCTGTGTCTAGGTACATTTGGAAACTCTAGTAACATGATCATGTATATTAGGTTGAAAAATTTCCTGTAAACTATATTTTGTAAATCCCAATTTTTGACTAAGTTGGAACAGCATTCCGTTGCAAGCTGCTAGCCCTGTGCAGCTGCAATTCTGTCTTTGCGGGGCTCACGAGATACCCAAGTCGGATAGTCTTGGAAAAGTTGGAATTCAACTATCCAAGTCATGTATATTCAATCTTAGTTTAGTTTTTTTCTTAAGCCAATGGATGAATGGAAGCTTCAACAATAAGGGCAAATCAACGAAAGAAGAAAGCAAGTGACGAGACAACCATGTAACAACAAACAGTCCTATCTGGCTCCTCAAGTCTTGGCAATTCTGCAGCTATCTATGTCAGAAATGTTATTATACTGACAAATTTGTGTAAGCTTAATGTTTCTACAGTATACTAGCACATTTCATATACTAGACGATA
This sequence comes from Paulownia fortunei, assembly GCA_019321725.1. Classification (NCBI taxonomy): domain Eukaryota; kingdom Viridiplantae; phylum Streptophyta; class Magnoliopsida; order Lamiales; family Paulowniaceae; genus Paulownia; species Paulownia fortunei. Next base: position 16,348,003 of record CM033120.1, read on the forward strand.
TGGGACCTCTAGAATACAACACCTGCGATCATTACATTTGCATTGAAAATTTGAACATGCAAATTTTCACCATATTGCCTGAACTGATGCGTGCTGACAAAAGAGCATCGACAGATTTCACAGTTCTCACCATTTCTAAATGGCGTTTCATCGAACAATTGTTTGGCATTCCCTAAGAGCCCGACAGGCTGACAATTTAATGAGCCTGATGAAGAAATTTCCAGTGGAGATATTATTTTGGTGTTCAAGCATTTCTTGGATCCTCCTGAAGCTGTTGGCGGAGGCTAGGCGACGGACGGTGGTATCGTAGAAATATAACGACGGAGTCTTTATGGTCCTGCAATATTAAAATAAAAAATTTGATTCATGATTGTCAGTAGCATTTAAAAGGTGTGCAATAGTTGCCTAAGATAAATTTTTCCATGGAATTACTTTTTTTAACTAAATTGCACCCCAACTTGATAACCGAAGAATTTAACAATTACTCCATTCACCAATATATTTAATTTGAATGAATATGGATTTTTAGATGATATAATTGCAATAAATGAAATTTTTGTGTATATTTATATTTTGCCATAAAAATGATACTAAAGAATTAGTAGTTTCTAATCATTACTTTTCACCAGTAAGTTCAAGTGAATTTATGATGGACTGGAATGCTGCCCAGATCAAAGAATTCATGTTGGTGATCATTAGAGAAGTTAATTACTGATCCACAGAACTACCAAAAAAGATGATTACAAATCAATTTCCTCAAGTATGAAATAGCAGTTCAGTAAATTCAGTGACTGAATTGTCTGATCCGTGATCTTTTGATTTTAGGCTTCAGCAGTCTGCAAACTGTGTGATCCACCCAGTGCCCAATCCACCAACTATTATGCATTATTTTTCAAGTGAGCTCTCTAATAAAACCAACCATGCACATGAGAAATGTATTCAGTATTGTGCTGTAATCGCTAAATAATAAAGTTTTTGACAATAAATTAAACCTGGCTTGTGTTTATATTCCAGCTTCATGTGGGCTACTACCAAAAAATCTGACTTCAACCTCCTGACTACTCTGTCCCACTGTAAAAACTTCTTTTGAATGGTTGATTAAACCGTAAAAAAAATTCATCCTGTTGGTGACTTAGCCAAGATTAGTCAGGAAAAGTTCAAAACTAAAGGCAAGTAGATTATTTATTCTGTCTCTTTCTTGATTTTTAAGTTTTACAGGTAAGACTCCACGCCGACGAGAAAATAAAGTTCAAGTGTAAATATTTAATTTTTAATCAGAGTCAGTATATGCAAAACTGAATCAATGTCTGTGAAGACCATTGTATCTGTTCTTGACTATTGTCTTCCTAGGAAACTTCAAGCAAAGTTTAAAAGGTGATTCTTAGTCTGGGAGTTGATATACCCCCAAAACAAGCTTCCCCAACAAACACCTCCCCAAATTAGCAGCAGTCCCATAAAACTACTGCATTACACTTGGAAATGTTGCAAATTACCACCTACTTTTGCTGTCTAAAAGCGCTGATCGATGACCAAATCTCTTAAAATATTGCAATCCAGGACTCCGCTTTCTTAAAGGGTCCAACTTCCAGCGAAGACTGCCAATTTTCTTCGCCTTTACTTAAACATAAACCCCATTCCTGCATTAAATACATACTCCCACAGGTATCGAGTATTTCTCATGGTTCGATTTCTCCTTCTTTATGTTATGCTAGGCGTTTTATTGATTTCTCTTGGAAGAGGCAGTGAATCGAGAATATTAGAATCCATCCCACCAACAGGCATGGCCCCTGCTAATGCAGAAAGTTCAATTTCAAGTCCAGCTCCATCATTGGGTGGGGTGGGCACATATGGAACTCCAGGCTTGACACACATTTGGAATCATCATTCAGCTGATAAGTCTGTTGCTGGTGGAGATGTGATTCTTGGAGGATTTGCCACTGCTCTTGTTGCCGCCATTGTCTGCTACATCCGAATCACGAGAAGAAGCAAAGATTCTCAAACCTCAGACAACATTATGTAAAATTTTCAGGTTTTCCTAGAACATAGATGAAATAGTTCAACTACTTATACTGTCTGATTCACTGATAGACGTGTCTTTGCTTCACTTTTCCTGCTCTCTGTGTAGTTTCTGAGTTTACTGGTTAAAGAGTATTTAAATTGGTCTTCACAATAGTATACTACTGCACTATGTTCTTGAAATACATTATATTTACAAATAATAAATTAGAATGCTTTCATAATTAATGTATTTATGTTTAGAAAGCTGTTCGTGCTCGTCAGAGGTGTAGATAGCTCAACTTCTAAATATTTCCTACATTTTTTCCATTTTTGATCTTTGTATAATAGTGTACTATTCCACATATCTCACTAGGACCCAGCAGAAGCTTTGAACTTGGTTCAATAAGCCCATAAATATTTAAAAGACTAACATAATTTCAATTAGAATCGTGGGAAAAGACAAACATGAATGTTTAAAATAATGGTGCTGTCCAGAAACATTAAGACCCATTGCAGATGGTGACCACACATAATAATGATTCGATTAAACTTGGTAAAAACTAGTCATAACAAAAAATCGTAAGTCACATTATATATTCTGTTGGTCACATTTTCGCTAGTTCTCACCAATTGAATGAATTATTTATAGAAGTTAATTAAACAGATAATTCACAAATAACTCACATGCTCATCAGTTAAATAGCTTCATAACTAAATAGTTTACAAGCTGCTACGTCCATTAAAATTTATAAATTTATTTCGTAATCAAATTTGGACCACAAAATTCAGGACACCTAGTTCAACATCTTTTTAGGTACAAAATTCTAGACAAAATACTAACATATTCCTAATTACAAATGAAAAAAAATATATATCTATATCTATGTGTATAATATGAATATGGATCTTGAGATACATTTCTTCCACTTGTGAAAAGATAAAATGATCCTTCTTTTAATATATTATTGTTATTACAAAAGGTAAATTTTATTTGCCCCCCTCAGCTATATGCATGAAACACTTTTGCCTCTCATACTATGAACATATACATTTTGCCCCACTCCAACTAAGAATTTATCATATGTTTATCAATTTTACACCTCATTTCAAAATATTTTGGAAGATATTAATAATAGAAAATCCTTTTCTACCTTTTGCCTCTTATTTTTCACATTTACCTTTATTTGCTACTAAACCAAATAAAAATATTAACAATAGAGCAAATGAGCAATAAACATGATCTAGGGGAGTGAAATGAAACTTTATGTAGGTTTGTAGGTCCATTAGGTTGGAATGCTTGCTTTTATTGTACTGACACAAAGTAAAACGCATCATCTAACCAATTGTAATAGACAAACTATCAACCAACACAAATCACAAAATATCAAAAACAAACATAATTTTAAATAATTTTTTATTCACCTGTGTACAGTTGTTGTGAAAGGGAGAAAATTGAAGGGGGGGAAATGTATGTATTTTTAAGGTTCAATAGCTAATGCAAAACATTTTTTCTTGCCTATTCTTTTCTCTTTTTTTTTGTTTTTTTCACTTGTTATAGTATGTCATAGTCTCAAATTTTTCAAAATACCTTTCTTTGGCCTTGAAAGTTGAAAACATTAATCCTTTTCATTAATGTTCAACTGACACAAAACCTCCAACCACTCATTGAATGAATGTTTTATGTGAATTTCCATTTTAAACCAAACCCTTTTTCTTGAATTCAATTTTTGTATAAAAACATGTGGAGCCTGAGGTAGTAAAGTCTAATTATAGAAACTGACATGCATCCATGGAGTATGCTCTGTCAAAAGCTTAACTAAAAGTGGACGAGAAGGAAACATAATACTTCTTCGCAAAATACAAGCTAATTGGGAATTTTTTCAGTTTGAATCCTCTATGTCAATTTAATGTTTTATGTTGAGTTTTATTTCACTGATACACGATCAAGTTTACATGATTTAAAAAAATATATATTTAAAAAAATATTTTATATATTTACTGTGTATATATTAAATAAAAGACAAGATAAAATATTAAATAAAAATAAATAATTAGAACTGAAATTCTATATTACATTAAAGCCCTGCCCTGCCCTGCCAGCCCACGCAAGAAGCCCTTCATAGCTGTCTGCTTCTGACAGAGTAATTTATGCCAATTTATAGTAGAATTATGATTATGCCAAAAAAAGAATCACGCTTCTTATCCACATTTTGTCACATTCAATTAAAAAACTTTGTTTTTATGGATTAAATCTGCTCAAAACAAAGCTCAGTTATAACTGAATCAGTCAGGCAGATTTCTCCAAATTTAGTGAACCCAAATTTCAAGATTTGAGCGCATTATAATCTTTTTCTTTTTCCTATGATTTTCTTCACCAGGTGATCACAATCATTTTTGAGATGCTTGATACTTTTTCGACTATAATACAAGCAGAAATTTTAGACTTAAAAACACACAAGATTTACTTCAATACTTCCTATTGAAGAAACCAAGAACAAACTCAAGAATACTTGAAATCCCGTAATCTTTCATTTCTTTCCAAAACTCAGTAGTTAGTCTCTAGCTTTATACAAACCTTAAAGCTTCTTATTAGAACAAACCACCAACCCCCCCACCCCCGATCTCGGCTTTTCCAAGTCTCAACGACGCAAAAGATAGAAGACAAAAGCCAAAACATGGCAAGAAAATGACGTCACATAAAAAATTCATGAGAAAGAGATTTTCATCTCTGAACTTGAAACCCAAAGTCCTTCGTTGGATTCCTCTCAAGCAGCCCACCTGCATTGCCAAAAAACGATTTCAGTGAACAATTCTTGCCTCATACTTGATTGCCGTAGATAAGATACCAAAATGGACATCAATTATTCAGAACAAGAGAATTTATTGAAGAAAAAAAAATACCTTGAGGGTTGCAAAGAGGAGGATCTTCAAAGAGGGAAAGAGACATCTGTTTATGTGCCACTCCAATGTCGAACAAAATTAGGCCAGAAGAAGGATCATTAACAATGATACCCTTAACAGGCAACCACAAAAACAGCTCTTCTTGAGACAAGCCCTCCACTCCAATCAGCCCGCCATAGCTGAGATTAGCCCTCACAACGCTTTCAAAGAAAACCCTGGTCTCAAACTTGGCAACACAGGGGCCCTCCAGGTACACTTGCAGCAGCCCATCTTCGTCAAGTTGATAAGATTTTACAACTTTCTGTGGAAAAAGACCAGCAGGCAAGCCTCTGCTTTTGAGCAGGTCATGAATGGAGCTTGAAGCTATGGCCAAAGGGAAAAGAAAGAGATGCAGGAGAAGGGTGTATACCATGGCCATGGAGAGATGGTGAAATTGAAATGTGAATGGTGTAATTTGCAAAGTGAGAATGAATTAAAAAGAGGAGGATTTTAACAGGGTTTATGGTGTCAAATGTGGGGACTACATGCTAATTACTTATGTTTGTTTCCCAAATTAGCCTCATTTGCATAATAAAAGATTCTTATATTTCATTTTGGTTTTATATTTTTGTTTATTTTCTTCTGACTACGAAGACCATAGTTTTTCTGACAATGTAATTTGAGCTGGCCATTGACAGATGAATCTGCATATTGTATTCCAATCTGTAACAATTATTTTCTTGTCTTGTTTTGCTTGTCCAAAACTAATACTATATTCCTCGTATTTTTAGCCTATCTAGGTAGTAACAATAAACTTATTTCATATGCTGCAATCTTAATTACATTAGTTAGTAATATAAGTGAAGGGCAATGTCGGAAAATGGTAAGTGTACCAAACGCCAGGCAAATGGCTTAAGCTTAAAGGTTGGTTGTGCATGGTAAGAGGGAATCATGTGGAAAAATAATCATTATCACTAATCACATATTTCTTTTCAGCCAATCCGACGACGGAAACTACGAGGTTCCACCCTATTTTGGACCTTTCAATTTCAATTCAATAAAATATTACACATCTATATATTTATGAGGGGAAAAAAAATTATGTTATTCTTTTTCATATCTTAACAGTGAATAATGGATCCTAGCACGTAATTTTGTTATGGGATACCTTTCCGTGAGATTCTTTGAGCCACAATTTGGCAATTTGGATACCAACATCTGAAGCAAGGAGAAGCATAAATTGGCTTTGAATCATCGAAGATGAACCAAATGCCAAGTTAGGATTAATTTAATACTATAAAGTAAGAAAACCATATTGATTAAGAGATGTATATGATTCATGATTATATTTCAGACAACCACTTACTTTTGCTTTATGGCTTTTTAGTCTTTGTCTAACGACATTTCCGTACATGTTTTGATTGGAAATGTTCTGTGCCTGTTCTTAATTTGACCTCATTGTTCACTTCTTCAGCATAATTTGTAGAATTTATGGCAAGATTCAATTCAATAACTTTGTGGGTTCACTAATTAGAAGGGCATTCACAATTTTATTGCATTTTTTACAGTAAATTGTTATGGTTTTGTGCTGCTGAAGTTTATGTTTTAATTATAGTTATCTGACAACCATATTAAAATTTAAAAATTGGGTTTGTGTAACGTTTTTTTCTTTTTCTCTTTTCAAATATTATATCCGAAAAAAAAATTATTTCACGGTACATACTTTGATAAAGAATGGTTCCACGGAAGAATGCCCAATTTGGAAAAAGAATCATATTCTTCAACAATTAAGAAATTAAAAAAAAAAAAAAAGGGACATTTAATAATGTCCATTTTGCATGCTTCACAAGTGTCTAAGACCAACAAAAAGAATCATACTAGATATCAGTAAATATCTCCTGAAAAAGAAGAAAGAAGGAACAAGAAAAGGAGTGAAGAAGGTTTTCAATGATATAATGATTTGCAATCCATAAACTCCAAATAGTCTCATCTTTGGACAATGCGAATTCAAATTGGACTGTGTGAATGGGATTGTTGATGCGCAATGGAAACATTTTGCCCAATTGCTATGCTTTACCAGGAAAAAAATCATTGGTTTTTACCCCAACTTTAAATGTCTATGGGACGACATCAATAGCGCACACCATCTTGTTACCAAAGCAGCATCATTTATTCTTAGAATTCGGGTCCATTGAGTTTCTCATTATAAATTACAGACTCTGAATTTTGTATCAAGGAAAATAACCTTGATTTGCGGAGGTAGGTCATACTGGAGAAGTTCTTGTACATGGAGTAAGCAATTCACTGGTCAAGATTTTTAGGAAGCAACAAATGATAAGCGAGTGGTTTATTTGAGGCAAAGCCAAGATACCAAAATCATGATTGCCACAGTCGACTTTTCTCAGTCTTCTGAAGTACCAGTTGGTATGACTTATCACCTGAGAAGGGCTCATTCATGCAATCTTTATTGAATTCGACTTGTAAATCAGTCAGTTCTTTAGATTATGCCCCAACAGACAAGGGCCTCTGACTAGACTTGAAGAGAAAGTGTGCGTGCTGATCATACGTAGAAAAATTTTCAGAAACATCATGCCATAAACTAATGCCAGTGAAGCAAAGCTAGACACTGTAATCTATCCAGGCCGCTACATATACAGGTTCAGGAAAACAAAAAAAAGGGGCAGCTTTAATCACTTCCACAATGAAGATATTAGTTTTTAAGCTTCTTGGTGCTCCATAATTCTTCAATGATAGTTCAAAACGAGGATGTTCATCACAACTGCTCAGTACAGCGTATTTATATACCATGCATCCACTTTCTATTCACTAAGATCACATCCTAAGTTTTGACAATGAACTCTGGATGGGCATATCAATCTGCCAGTAAGCTTTTTTAGCCTCAGAAAACACCTCACAAAGAAGTGAGTGGCATAACATGTGTCCATCTCAATAAAATATATCAGCTCCAGTCTACTTGCATACATAATTCAATATTTACAGCAAATAGGTTATTTAGCAAGATTTAGATGCAGTCCATTGACTCTGGATGTTGTGCTGATGAAACACACACACACACGCACATATAACTGAATTTTATAATAGAGGTGCTAGGTTGCCAGCATAATGCAGTAGCAGTTGCCACCAGACCATTCCCTAGCCCATATAGGTGTGTTATATTTCAAGGTTGCATACCCCTGGCTACATTTTTTTTGCCCTTTAATAATTGGAGGTTATCTTCTTAAGCTTAAATTTTGTTCGCTCCAATCAAATAAAAAATCATTCATAGTCTAAATTATGAAATCAAAGGATTTTTGAAGCAAAATAAATAGCACTAATCATACGAGAGATAAGTGTAAGCTGTGTGATCACAGAACCATGATTGACAATGTAATCACAGAACCATGACTGACAACCAGTTCAGATTACATGCTCATAGAGCACTGATTCCTATTCCTCCTAATACAACTGCAGAGTTTGATATACGAACTGATAACTGTCAATAAAAGCCTGGACCAAGCTTGAGATGTGGGGATCACTAACCTTAATCAACCTCCCATCTTCACAAAATTGACCACCAATTCAAGCTACAAATGGCGTGACAGCATTTCATTCATAACATTTCAACTTGCAACTGATATGCTCTGCACCATAGAACAACAGGAAACAAAAAATGGATAAACTTGAATCCATAAACAGTTTAGCAAGAGAAAATTGGGAACTGTCCAATTCAGTCCTCAAGAATTAGAGATGAAAAGTTTTAATTAATAAGCCAATTGTAGAAAGAGATTTGAACCTACTGACTGTTCATTGAGAGGCAGATTCAGGAGTCGCTTCTTGTCTTGATCTTCTTCGTTCAGCAGGAGGGCCATCTCTTTGTCTTACATATGCTTTGCTCTTGTATTTTGAATTTCTAGACTGCTTTGGTTGATAAGTAGGGTACTGGCAGGGGATTATCTCTCCATTAATGTACTTGTCTCCTAGAACAATTAAAAAAAAAGAGAGAGAGACTGAGCGAGAGATGTTGTACAATGGAATACTGTAAAAACTACTTTCCATTTAGATATCAGATTATAAAAAAAATGCTCATAAATGACCAACCTCCATAATCCTTGTTCTTAACATCTATATATGAATCTGGCAGGACCCATAAAACACCAGGTAGACCTACAAATGAAAACACACAATCAGGAGCTCAACTAAGTTTTTGTTAAAAAGAAAAAAAAAATAATAAATACAAAAATGCATTTCATTGACCGGAGGGAGAAAAATACTTCAATAGCGGAATCACATACCCTTAAATTTCTCTGATGTTTCTTCAGATACAGTACATTGAAACCCAGTGTATGTGGTGGTACTAAATGCATACATATTCTTCTTTGCTTCTTCCATGCTAACACAGCATTTGAGATCAAGTGTGAGATATGTGACAACTCTAAATTACATAATGTCTACAGTATCATTATATCCTGCTCAAAGACTTGAAGTGGTAATGCTGCAAGAAAATGACCTCCCTAGAGACAAATTATTCTACACAATCCTCATAATTTTATCAATATATCCCAAAAAGTGAACAATAATTATTCAAGTTATATGATTCCTGAGCTCAAGATTATAGCCAACAATCTACTGAGTTCTAATTGCTTAAACCAAATGAACCATACTCGCACAGTTGCACTTATTACATAGCTCATCCGATTCCATAATGGAAAACATATCAATTATAGGCAAATAGCATACAGACACACACAAAGCAGTAAAGCCGCTTGTAATAGAAAACGTCTCTTAATGCCAAAATTTTCATTTGACTTTTGAGCAAGAAAATCATTATGTCAAATATTCGGGCAAATAAGTACTTGAAATTTTCAGTCTTTTACTATTGTAACCACACGCATAACCAAATAAAAATAAAGAGCTCCACAATGTGGCACAGCCAAAGAATGAAAGAGGATTACCCCCAGATATCACCTAGTGAACCATATAGCAGGAACAAAGTTTTTCACTTTCTAATTGACCAAATAAAAACATTTATACGAGCAAAGAAAATAGATTAACAACAAAAAATCATAACCCAAAAATCCAAAGGAGAAAAAAGAAAAAAAAAATAAGGAAAGGAAGAACGATAAGAAAAACCTGCCAAGAACGGTGGCAAGAGTGTTGAGATAAGTGTCAATCATCTGCTCTCTAGTGGGGGCAGGATCTTTAGGAAACTCCATGACAATGAGCCAGTGATTGTAATCACAGCCCGGTAACATTATCGTCTCCCTTTCCTCACCGCTGCTGCTTCTTTTCGCAGAGTACTGCCCATCAGTTAAGGCCCTCACAACCGTAAAAGCGGCAGTTCTTGATTTGATTGAGTGCGCAGGAGTGCACGAGGGGAATGATAGGGAGGAGGTGGAAGGAAGTGGAAGAAGATGGGTTTTGGGGTTGGGGGTTAGGGGTTTGGGAAGGAGAGAGAGGTTTAGACTCGCCATTTCTTGGTGGGAGATGGTGAAAGTTTTACCAGAGTTGAGGAAGATGATAAGGTGTAAAAATCTTCCCAATCGGGAGATTTTAATTCATTTATTGTTGATGTTATAGAATTCAAGATCTTTTTATTGGGCCATAACCCATTAGGATACTTGAAGTCCAATAATTCTTGAGATGGATCTAGTTCTCCTCTTTTAGAATAAAAGATGTAGGAGAATTAGCCCAATATTTGAGTGACCCAAATCCATTATCCTCGCATCTGTGAGATCCAAAATATTGTAATAGAGACTATGATTTGATCCATGGCTAAGAATTATACTTCTCTGGCCCAGTGGATCCTAGTTCCTAATTTCTAGAACCGATTTGAGATAACTTTTGATTAGGGAGACTATATCTTGAATAAATTAATCTAAGATGAACAAATATTGACTCTTGTCTCAATAATTTCTATTTAATAATTTGGGTTGCAACCAGAAATAGCGTATAGTTATTAGGAAAATAAATCAAAGCTTGTAGACTAACTATGTCATGAATTGACGTACTTACAAGATTAGGTGAAAATCCAGCACAAAAAGATCATGAAAGAAGGCCATAATGATGCTTAAGGGATATATTATTTGACTTGTACCGAGCGTGCAAACTACTCTTTCCAAAAGTTATGAAAAAGTGTTACTTTATGTCAACTATTTGACCAAATCTCATATTTATGCAGTAGTTCAACATAACTTTTTCTAAATAAAAATGATATATTCATAGGAAATACGGGTGAATCCTGAAGACCACCAAACCTTTATCCTTTAAGGGCCTAATTCAGTTACTAGGCTTGTTGAGAGTTATTGACTTGCAAGTGTTTTGAGTTCTTTTTTTTTTTTTTTTTAAGAGAAGTGATATTTATATTATTATATCTTGATATAATTAATTACTAATTTAATATAATTATTATTAACTAATTAATTACAACAATTCTTATGGGCATGATCCATAAATTGGTTAAATCCAAAAGGCTTAATGAAATAAAATCAAGACCAAGACCAAGAGGTAAAATCTAAGAGTTCAACAAGTCCATATATAAAATTGGGTTATAATATTTCACTAAACCCATAAAGGTTTAAGGGCTCAAATCCATAAAAACTCTTATATCTGTATTATAAATATATTTAATTTTTATTATTAAAATATATGCAATTAATTATGTACTTAATTGTTGTCAAGTTTTCTATCTTTAATTGATTTGTTACGAAATTAATTTAATCGTCGAAAATTTTTCGTCACGTCAACCCCAACATCCATAAATCCCTAACAATCTTTTATAACGCGTGTAGTAACCTATAATGACTTTCAGCTAAAAGTTTCCAAAAAATGAGTGGTAGACCTCAAAACTCCAAGGTAACAATACTCATATCATATCCATGTATTTGGTAGAATTTCAATTGAAAACTCAGATTTATAAAGTGTTGGGGCCTCACAAACTCTCATCAGCGGAGCTAAATCTGTGTTAGTTATACAATTATGACTAAACCTCTATTATAATAGTCTTTCTATGGGAGAGTCAGACAAAAAAGAGGGTTTCAAATATTGCCCTAATACTGTATCAATCGGTTACCACAAATCACTGAAAAATGGATGGTCTACAATGCTTAGCATGCATTGCAAGTATGTTGCATATAATAGTAGTTAAGATTGGGAGAATATTTAGGATTAAAAAAGAGATTATTGTGATAGCCAATACGCATAAAGCCTCCATTTCAATAGTACTCATGTAAGAAGGCATCTATCCACCAATCATTCCACTCAGGCAAGCTCTAAATTCTATGCCCTCGTGCTTGAACCAAGCCTATTTTAAAGCCAGTACGTGGGGCAATAAGGTAGTGGTCATAAAACATGACATATTTTGGGTAGATTTATAATTATTTCTCAACTCCCAAACTCACAAAACTTTCATTCTTCTTGCCCACAACTGCTGTTGTGTAGGTTTCAGGAGAGCAGCTTAACCTCCCTTTGGCATGTTGTACTTGGAAGTAAACACAATGACCCGTTTAAAGGATACAAGCACAAATAATTAGTATATTTTAATTTATTTTTCTTTTTGTTTATGAGTGTCTTTTTTTGCACATATTCTATCCAGACATCAATTTTTTTTCTTCCTATAAATAGTTTTAAGACTTCAGACGTTGTTAATTGACAAATAATTGAAATGAAAGATTTATGTTTAGTTCAAGTTCCTCAATGAGTCAATGTTATTGCGATATTTGACCAAGGAAAGGTGAAATCACAGAAAAGCATAAAAATGAGTGTCTTTCAATGAGTATTTTTGAGTGGTGAGTATTTACTTGAAACTTGTAATCATAGATAGACTTGAAGATAAAGCGACATAAAATTAAGGTGAAAAACAAACGTAGGAAAAAAAACGTGTGAGCATGGGACAATGTTTCGTTAGCAATGAGAAGAAGTAAAGAAAAGATGCACCAAAAAAAGAGTAGGTCCAACTGATCACCTCTCAACCCCATCATACCTTAATCGGACCTAAACCAAAATAAATACTGTCCTCTTGTGAATTCCTTTGGGCCCCGGTTCTCAGATCCACTAGAGTAGAAATTGACCCACCCAACCCCAAACTTGCTCCATAATGACATAATCAGTATGTCATGGTTATCATAAAAAATACACACACAAAAAATGAAAGTTTGCCTTATAAAATAAAATATAGAAAAAAAGATGGTGAATAGATGGAAAAGGGCTTCGCCACATACATACAAGAAGAAGAGGTAAAAAAAAAAAAAAAAAGGGAAAAAAAATACCTACTTCCATAGGGCCAAAAATTCATTTTCAAGGGAATGAACTATCAAAAGGGCAAAAAAAAAAAAAAAAAAAAAGAAATAATCCTCGGAATCTTGTGACTATTACTTCTTTTCCTATATACTATATTTGAGGGGCATATAAATAACCTAGATGTTCCCTCTATCCAAATTTATATTATTATTACAGCAACATATTAATAAAATCAAATTAATTGCTTTTGGAGAAATATAATAATGTCATTTTTCTTAAATTTATTTTCTAGCTATTGAGCGACAATAAACTGCGTGAATGAGATTATATTAGAGGTTTTTATAAATAATTTAAAATTTAATAGGGCTCAAGTCGACAAATGATAGTGGGGATAAGATGACAGACAAGTAAATACAATTGACTTAGAGTCAATTCACACATGTGATGCCCACACGCCAAAATTTTGGTATATTAAGGTACATAAGTCAACAAGTCATACGAATAATGACTTGCAAAGACTTTTTTTTTTGTGTTGAAAAATGAGTTTTTTAAATTTCAACCCCCGTGAAAGCCTATGGCCATAGATGCAAGCGTATCACATAATTTGGTAGAAAAAGAGATAGCACCTCGTGTACGCGCAGCTAGTTTTAATGGTGGAGATTTAATCATAATAAATATAATATTAATTATTTTTTATTTATAAAAATATATTTTATTATGATTTTTTTATTAACTATCTATTAAAAAATAAATTCAATTATAAATAAAAATATATTATTTACACATAAATTTTTTATGCATATCATATCAGCATAAGTATTCGAACAAAAAAAATACTCCTAAATAAAAATAAAAATCAATTCTAATTCAATATAATACAAAACAAAAACTAACTTACAAATTTAAAAAATATAATTCGAATATTAGATTAATTCTCACAATTTTATTACAATCTTATGAATTATTTAAGTGTTCAAAATTATTTTATTATTATAAAAAAAACATTTTTTAAATAAAATATAATTTATATAAGTAGCTACATTTATGAAAGATTACTTGAGGAAAAGTTTTAAAAAAAATAATGTTCTAATTGTGACATTGTTAAATTATATTTCAAATCGTAACAAAAAATAAAATAATAATCTAATTCTTATTGGATCAAACAAAATTAAAAGACAAAGGAAACTAATAAAATAAATAAATTATATAAATATGAATGAAAAAATATTATAAGAAAATAATGAATTAAAAATATATTAAAAAAATGATGAAGTTTTTAATTATTTTTATTGAAAAAGAAAATTATTGTTTAAATAAAAATAATTTTTAACATTATAAAATTTATAGTAACATGTTAAAAATGAATTTGTCAATCGAACTTACTTCCAAGAACTATTATAAACATATTAGCGTTATTTCATAATCATTAATTAAATAAAATGTATTATGAAAAAACTGCTTTTATATTTTTTTGTAACATAAAAATTAAAATAATATCATATTATAGTAAAATAGTAGAAACAAATAAGTTAAAAACTAACAAATAAATATACAAAAATATTTGATTAATAACTATATTTGTAGAGACAAAATCATATTAAAATTTTAATAGTACAAATATCTTTTAAAACTTTATATTAATAATAATCACCTAAATTAAAAAAATATAAAGTTTTAAATAATTTAAAATATTTTTATATTTACATATTAAAAAAAGATTATAAAAATTTAAGGGGAGTAATTGAGATAATTTTATAATTTAAAAGAGAACAAAATTTTAATTTTATTAAATTTTATAAATAAAAAATATTAAATTTTATCAAATGGTTAAGGCAAAATTCTGGAATCAGAATTATATATATAAAAAATTATATGTGATTAATTATTTCGTCACTTTTGAGAACTTTTATCCTTTTAATTATTAAAAAATAATAATAAAAATTGCTAACTTAAACAAGTTTTAATTGGCACTAACTCAATAAATAACTTAACATATATTTATAAAATAAAATATTAAATTAAAATAAAGAATTCGAACGCCTTTATCATCTTTTTCGCCGGTTTCTTCATCTTTTTCAACGGTAATAATTTCGTAGCTGCTATTATTCATAAAAAAAAAAAAAAAGAAAAAGAAAAATCATACTGCTATCATTCTCTGTGGTATTGTCTCATGTGCCCACCCTACCGACTGCCACGTGACAATGTGGTACCGCTAATTTAGTGAATTTGTGAATTTATTTCTCTATTGTGCCCTTTTGTCATTTAGTACACTCAATGTGACATCAGGTTGATGTCATGTTGTCAATTTAGAATTTTTGAGTAGTATTTTATGTGTCTTTCTGACTTTTATATCCTTAATTTGTGATTCTAGAAAATAAAATCTTGAATGCGTGTCTAAGTAGGATGGCTACAAAATTAATATTTATGTTTTTGTATTATAGATTTTATTATTAACATTGTTGTACAACCATTAGGTGGGGGAAATGTCAATTTTCCTTGCGTGTTTTTTAAAATCCAATGTCCGTAAAAAATATATAATTGTTTAGTATTTAAAAATAATAATAAATAATACTCAACTTAAGTTTTATCAATAAAAACGACCATTTTACCTTTTTGTGCATATGCTAATGAGTTCTTTGCCTTATTTTTCGTGTTTCATATTCGTTTAAGATAATATTTATTAAGTAGACAAATTTAGAATATTTTTTTACTAAAAACATGTATAATTCTTAATATATAAACTAATATAAATATTATTTAATTGTAGGTTTTATTTCTTATCAAAGTTCATATTATGTAGTATAAAAGATATTTGATATTTTTCTTGAAATGTTTTTTTTTTATGATGTCATACAAGATAAAATCCTAATGTTGATAACATTTTATTTTTTATTTGATTGTCCAAATTATCTTGAATAAAATAATAAGAATGTTGATAAAAAATATAGTTTCACATATTTTGAAATATTATATACATTGTTAGTAAATAAATATTCTATTTATGTATATTGATTGATATCACCTTAATATTTATGAAAAATCAATCAATAAATAAATAAAATAAAATTTTTCATCTTTTATATAAGGATATAAGTCAATATGTGATAAGAGTTGAATATTATCTCTCCATTTTTTAAAAGACACAAGTGAATTATGTACGTTTTTTAAACGATATATTTGTTCTCGAAAAGACAATGGTTAAACATAAGTTCGAGTATTTTAATCAATATCCTCTTTAAATATATATATATATATATATATATATATTATTTAGGTATATACACGGTAGGAGGAAGCATAAGCCATGACATGATGTTCAGGGTCAACTGAGTCACGCATATACTATATTAATTACAGAACATTCCACCATTTGCAAGAGGACACACAGAAAATCCAGGGAGTCGCTGCCCTTTTGCGTCTAAGGAAGGTGACCATATATTTTTACGTGTTGAAAAACACAAAAAGGGAGATAGAGTAAGCGTATTAAAATCTGATTCTGGAAGGGTCAATGCCTTATTCTTTTTAAAATATTTCTGTCTAAATGTTATTAAAGAATGCTGCTCTAACTAGTGTTTCCCTACTTCTAGAATTGTTGATTTTCATAGGAAAATTCTCGTGATTTCCAAAGCATGAGTTACCCAATTTTGTTTTAGTTGTCATTACTTGTTTTCTTGGTTAAGATTAATAAATCCAGAGGTCGAACCAAAGTTCAAATGATTTTTTTTTTAATTTTAAATTAAAATTTAGTTAAATTTCTTTCTAAATCAAATCCAAATTCAGACCAATACATAAACATTTCTTTCTTCACAATATATAATATTGAGATATGGACAACTAAAAAATTGCAACTAAATTATGGTTTCGCACATCAAGATGCGGGTTAATTAAGAAAGTCATTATCCCTCTAAAAGTTGAGGGTAAGAAGGTTTTAGGTGTCAGCTGATGGCTGTTTAACGAACCCAGGAGCATAATTAAGTGTATAATACAATACTACATGAGATTAAGATGATATAATAAAGGAGAAGGAATGAAATAAAAAAGGTTGTCATGATCAAAGGGTTTGACTCTTCGGACCCAATAGAGACCCAATGTGTCGACTCATGCTGCGCGTGCCCGACTGGGTCCCGGCGGCCCTTGTACGCACCGTTTCAAAACTACAAGGGTCTTACTAACCATCACCTCAATAACACCAACCCACCCACCGACCCACCCATTTTATCTTGACCATAATATTATTATGAAGTAAATATTTTTGTTATTAGCAAATGAGAATATGAATTTTTGGCATTTAAAGTTGCCTAAAACAACATGGAGCTGAGGATGGTAATATTTGATTATTCTTTGCGTAAATTACACTGCCATACAGGCATGAAAAATTATATTCTCAGTCAATATTCAAAAATAATATCTTCTTTTTCTTGAAATAATTCACCTACGAATCAAACTTTTTAGTTTTTTTTATTAACTTTTCATATCGATTTTTTACTAATTTTGATATTATTGAACTTTCCAATTTTAAAATTCATTGTGCTATCTAATAATATTGATTGTTTTAAAAAATACCTAGATTAATTCTACTAAAAAAAAATAATCAAATTAGCTGATGAATAGTATTAAATGAACTATTTTTTGTGGGATGGGGAAAATATAGATGATGAGTGTGACAATTTTTTTTTTAGTAAGGTGAATAATTGCATCATTATATCAATGTACTAATAAGCAATTCAATATAATTATTAATAACTTAGTAATTGCAGCAAATAGCAAGATAATAATACACACATCAATATTGAAGAGGAGCGAGACAATAGATCGATGAAACTTGAAACGAAATTTCTTATTTATAGAATTTTAAAATTCCAACCTTTACTACTTGAATGACACCCTCTTATTTGACTTCAATGTAAGTAAAACCTATCACTTCCCTCCTTACATTTTCATGGAAAATCTGTAATTTACGGAACTTACCTAACTTGCCTGTAAATTATTCAACAAATATACACAAGTCAACTCGATATAGTCTCTGCGTGCTATTTTATATTTTAATCTTCGTCAAAGTAAAACGTTGACGAATGTAAACTGTCACTCGTTAAGGGAAATGGTTAATCCCAGAAGTAGGATGTCGTTGATTAAGATGTTTGGACATTATGAAGGAATTATTCAGTTAATCAGAGTTCGTTGTGTACTAAAAGTTGAAGATTCAGATAGTTGAGTCCAGATAGGAAAGACTTTTTAATGCATCTGAAAAAAAAAAAAATTGTCATCCCTCAGTGGTCCTCTAACAGATACTATGAACATGATACTTTTGGTTCACATGATTAACAGTGATTAGGTTATACATACATTCTATGTATTGACTCTACGAATGATTATTGTCAATTGCCATCAAATTTTGAAGTTCCAAATTAGGAAAACTTAGAACATTGTTTCATTTGGTCAGCTGCATAGATGAGCTTGAGCAATATTCGAATCTTTGTTTTAAATTGGTGTTGCATTTTGTATTCTATTATATATATATATATATATATTAAAAAAAATTTGTAAATATTTATTTAGTGTGAACCAAACATATTTTATGTATATTTGTGCAGTATAATATAAAATAAGATACAAAATTGAAATAAAAATTTCAAAGTGAGAGATGAGAATATAAAAATGTCGAAATAAAACTAAGCTGTGTTTCTAGGAAATGGGATTTTTTTTTATTATCATAAATCACTACTTTAAATATTCTTCACTTCTCAGCCCTATTTATGTGCTGCACTTTTTTAATTTCTTGGCCTTGAATTGGGTTGGAGGCCATACTCTTAACTATTTTTGTACAATCTGATACCTTATTTTTGGCTGAAAATGTAAGGTATTACAAACTTTTAAATTCGACAACTTCAATTCTATAAGTTATAACAATTTATAGTCCAAACATTTTGTCAGTGTTGGGAGATTAAAAAGTAGAATACATATAATTTCAGTAATCCTGATAAAGAAACAATGGTTTATCCCAATCAATAAATGCTAAAATTGGAAAAATTTAGAGCAAAGTAGATTCCGGAAACTAGAAACTGCAAACTGACAGCTAATTAATCTCTTGATTAATTTAATCACCCAAAGGAGAAATTGGGGAAAAAACATTAGGGTTTGACCCCCAAAAAAATCTATACCCATGTAAAATATTGGTACTCCGAAAGATTTTTGATTGATTTTTTTTAACTGTTTGATAATTTTTTTAAAGAAACGAACGAATCCATTTCAATTATTGTAGTATTATTTTTAGGTAACAATCAATACATATCAATTATTTTATCTAATTTTTAAATTTATAAAGTACTAGTTACATCATTCACATGAAACTATATAAATAGATTAATATTCACACAAGAAAAATTCAAATTTACAACCTTTTGATTATAATCTTTTAATAAATTTTAAGATTATAATGCACTTCACATATTTTTACACAGAAATTATAAATTTAGTAGATTGTCATACAGTTACTATCATATTTGAGAGGTGTGTTAATTACCACAAAGCCGTAACACAGTTGTAATAAATTCGATCTATAGATATCTATTCCATTTATAATATAAATTCGAGCATCTTGTCCTCAATTTATTTAAAATTTTCACATCTTAAGGAAAGAGTGTAGGACCG